>OX596012.1:51494675-52072778 GCA_951394025.1 Heteromyza rotundicornis
ACCGTATTAGTCTCCTCATTCGTATTCAGACCTTGTTTAATTTCGAAATTAAGGTTTCTAGAGTCACGCAGAGGATTTCCATCGGTTATAGACTGTATGGCGACTGTACTAGTTTCTAAAGATGGCTTTGTGGGGTCCGCATTTTCTCTGGCATCAATTTCGGTGGTGGAAGTTGTTATGACGATGGTTTCATCTGGAAAATGTATAAATTGCAGTTACAACTTGACGCGAAGAATTAAATAATATTTGACTTACCTTCTTTTTCCACTGTCGTCTCGTCGATTAATTGGTCTTTCTTCGATGTTTGTTCTACTTCTGGTTTGGGTGTAATAAATTCCAAAGAAGTTTTTGATTTCGGCTTGACGAAAACTGGCGACATTTTAATTTCCTTCAAAATGCCATCGTCTAGTGTGGTAAATATTTCATTTTCTTCGTCCTCTTCATCATATTTTGTTGAGATAGTTCTGTTCTGTTCACTTTCAATTGAGAAGGAACCGGAAGTTGCAGTTTCGGTTTCGGTATTATTGGTTTCAGTCTTGGCTAACATTGGTGAAGTTAGCATGATGACGGTTGTTGTCTCAACTATTTCTTCGGTGGTGGAATCTTCAATGATTGGATTCGATGTGGTTGTGACCTCTGCTAAAGATCGTTTATGAATGGGAACGGATTGCGATTGGTCTGAAGATAAAATTTAAAAGATAATTAATATAATGTCAATAATAATCCCAACAGATACTAGTTAGATCGTGATAATATTTTCCCCGTTTTCGTCTATCTTCTCATATTTTTACTAAACATTAAACGAGATTGAAATTGCGGATAAGTATTTACTTAATTTAACTTAGCACTGCAATAATAATACTTCATATTCAAAATTCATTTAAATGAAATATGCAATGAGGAAATCGAAATTCGATCTCCTAGTTATGAAATAGGCATTAAAAACGCAAAAGGAGAACAGAAAAACGTTTCCAATGGGTTAATAATCGATTTAATCATGATTTATGGTATTTATTTCATTATTTCGATATCCTAAAATTACCGCCACATCAGACAACGCTACTTTTAGCCGACAATATTTTAGTCGCTTGGGAAATGCAACACACACCAGCCATAAACAAGAGAGCGAAGCATTACAAGTTGGTGTCTTGAATTTCGGAAATGTCATTTCAAATATTTTTCCGAAACATTTTTCTAACACTTCGAAGTGAACAAAGGCGCAATATGTGAACTGTTTCATAGTCTCTGCAGATGCAATGCAGTGGTGACAGAAGGGCCCAAAAATAGCATATTCTAGTTTTCGATTCCTCTTTAGAGAATGCTGAAAGAACATGTATTGCTTGTGTGTAATGGAAATTTTCCTTGGCATTCCCTTGTTTTGATACATCTTGTGTGTGTGTCATCTTTAGATCTCAAACACATCTTTAAACAGTGAATGGTCTGCCTAGGGCGAAAAGTCGACTATTGACTATCGGCATTTAAAGCTTCAGAACGGCTAAGAAGTTCATTTACCTCACAGTAAATGTCCGTTATAGCCGAGTCTTGATTATAACCAATATTGTGTAGAGTTTAGAAATTGTAAACTCTTTACTTGGACTCGGTTTCTAATAGTCGTGGGCGGTATTTCATGCAAAGCCGTGAAATGGTAATTTTTGAATGAAATCTTCCCCATCTACATTTCGTGCAATCAATGAAGGATTGAATTGTTCGATAACTTCGGAGTGAAAACTCAAAGTCCCAATGCCCCAAAGTGTAATCGTCTTCAGCATTTGTATGTCGGTAGCGTCAAATGTGGTTTCGATTTTCGCCACCAATTGAGATTTTCCCTACTGATCAAGAAACACATAATCACAATTTGCAAAAATAAAAAAACCAAAACCAAGGAAATTGTGACAACAACAACAACTCCGCCGCCCCAAGTAATAAGAGTGACTTACAAGGTAACATCGTCAAGACGGCTACCATCAGCAACAACAGTGGCATCGCGTGATTACGACTCGCTCGATAACAGGAAAACCTGTTGCGATGTCTTCGCTTATGGAGAGAATCATCGTTGATGGAGCAGCTGCAGCTCCCCAACTCTCCAACCACAACTCCTTCCGAAAGGTGCATTTTAATGCCAACGTAGGTGCTGAGTTTTGACAGTAATCACGTCAATAAAGACTGTTCTCGAATTCAACAGTCGGCCGGAACGTGACACTTTTTCTTATGCGTTCTAGATACGGCGACTTCTCCGTGCCATGCAGCAATTGCCCGAACAAACGGAAGGGACTGATGCAAAATCACTTTCCGTTTTACGAATCCCCAAAATACTTTTTACACTTCAATTGAATTCCGATGTGCCGATCGTTCCAGCTATCATATATCTCACTGTGCACTGTGTGTGATTATGTATTTAATTTTATGTCACGTTTAATACTTGTGTGGCTTTGTGTTTTTACACGTTTGCAGCAACAGAACCGTCCACGTTCGAAACTCAAAAAGAACTGAACAGAGATTCTCAAAGGAGAACCCACGATCGACAGCCAAGTGTGTTTCTTCATTTGCGTTCGTCTGCCTTTTTCTCCGACTTTCTTAGGGGCCAGTGCCAGTGCCTCTAAACATGCTTCTGCCTTGTGTGCGTTTGTACGTTCGACCATACCGAAATCCATCATTATTGTCTGCCTGTGTTTGCCTTGCGATTGTGTGTTTGTGGATAAGAATAGGGCTTCTTGGCTGCTTTGTTCGGCGGACGATAAGTACCTACTACACCCAGCACGAAAATACATGCCATCACACACTGAGAGCGGGAATTTTCCTATTTACTGCATTTAATGAATTTGTATACACCCAAGGAAAGTTGATCGTAATAAAATTTAGAAAACCAATAAAATTCTTAGTGAGGCGCAGAACGAACAAAAATTTTTAGACTCGCATGACTACTAAAACTTAAACTCCAAATTCCCAATAATTCTAATTTACGGACATAATGCAATGTGGAACTGTGTACTTTGACCTGAATTGCCTTTACCAATATGGATCAGTACTGAACCAAAAAAAGCGAAATATTAAGTCTATAGCAACATTTTGGTTTAGGTGTATCCGATCTTCGCATTGTATCTATTGCAACTCTCTTCTCCAGCCTGCGGTCCATAGTGGATTAAATCTTGAGAGCGCATCCACGAGGTTCTTAGAAGAAAAAAAGGAAACACAACAAAAACGTACTGCAATTTTTCGATCTCGTTAGAAGCAGAGTTTGTCTGTCATTGTTTGACTCGGTTGATGTTAACACAGCGGGTAGCTAATTTGGAACTTACCTATTCGCTGTGATAGGAGAAAATTCCTTTCTCACTTGAAATGTTAATACACATTGTGGTCAGCGATACGTATCTATGGCCCTTGAAGAATTTCACATCCACAGACGGAGCGGAGCGTCCGACAAAATTCCCGCATTGGTTAAATATGTCACACGTAGAAGATCAAAGCAAGTATCTCACCGAAATCGAAGGTCTGAGCTTGTTAAATGTAAATTACGTTGGCGTCAGAAATGGCAACAATTGACTTGGCTTCGCCGCAGAGACACATTTTATTGCTATTGGTGAATCGCTAAATACCGAGAAGTTATTTACCCTGCAGACGCCATTGCAAACGCATTAGTAGACCATTAGCGGAAAGCAATAAAACACCCTTTGATAAGTAAAGTGAGTCGAGGTCAGGCTCAAGTCGATAAGGCATTGAGCTAATATCTAAATTGGCGTATCTCGCCAATGAAGTGGTTATCCTTTAGCACATATCTGAGTTCTATACACCATTGAGATTAGCACGCATTTCTGTTTAGAATTTCGATATTTAATTCTTTACATTGGAAAAATATTATTTTATACAGACTGGTCGAAATTTCGTAGATAACAGCAAACCGAAGACTGTACAAAGCGGAAATCCCATTGTTTATACGTTTAACTTCAAAATATTCAAAGCGCCACTCGATAAACGGGCTGGGTCTTGCCGACATTCATCTTTCAAATTTTTAATGTCATTGTTTTCATATTCCAACGAGTACATTTTGTATTTGTGTTTACATTTAATCATGAATCCACAAAACAGCGATAATGAATTGTCGAATGTGTGAACATCAAACGAAGAAGGGTTTGAAAATTATTTAACAGTAAAGTCACGATTGAGCGGAAGGGAATGGAAAACATAGTTGATTTATAGAGGTTTTGAAGTTATTGAGATTCGAGTCATTGAGATAAAGACAAAAAAAAGATTTACGTAAAAAGGTAGTGTCATAAAGAAAAATGTTGCATGTTTTAAAGGAAAAAAGTTCAGAATCGATGAAAGAACTTCCATACAAAATGAAAAAAAGGGAACATTTTCATAGGGTTTTTAACATTTTTAGTATAGTTGTATTCGATTGGAAAGGTCCGAGGTTCCGAAACCACCTATAAATGGGTCAAAATGGGGTTCTAAAACAAAATGTGTTTATGTTCAAGATACTTCGAAATTGGTCAAGCCAAACTACATATCTTCCGCATAGCCGAAATCAGAGGATACTCTTAGAATCCAGACATGTGCCTTTGTGTCATCGTTTATTGAACTAGCTATGTAATAATGTATTACAAAGTACAAAGTAATGTAAAGCAGGGACCTTCAAGAACCGGTACTGGAATCGAAATCGAATGCTGGCCCGTTTTCATTCTTGAAACCGAATCCAATAATTTGGAATGTTTGGGAACAGGAACCAAAATCGAAATCAATATTTTTGAAATCTGAAAACCGGAACCAAAACCGAAATCAATATTTTTTATATCTGAAAACCGGAACTGGTTTCAGTCTCTGATTTAAAGTAATTTTTTTAGCAATGTTAATAGTTCCACAAAATTTTATTATATTTATTTCCTCTATTGAAATTGTACCTACATACTTGCAATTGAATCGATAAATTATTAACTAACTTAAAACCAATAAATCGGTGAATCAGAAACTCGCGATTGAATCAAAAATTGAATAGAAACAAATGGTTCTCTAGTTAAAGCTTTTAACTTAAAAGTGAGTACTTTTGAATTGGAAATAACATAATCAAATTTAGGCGCCGCAATTAGCTTATCTTTCAACTCTTAACTGACCCAAGCATTTACTCATTTGCTTTGCTATTAGCTTAGGTTTGCGGTTAGTGGCACACTTGAAGCCAGAGCTTTGATATCGGATATTCGTTTCCATACTTTACCAATTATAGTCACATTAAATGCCGAACAAGTGACATTGTCCACACAAATAGCGCAAACATTGCTTATCATACTTAACGTAAGTCCCTGATGACACAATAAAAAACGGTAAACTGCACAAAATATTAAATGCTTTTGTTACGCATGCGCATTACTAAATCACGCGTAAATATCGCCGAGCAGCAGGTATTTAGGTAGGTAGGTAGGTGTGTGTGGCATGCCGTGTATAAGTGCGATGTATTATTGAAAGCAAGTGCAAATGTTGTTTGCTCGCACTTACCTCGCTCGCTGCATACCCACTTGCCGAAATTGAATTATTTACATGCTTTACGATGACGTTAAAAGTTATAAACAAACGAAACCCCCCAAAAAAGCCGCAACGGCATCCTAAACAATCAAACGTACTGTACGTACTGTGTCGAATTGGGCAACAGGTATTATTGCGAGTCGGCGAAATGATCGAAGCGGACACGAAGTGCAGAGAGACGTGCAAACCAGGCCCAGAGATGCCAACAAATCAACTCGTAATAAATTAAAGGCAAATATTTATTATATACTGCAAGAAACTCATTAGAAGCAAGAAACTCATTTTTAGAAAGTGCTTCATGAAAACAATTGAGAAATGCACTGTATGGCATGAAAACTTGGCTCCGTTGCAAAATCAAGCGGCACTTTACCCTCATTGATTAATGGAAATTAATTTGATTCTAATATCATTGAAGTTGGCATCCCTATGCACACAATCCCACAAACAAATCAATGAAGCGAACTCACGAGCAAATAAAACTAAATGAGCACATGAGCTCGACGAGCCCTATTGGGAAGACCGACATCGACTCCAGCTCCAACTTGGCATCGGCGCAATTCCTCGACTGCTTCGAGCACAGTCAACTAAAACCATTCGCGGGCGCACGTTTGTATTTCACCTGCCGAAACTTTCGGTTATTACCAGCAACCAAACTGACGACAAAAAGTGAATGACGCACGAGGAGTGAAGTCGCATTCGGAAAGTCCTAAGTAAACTTTTTTTCGGCGACCTCATTTCAACCGGTTCGAGTGCGGTGCGCGATATGTTTCGCAACTAGTAAAGGCTACATCCTGTATGAATGACGTGACAACCGGCCAACAAATGAGTGCTCCTGCAGAATCAGTACGCAGAAGACGATTGCAGTGAGGCTGTGATATAAAATGCGCTCTGGCGTGGCGGATGTGCTGCTTGTACTGCTGCTGGCACTCACATTGCGGAACTATTGGTCAGGACCAAAGCCCGTGTCGGCTTTCGTACACATTCGTCAAACGCGGGAGATAATCATCACGGATGCGGTATGCATTATTTTTAAAAATTTACAGTGGGGTGGCCGTGGCGAGGTGTGCCATCCGGCTAATGTGATGTGATGTCTGAGCGGAATCTTAATTGCATGTTGTCTGTGTGTCATAATATGTCATAATGATAAGTTTTGTTCGGCTATGCAGTTTTTTTTATTGTCTTAAAAACACTTGGCGTTGCTTTGGGGGGGAGGGAGATAAGAGGTGGGTGTGGAGTTGCCTCTACTAAACAGTTACTCTTTTGTGCAATTGTTGCTGCTGGCACGTGCTGGCATTCAGTTGGATGTACGCTATTTGGAAGTGTGCTTCGTAATATTGCGTATAATTTGGCTGGTGTTTTGCTAGTAAGTACTTGGAGGGGACTAGTGCCAGGGGCGGATTCACACTCGCTGAAAGAAGTCTGATTCAATATTAGAATACAAGCACTTGAGTACAACATTTACTTTGACTCAAAGTGGTTTATTCCCGAAGTGAAATTTATGCAGCTCATAAAGATGATGGCAGACTCTTGACTTGGATAACCATATCATAAAACGAGCTGATGTGACGGAATAATTATGCACAGCAGTCACTTATTTCTTGGAAGAGTGGAAGCAAATTGCAGTGCGGCGCTGCAACAAGAGATGCCGCAGTCGAAGCGAAAGGCGGAGATCACTTCAGTGTGTGTGTACCTGCAATGTAATTTTGTAAAATTTATTACGTGAATTGAATCGGAGATGTTCACTATACGAAGAGAAAGAGTGATTACGAGATGTGCAATTAAAATTAAAAATTACCACAATAAAAAATCGCTCAAATTATTGAATATAAATGAACAGTGCTTACACAAATGTTGACACAATCGATCGGCATAAGCATCTTACTTTAAAAATTGGTTAAATATTTTTTGTTTTGAATGATGATTTCTTCGATTTCAGGTCAAGCGTATACATCGCGATGGTTACCCCGTGGAGAAGCACAAAGTGCAAACAAAGGACGGCTATATCCTGACACTGCACCGCATACCGTACGTACACCCCTTGCATGGTACGGTCATGCGACGTCCCGTAGTATTTTTGCTCGCCGGTATTTACGCCAGCTCCGATGCCTGGCTGTTGAACGGGCCTGAAAACTCCTTACCCTACTTGCTGTCAAGGAACGGCTTCGATGTGTGGTTGGGCAACAACAGGGGCAACATATACTCCAAACAAAATGTCTGGTACAATGCCACTGAGCGTGAGTTCTGGAATTTCAGTTGGCACGAGATGAGCATTTACGATATGCCCTCAATGGTTGACTACATCATTCGGATTAGCGGCGAGCCGCAAATGCATTTTGTGGGCATATCGCAGGGTGGCACAGTATTTCTGGTGTTGAATTCTGTGCTGCCCCAGTATAATCGAGTGTTCAAGACCGCCACGCTGCTAGCCCCGGTGGGATATGTCAGCAACACGAAGGGTAGCTTGGCCAAGATCGTCGGACCGATCTTGGGTACACGGAATTATGTGTCAAAAGTGCTGGAGGGCGTGGAAATGGTGTCGACCAACAAGTTCGTGAAGAAGTTCCTGTCGATGGCATGTCTGGAGCATGAGCGGCCTCTGGTTTGTGTTAGTCGACTTTGGCCGGCCGTGGGCTATGATACGCAACACTTGAATAAGGTACAAGTTTCAGGTGAGGCCGTACAACTTCATAGATTAATTCTACGGACTACTTGCAGACCCTTTTGCCCGATATAATGGCCAACTTTCCCGTGGGTGGATCATTCAAGCAAATTATGCACTACTTCCAAGGCTACGTTTCGACGAAGTTTCGTCATTACGATTATGGACCCGAGAAGAATTGGCTACTTTACAATGACTTGGAACCGCCCGAGTACTGCTTGGAAATGGTCACAGTGCCCATAACGTTGTTTTATTCGGAGAACGACTACATTGTGTCCGAGGAGGATATCTGGCGACTGCTGCCGCGGCTGCGCAGCTTGCGTACGATCTACAAGATACCCTGGAAGCGTTGGAACCACTTCGATTTCATATGTGGTCTGGGCGTTCGCGAATTCATTTTCGACAAAGTCGTTGGCTCCCTCAACCACTTTGAGTACAGCTGACACGATATCAGGTCAAATCAAGTCACGTCGATGAGTAAAGAAGCAAGAATTTATGAACTGAATGTGTCATAGATGCTATAGACTTATTTATTAGTAGCAGGAAGTAAAGAGAAAATCAACGAATAACGCCAAATATTACACGTATTTAAGGTCAGATTTAAAGTAAATACAACTCTGTTCATATATGAAGGTATGTACAAGAGCTTCGATACCGGGATCCCGAAAATCCCGTGATTTCGGAATTATTCGGGATTAGTTATAAAAAATATTTAAATTAATTAATTCATAAAAATGATTTATTATAAGGAACACACAGCGTCATAAAATATAAAGAAATGAGAAAAGGTGAGTTGAAAAACTCAAAAATTTTAGGTATTTATTTAAATATAATGTTTTGAATAAAACAAAACCAGTTCCATAAAATTGTCAGTGCTCCAAACTTGTTCATTACAAAGATAAAAAAATTTGTTTATTTTTGAAAAAAAAATTGCATTTTTATTCTGTGGAAAACGCATACAAATTATTAGAGACCGACCGAAACCGTTTTTTTGAATTTCGGCCAAAACCGAAATTAAGACGAAACTGAAAAAAAGCAGATCAAATATTATAAAGTACTACGTAATTAACCGTTTCAGTAAACTGAAATTGTTAATTTTAAGTTCAGATCATGAATTAGATGAATTTAGAAGCAAACTATCTGGAATTTAACATTTAAGATTAGAAACTATCAATACCTACACTGAATAAAAAGTGTACTCCAGTTAAGGAAAAATGCCTTAATCCAAAGAAAAAAGGGGAATGAAACAGCACTAAAGTCATGATAGCTTTGAAATTTGGGAACACTTTTACTTAAGATGAGTATATATTTTGACTTTAAATTTAATACTTATTTCTTTCATAACAGGAATATTTCTTTGAATTCCGTAAAAAGTTCTTTAATTCTAAGAAGTTTTTCTTCGTTTTTAAGACAAAAATTTCTCCAAACATTTTTTTTTATTGTATTTGTTCATTTTTTTATATTTTCTTTTTCTTTTTATTTTATATTTTTTAAAATCATATTTCATTTTATTAACTTAAATTAAATTTACAATTTATAGTGATAACAAATATGTACTTACGATTTCACTTCGGTGGGATTCGAACCTGCGACCTTTGGCGTTATGACAAGACCAATCAACAGACTGTGCTATAGACATCATAATTGCGCTGGCGTCTAATTTTCACTACGTGTCACACCAGCGGCGGCCGTGGTGCAGTGGCTAGGACCTTTGCTTCCCGATCAAAAGGTATCAGGTTCGACTCTCGCCTGGGACAAGCAGAAATTTATATTCATGCCAAATATCTTTTTTTATTTATATCAATTCTATTTCTAGAAATTTCTAAAAATTTTGGAAAACTACGTTAGACGTATACAAAACAATTTTTTTTCCTTGTATTAAAAACGAACTTCTTTAAATAAAGTTAAAATTTACTAAAATTAGTAAAATCAGACATCAGCAGCTGCTGTGGTGCAGTGGTTAAGACCTCCGCTTCACTATCAAAAGGTATCGGGATCAACTCCCGCACGGGGTATTCAAAAATTTATATTTATGCGAAATATTTGTTTTTTATTATTAAAAATTCTATTTTTAGCAATTTATATTTTGAAACACTCACTTTTTAAAAAAAACCTGAATCTTACTTTAAATTTATAAAAATATCTTTCTTAAAAACAAAGATTTTTACTAAAAGTAAGTACAATTTTCTTTGAATTTAAAATAGGAAAATATTTATTAAAATTGAGGAATAAATACTAGAATTGAGGACACGTATACTAAAAAAAATATTTTTTCCATATATTAAAAACGAATTTCTTTAAATAAAGTTCAAATTTACTCACAATTAATAAAATCAGCTGTCTTTAAAATAAAGAAAAATGTAAATTTGTTTTAAAGAGGCGGTGATTTACGTTTTAAGGTACTTTTACTTAATATCAAGAATAATTCCTTAAATTAAGGAAAAAGTTTGTCCTTTAATCAAGCACCAAATTTACTTGGTTTTAAAGCTGTCTTTTTTTTCAGTGTATATATGAGAGGGATTATGGGCAAGAGGCGTTCCTAGCTTCACTTTTGCCAAAAAAATCCACTTTCAAATTTTTGTTACATATCGCTATATCGACTCAGGAGGATGCTGATCAAGATTATATATAACGGTGAGACAAAAGCAATATATCCTTGGACAGTAGTGTGCAAGGTATAAAAAGGGTTATAGAAAAAACGATCACAATTTTGAAATCAGCAGATCTAAAATACATCTAGGAACTTAGTTGCAATTCATTTTAGAACACTCCTTAGATTTTTGGCCCAAGCTTATATGGAGACAAATCACTGTGCGAAGGCGTCCTCAGTTTTTCTGCAGCAAATGTGGCCATCATGAAGTGCAATGGAAATGTATAACAGTCATGCCTGTAGCGAAACCGATAACTGTACTGACAAATTGCAATATCAATTTGATATTTTTGTTGTCTTACACTGAGAAAAGAAATGTATTAAAATTAAATATATCTTTTTGAAAAAGAGCTTTGTAAAGATTCGCTTAAACAAAAATACGTGCCCTAAATTTCAATGACATTGCTTTAAAATTTGTTTTAAGCGCACGTATTTTTATTTTAAACGAATCTGTACGAAGCTCTTTTTCAAAAAGATATATTTAATTTTAATACATTTCTTTTCTCAGTGTAAGACAACAAAAATATCAAATTGATATTGCAATTTGTCAGTACAGTTATCGGTTTACTTTAAGTGTACCAATAAATTCGGGGGCAATTACCAATAATTGAACGTAAAAATCCCACAGATAAGCAAGCATCAAAGGGGGACTGATAAAAGTAAACATTCAAAGGGGCCATTTGTTATCTTGAACACTAGCAAATGGTTAAGTGTTTCGGTGATGATTTGGTAAAACTAAATTTAGTGTGCAAAAAAGTGTATTTTGTTTTTAACATTAGGTTCACCGACGAGTCATTCAATAAAAGATAATATTTCGGGGTCTAAAGGTAAATCTGGGTGGCTGATCACTAATGCTGGGTTTGTTTTTCTCCGCTACCTCTACATTTCTTGTAATCGACATTCCTAATTTGAAGAAGGCAAACAAATTTAAATCAGCAAATGTTTGACAAAATCCTTTTTTGTTTGAAATTTCGATTAAAAAAATCAAATAATTTAACAAAATATTATCTAGGCAGCATGAATTTGTAAAGACCAAAGCTGGGCATAGTTAATCGAGAATTTAACTTCGTTAATCCGGAAATAGTTAATCAAAAATTTAACTTCGTTAAATTAAAAAGTTAATTGCGTTAAAAAGTTAACTTCGTTAAAAGTTAGATTAAATAGTTAAATTCTCTATAGAAAAAACTTTTTTTCCAAAAAACGCATAAAAAAACGTTTTAACTATATACAATTGAATGCCCTCACAGACCCTTTTTTCAATCGATTTCAGCCCTCTATATGCAAATTTAACTTAAAAAATGAAAGCTTTGTAAAAATTTTACAAAACGAATTTGCCGACTCGCTTTTTTTTGATTGTCACTACGCACCCAGAGTTCCAAGTTGATTGGAAAATGTCGGCGGCGGCTAAACAGTTTCGCGCCGACCATAATCGGCTTCAATCGGCGTGCGAACAAATCGATGTCAATATCGGTTGAGCCGACACAACCGACTCAATATTTCGCCGCCGACCAAGCCGATACATTTGACGACGGGCTAGGACCGCCGTCTCGACTTGGAACTTTAAATTTTTGTCAACAACACGAACAACACAATTTTTCAACAGTGTGGCTAGGTAGATTATTAAAAATAGTATGAATTCTTAATTTTTACCTTTTTTTTTACATCCAATAGTAAAAAAAAATTTTTCGTTTCAAAGTTAACTAATGCTAGTTAATCGAAGAAATTTAACTTTACTAAATGAAAAAGTTAATGGTTTTCGAAATTAACTGAAACGTTAAAAGTTAACCAAAAATTTAACTTCGTTAATTAACTATTAACGAATTAACTAGTTAATGCCCAGCTTTGGTAAAGACGTGAATATTTTTCAAAATGGCATTTTTGATCTCTGCATCTGAATTTTAGAGCCATTCATGTAAAGCCTACGTTTTTATTAACGGTCTTGTAAATATCGTATAATGAAACATTTGTTGCTTCTCCCGTAAAAATTTAAAAATGCGTGTTAAGGCATTTGGAAATCCATGCAGCGATATATGAAAACAATATTAATGCTACTCATTGCATACATTTGTGTAAATCGTAATACGATGTGATCTCTGATATGCCAATAATTTTCAGTTTTTCAATGAAATATTAAAGCCATTTAGACTAAATAGCAACTATCTCGGTAATGGATTAATATCTGAACGATTTCAAAAATTTTCGAAAATTCAAAACGAAAATAGCTAAATAGCATGCAGCTAATAATATAGTATTTAGTAAATATATTGCTTCCAACTAGAACACAGATCAATACAAAATTTAGCCAAACACTTAAAACTAAGTGATTCAATACGTATTTCAATTGCCTGTATTTAATTGATCCATAATTTTTGCGTTCGGCCAAATAACGAACTCACAACAACTTAAATTGGCGATCCTATCTCAGACAACCAATGTGTTTTTGCGAATAGAACGAATGCGAATTGATCTCCGATAAGGTCCCACGTTCAGGATGTCTACTTGTGCAAGTGTTTTCGTGATTGACAATATCTGTTGGAAGCATCAAGGTGATAAGAAGTAAGAATTAAGAACCTGAACCTATAAAAGAAAATCCGTTTACTCAGGTGGCATTAGTGAGGTGTAAATTTTTGCAAGAACGCCATGAAGTTCTTTTTACTTTTGGTGGCAGTTGGCGTAGCTGCCGCAACGGCTGATCCCCTGATCCAGCCCAGAAAGTTTGTGACCACGGTTAGTGAATATACAGTGCATATACCTACAGGGCCAATCTAAGATTGTAAGCAATTCTCGTTGTGTCTGATGTAGGCTGATCGTGTTGCGGGCTATGGATATCCCGTCGAGACGCATACAGTTCAAACAAGCGATGCATATATTTTGACCATGTTCCGCATTCCCTATTCGCCAAAGTTGCAGAATGAAAACGATCACAACAAACCAGTGATTTTCCTTCAGCACGGCCTGCTGAGTTCCTCCGATTGCTGGATTTTGAATGGACCCGAAAACGCTATGGCATACCTGTTGGCCGATGCCGGCTACGACGTCTGGATGGGCAATGCTCGCGGCAATACGTACTCCAAGAAAAATGCCAAATTGTCGCCGCTGTTGCCTGCCTTCTGGGACTTTGAGTGGAACCAGATCGGCATCTATGATTTGCCCGCCATGATTGATTACATACTCTATACGACAAACGATGATGCCCTCCACTATGTTGGACACTCTCAAGGCACCACAGCCTTTATGGTGCTCTTGTCCAGCAGTCCACGATATAACAGTAAGATCAAGACCTCGCACATGCTGGCACCAGTTGGTTACATGAAGCATATGGAGTCTCCACTGGCGGCCATAGGTGGTCCCCTGTTGGGCTATCCTACCTTGTTGAGCGATTTGATTGGCAGCAACGAATTCATGCCAAGCAACAAATTGCTGTCACTGCTCGGCGCTCAGGCTTGCGCGGATAAGTCAATTTTCCAGCCCATATGTGGAAATATTTTGTTCATGATCGCTGGTTGGGACTCGAAACACTTGAATTACGTAAGTTGTCAGACAACCGACTCCGATTACGGTTAATGGCCCATGTCACAAAATGTGTTTTCTCTTTTAAATTCGGTTTCTACAGACTCTGCTGCCTGAAGTGATGGAAACGCATCCGGCTGGTAAGTATCTTTTAATTTCTATATTTGCGGTTGTGGTTTCCACTTCACAAATTTTTTAGGAAGGGATTAGGCCACTTGGCTTAGGAAGAGATTAAGCCACTGCGCCTATCCTATCTCTACCCCTACCCACCCCATATTTCTTTCTAGGTTCATCCAGTTCGCAATTGATTCATTACCTACAAGAATATCAGTCGGGATATTTCAGGAAGTACGATGAGGGCTGGCTGTCAAACAAGTTCGCATATGGACAGAAATCTCCGCCAGATTATTTGGTAGAAAACATTCGCCCCGAGGTGCCAGGTATGAGTGTTAACAACAGATCTGCGGTTTTATATTATTTTATTTCATTATTCCATTGCAGTGCAATTTTACTACAGCGACAATGACTACTTTGCGGCCGTAGTCGATGTAGAACACATGGCCGAGCGCCTGGGCAAAAATGTCGCGATGTACCATGTGAAGTACACAGACTGGAACCATTTGGACTATTTGTGGGCTCTCGAAGTCAAGGCCGTTATAAACGATCGCGTCATCGAATTGGCAAATGCATATGAACAAACTTACTCCAAGTAAATTACTGAAGTTATTTTAATTCATTTTAATTAAAATATGTGCGTACATACTAGGGATTTCGATCACGAAAACTTTTCGCAATCCCGGGATTTTCGGTACCGAAAATTAGACATGAGTTCTCGAGATTTCTTACTTTTCAAAGCAATGTAAATTTAGAAAAAAAAATAAATATTTTTTTTTAAGGATTTATTCCAAAAATTAAATTTTTGAATTAAGCAATTGAAGAAATTTTTTTTTTTAGTTTAGTGGCAAATGTTGATTGTCCTTTGTGTTTGGTGGTTCTACAAGCGATTCTTCGTATGCATTGCAAGCATTGATTACGCGATCGAAGATAACCTCTTTCGCCTGCATGGACCAAGTAAAGTCCGTATGGGCAAATGTTGGATCCGGCACTAGGAACATGTTAGGTTCGTTTGTCAGCAATGTGGCCAAGTGTTCGACATCAATTACATCAGATAATGTATCTGCTTCGGAATAGTACAAATGTAGATTTGCCGTTATCTTTGAAACATCATAGTCGGGCGGGGTGGGCTGGCCATACTTCTTCAGATTGTCTTTCTCGCCGTGATCGAGTTGGCAAAAACGGCCCGATTCGTACTCCTGCATATAGTGCAATACCTGAGTAGTTGAAGCGCCAGCCGGGTGTGACTCATTCAAGTGCTGTGCTATTGTCTAATTACAGGATAACGAAAAAAGAGCATGAGTAGTACTGCCAATTCGAAGGAACGTCCTTTCCTACCATATTCATATTGCCATTCGATCCATCATCGCCGCTCAGTAAAAATACCAGGTTGCTGCACATGAATTCCAATGCGGCATTACCCGTGCAGATGTAGTCCATCAATTCAACAAAGAACATGGAGTTTGGCATAACTTCCTGTGTGTCAAGTAGACGTGTGAATCTATTTGGACGGCCAATCAAAAATCTCGTGTATTTCGCCAAAGCCGTTGACATGTGGCTCATGAAGGCCACTGGAGCCAACATATGGGCCGTTTTGATTTTCTCATTGTATTCCGGTCGCGAAGACATTAGCACGAAAAACACGGTGGTGCCTTGCGAGTGACCAGTGTAATGCACTGCTGTTTCGCCCGTCGTACTTAGGATGTGATCGATCATTGCGGAAATATCATAGACGGCGATTTCGTGCCAACTGAAACGCCAGAAGTGTGGATGGTTGGCTGAGAGGCGTGTGTTGTTGCGGGAGTATCTATTGCCACGGGCATTGCCCATCCACACATCGTAGCCAGCGTCTGCAAGGAGAAAGGCCAAGGCGTCGTTGGGCCCATTAAGGATGAACGCATCTGAACAGCTCGTAAGTCCATGTTGCAAGAGGATGGCTGGTCGTTTTTGACCTTCGTTTTGCAACTTGTGCGAGTAGGGTATGCGAAACATGGAGATCACATAGTTGTCTTCAGTCTCGACCTGATGCAATTCGCCCGGATAACCGTGGTCACGAATACGATCAGCCTATAATGGCAGTGAAATGTGCATGTCGATGTACATTTGTCGCTATTATTAATTAATCGCACTGTAGTTACCGTATTTTTGAGATACTCCTCCTCCCATCCATAATTTAAGGGCTGTCCTTGCGATGGACCAATTGCGGCCAAAACAAGTACCGCACCGAATAATTTCAAATTCATTGTGTTCGCACCAAAATGAAAAGCACTACTTGTGCGGTCGAAGCAATCGTTTATAAATGCCGTCCACATTGAATTGGCTAATCTTCTCACGCAATCTCTAATCAGCGAAATAAAACAATACGGAATGTGTGCAAATAGATTAACAATTTTATATTTGGGACATTCCATGCCGAATCGACCATAACGAAACTTCCATATCTCCGATTTCCTTCAAATTTAGTGGGTCGATGGTGAGACTAATGAAGAAATCAATGATGTTTTCATGCCTTTTTTTGGATTTTACAGTAAAACCGAATGATCCAAAAACTGGATCAATGTGGTCAGCATACACATTGCACACAACTAGTGGCATTAAGTGGACAGTTTGATGTTTCTCATTTTATTCTCGCATGTATGATATGCTGTCATAAAAATGGTAGTGCTCTACGAATAGCTTTTATAATGTAATATAATGTAGAGCTTCTGCGCCACTTCGGCTATTCATGTGTTTGTATCCATTGGACCTGCAATATCATGACAAAGTCCGAATAACTTACCCAGCAAACAATATCATGAGCGCTCAGAAATATGAGTCTTATTTCTGATGAGCGCTCAGAAGTAGAGACCGACCGAAATCGTTTTTTTTTTATTTCGGCCGAAACCGAATAGGCCGAGTTTTCTTTTTTTTCAATTTTGAACATAAAATATGAAACAGGTTTGTTTTTATCGGCATAAATGGTAGAGGCGCAGTAGCTCAGGGGATAGAGCTCAGAAAAAAATTTGTTTTTTGATGGTTTTATAGGGTTTATTATACCCCCACACTCACTGTGGCAGGGTATACTAACTTTGTCACAACGTTTGTAACGCCCATAAGGAGACGTGTCCGGTATGGAAAAGTATATATATTCTTGATCAGCATCACCTTCTGAGTCGATTTAGCGATGTCCGTCTGTCTGTCCGTCCGTCTGTCCCTCTGCATACTCGTGCATACTGAGATCAAGTTCGAGAATCAGCCCAATCGGATAAAAACTAGGCGTGGCTCCCATACACCGAAAAAAAAGGTAAACATTTTTCAAGTCTTTTTTATTGTTGCATTCGATTGGAAATGTTTAGAAACGTATTTTTGACATGGTCCGAGGTTCCGAAGCCACATATATAAGGGTCTAAATGGGGTCTTGAGACCAATTTTTCTTTTTTTGGTGGATTTGATTGGAAATTTTTAGAAATGGATTTTGGACATGGTCCGGGCTCCAAAACCACCTATAATTGGCTCAAAATAGGGTCTTGAGACCACATTTTTTTTATGTTCGAGGTACTTCTTCCTACTGTGTGGGGGTATTTCAGCTTCGGTATAGCAGAAGATAGTCCACTCTCTAGTTTTTTAGCTCTTTTCGGAATCTTTTCTGAGTCCCTTGTAACTCACAAGAGCCATACAAGAATATTTTATGGCTCATAATTGAACTTGTAAAGAGGGGGCAGTTTCATGGGAAAACACGCTCTTTCCAGACTCTTTTTAGTATTCATTATGAGGGTAAAAGCTCAGAAAAATGAGTCATTTCATATTGTTTACTGGGTTTTGTGGCAACCAGGCGTACCTCAACGATTTTCTTACTGTTGAAATGAGCTTTGCAAATTTACTATCACTGTTTGACCAAAGCCATGCTAACATGGTCAATACTAACGAATTGATTACTATAAAAATGATACGAGTACTTGGACGCTATTAATGGATTACTGTAAAAAGCGTTTAATTGATAATAAATTTAATCAAATTGAGTGGTTCATAAATAAAGTTTTATTTGTGACCAAATTAAACGAAATGCGCAGTTTAATCGTTTTGGTTGGATCAATCTTTAAAAATGTGTAGTCATAACATTCGCCAATGTAGTATATGAAGCCAAAATGCAGCAACCGGCTGCGATTAGATTAATCTAATCTGATTTCCATCAATGAATTTCTTGATTTCCATATTATAAAGTTATTTTGTTTAAATAAAAGATCCAAAAATAGAAGCAGAGCTTATCGAATTAAAATCTAAATTCACATTCACCGCGTGCCATTTTATTGATTCGTAAAATATTATGCTTATCCGCTGTTTTCAATTTCGTAATCTACACAATATTGAATAACCTGATCGTTGATCGTTTCCTTGACTTTCATTGCGAAAATGAAATCTATGTGGCCCCAAGACGGATCTGGTACTTGATGGAACACTTTGAGGTTGGATAAATGGTCGGGCAGACGCTGCATGTCAAGATGGCTAACAGATGTATCGGATAAGCCGTAGTAAACGTAAGTGTTGGCAGTTATTTGTGACAAGTCGTAATCTGGAGGCAGCTCCTGACCGTATTCTCTTATGTTCTTCTTTAGCCCGTAGTCGTACTGTCTGAACTCGTTCGATCTACTCAGCTGTATGTAGTGAATGCCCTGATTGGTTGAGATGCCAGCTGGGTGAGTTTCGGCTATTTGGTTCAAAAGGCTCTACAAGGGATTACCATAAAAAAAATATTTAAAAAATTTCCATCTGCTGGGAAATATGCCAATTCAAGCTTACCACATTTGTATTAGTTGCCTCCGTGCCAGCCCACAGCAGGAACAATGTGTGACAATATTCTGGGAATGTCGGATGACCACCACATGCGGTGTCCAAGGCGCGCTGAACCAAGTAGTTGCTAGGCACAAACTCCATATCGCTTAGTAAATTGGTGCCAAGACCCGGTTCACCCGTGTACGGCTCGAATATCTTAACTAGGTCATGGGTGGTATTTCCCATGAACACAGCCGGAGCTAGTAAATGTGCGGTCTTTATCTTCTCATTGTATTCCGGGCGCGATGACATCAGCACGAAGTACACTGTTCCACCCTGTGAATGGCCACCATAGTGCAGCGTAGACTCACCCGTGGTCTTTAGAATGTAGTCAATCGATTCGGGAATGTCCACCACTGCGATTTCGTGCCAGCTAAAACGCCAGAAGTACGGATGATTCACGGACATCTTCGTATTATTGCGCGAGTAAATGTTGCCGCGCGCATTGCCCAGCCACACATCGAATCCGGCATCGGCAAAGTTGAAAGCCAGGGCATTGTCAGGCCCATTCAGCAGAAAGCAATCAGAGCAGCTGAACAGTCCGTGCTGCAGGTATATGACCGGCTTTTTTTCATTTTGGTTATTCAGCTTCGGAGAATAGGGAATGCGAAAAAGGTTCAGCACATACCCATCACTGGTCTCTAGGAAATGTGACTCTCCGGGGTAGCCATGTTCACGCATACGATCGGCCTGTGGAAAGTGTTAATTGCAATAACCAAGTTTATGCTATTGACTCATAGGTAGCTTACGGAAGTTTTGATTTTCTTAAGATTGACGTCGATATGAGGATCATAATTGAAACTCGCTGCAGACACATACGCTGCCAACGCTAAGCAAATAATTATATTCTTCCACATTCCAAGTATCCACTAGAGAGAGCTGTGTCGAGACGACTGAATTTAACTTAGCCGTGAGCAGAACTATATAAAGCGCTGTTAATGCTAGATGGTTTAATCTAAAAAAGTTTTAGTTTAGCTGATATTAGCGTCTAATGTAATCTTAACACAAATCACCAATCGATATGATTATGAGCCAACGGGATATCAAAAGGGTTAAGTGTTTACATATTTACCAGGTCGGGAAAAGAGCAAATAAAGTTGGGCAAACAACACTGTCCTACAAATAGCCCATTCCCTGCAATAAAGATACATCTAGCTTTTAGAGTTATGAATGCCACTAGGATTTTCTGACATGCTGCCAAAAAACAGAATTCATATATTAAATTTTTCATGTATTTTGATTTTTTTTAAAAACATTCCAAGTGCTAAAATCCATATAAAATACGGGAATTTTAAATTTCAAATTGTTATTTCCCAACAATATGATTTTTTTAGTTATGTCTTTATTGCAAAGAATGAGCTAAATGTGAACTTTTGAAAATTCATATGAACGAGACTAGTGTATCTAAACTAATTTGGGGTCGCTGATCACAGATCCGTGGTCCGTTAAGTTCTGCTACGTGCTATAAAGGGGAATTTCGAGCTATGTGTGGAGAAGGGGAATTTTTCCATTTCGCTTCTCTGTTGTGAGCTTCTGTATTTTTTAAGTTGGCAACGCCACGGGTGAATGCTAGTGAATAATAAAAATATTCGAATCAAGGTCCGAACGGCTGATGGAAAAATTGAAGCATTCCTTGGCTAGTTATACTCTAGTACACTCTAAAAAGTGCATGTAAAAATGCTATACTACAGTGTTTATTTTTCAACAGAAAAGTGTGTAAATATGTGCAAAAAATGTTTGAAATTGGACTTTGAACATGAGGTGTTTAACATTGCAGAATTTTTTGATAAAATTACAAACTTTGGTCGTTTTTAAATACATTTAGTGTAAATTTAAACCAAAAAAGTAAAATTAAACATACATCGCGTAAGTTTCTTTGATCAGAGTATGTAGCTTCGCAAACAACAACATGTAAAAACTTGAAAAGACGCCACCCGTGAAATCGTGAAAAATTGCAGCAGTCGCATAAATTCTTCATTCGGCATTAATTAAACAATTTAATACATTTCATATAATCCGGAGGATCCTCGTCAGCAGGTAATTATTCTAGTGCAAGTAATAAGTTATTATAACTAATAGTGTTTAAGCGCAATGCATAAATGCGAAATATGTGGAATAAAATTAAAAGAATTAAAATTGTATTAGAAGCATTTATACAACATGCATAAAAACAAAAAAAAAATGTAGATTTTAAGTGTTTGTACGAGTACGAGTGCTCGGCATGCATTTTCAATCGGAAAATGTACCAAAAATTGGTTGTTTGATTTTTTTCTTCATTATATATTTTTAAATGTTCACGTATCTATATATAAGATTATGTAAGTTACAAAATGTATAAATTGGAAAACAAATAAAGACAAGTCCAAGTACTTAAAAGTAAACGACTTTGAATTAATTTAACTAGGGTTGGATTTAAAATTACACATCCAAAGAGTACTTCTCAAGGTAAATTTAAACATTTGGTTCTTAGCTTTACACACATAACGTTTCGACTATTTAAGCATTTGGTGTGGAAGTTTACACATAACGAATACACATATGATGTGTACAATTAACATGTGTGTAAAATTACACTCATTAAACTAGGTTATTAGTTGCCTAGTTTAAAGAGTGCAAAATTACACAAATATTTCTAAGAGTGTAGCTTTTGTCAATGTTTACGAGTGGTGGCGGTCTTTACAGAAAAACATGTCACACAAATCTGTATCTTGCGCCGGGTAGTGATTGAACCTGATCCCTTCCTATAGTGACACAGCAGAAGGCAACCACATAAGAAACTGCACCACGGTCGCCACTAAGACTGACTCATCAATGCACACCCCAAATCAGATTTGGTCCTAGTTTGCAAATGGAGTACTGAGACCAATTTTTTTTAGGTTCTTCTAAATTATCCATATTGTTTTGAGTATTTTTTCTTCGGTTTTACCTAAATATACAATAAGTACAGGGAATGAAATACTATGGGGTTTCCAACACAGTTCATGTCTAAATAGACTTGAGAAAATGAGTTAAATGATATGTAATGAATAAATTACATTCCGCTCCATTGTAGATTGAATACATACATCAAACCAAAATGAAAACTCACTAAGAAAACTCTAGTGCTTTGTGAATTTCAATATTGATTCGACTTATGGACTAACTCCTCTATAGTACTGGGTGCCTCAAATGTATGTCCATACATGAATTGTAGGCAATGAAACAATCGTACTCGGGAGCTTTTAGTGCAAATTTAATATTCCAGTGTTTTTTATCAACTAGTTATTGATAAGAATGTCCGTAAATTATGATTGTTCTAAGAATAGGTATATGTACAAGTAATCAGATCGCCGTTTGCGTCGTACTTTATTTCGCTCATTAAATGATTACATGCTAATTTCCTGTTCGTGTTCTAGGCAGTGGCGAATTACGGGGTCGTTAATAACTTCCTTGACTTGCAGGGCGAAAATGAAATCCAAATGGCCCCAATTTTTATCGGGAACTTCGTGGAATAGTTTAACGTTGGGCAGATATTGCTGCAGATGTTTCAAGTCCATGACGTTCGCAGATGTATCGGCCAAGCCATAGTAGATGTAAGTGTTTGCAGTAATCTTTTCCAGGGGATACGATGGAGGCACCTCTTGATTGTAGAACTTAAGATTCTTCTTTGTGCCGTAATCGAACCGTCTGAACTCGTTCGAGACGTATAACTGTATGAAATGCATACCCTGATTGGTGGAAATGCCACCTGGATGGGTTTCAGCAAGTTGGGGCAGTAGAGTCTGAAACGGCAATGAAGTCAAATTTAACTTCACTATGAAAGTCCAACCACGGATACACACATACCGAATTGAGATTTGATTGCTCCGTTCCAGCCCACATAAGGAACAAGATGTGACAATATTCGGGGAATGTAGGTGTGCCGCCGCATGCAGTATCTAGGAAACGCTGCACAAAGGTGTTCTGAGGTACAAACTCCTGTTCACTGAGTATATCAGCTGCTAGCCCAGGAGTTCCCACATATGGTGCCAACTGCGTTACGATGCCAGTTGTGGTGTTGCCCATGAAAACGGCGGGAGCCAACAAATGCGCAGTTTTTATCTTGGCATTGTATTCCGGTCGAGACGAGAACAACACGAAATAGACTGTACCGCCCTGTGAATGACCAGCATAGTGCAGACTCGACTCGCCGGTGGTTTCCAGGGCAAAATCAATCATTTCGGGAATGTCGATCACACCGATTTCGTGCCAGCTAAAACGCCAGAAATGCGGGTGATTCAGGGAGATCTTAGTGTTATTGCGCGAGTAAACGTTGCCGCGCGCATTGCCCAGCCACACATCGAATCCGGCATCGGCAAAGTTATAAGCCAGGGCATTGTCAGGCCCATTCAGCAGAAAACAATCGGAGTTGCTGAACAGTCCATGCTGGATGAATACGACGGGCTTCTTCGCACTTTCGTTGTCCAGCTTTGGAGAATATGGAATGCGAAACAAGTTCAGCACGTACCCGTCGCTGGTCTCTAGGAAATGTGACTCTGCGGGGTAGCCATGTTCTCGTATCCGATCACCCTGTGAAAATCAATTGATTTGATTAAAATATTCGGTTGGAGTGGCTCCACCATTGAGGTAACTTACGGATGTTTTAATTTTCTTGAAGGGCAAGTCGATGTGAGGATCATAATTGACACTGGCGGCCGATACAAACGTTGTCAACGCTACACAAATAATTATGCTCTTCCACATTCCGAATGTCCACTTCTGCTGTGCAAATACATCTGACCAGAATTAATCGCTACTCACTTTATAATAGCCAAAACATTAACTTGGAACTTAGTACGGATTATCTAATCTTTGCAATGGTAATCACTTGGTGGCAGTATGTAGTACATACACTTAGAAAAAATACTATAAAATTTGGTCATGGTTGAATCTTTATTTTAAGCTAAACGTTATTAGATTGAATTGTATTGAAGATACACACACACAGTCATTGTAACTATACCAAAATTACAAACTATTTTCCTCTTCATAATCGTTACAATATTCAATCACTTGATCATTGATGACGTCCTTAACTTGCAGGGCGAAGACAAAATCCATGTGACCCCATGTTGGGTCGGGCACTTCGTGGAATACTTTGATATTGGGTAGATGCTGTGGCAAGCGCTGTATGTCCTGTGCGTTGGCAGAAGTATCAGCCAGGCCGTAGTATATGTACATGTTTGCAGTAATCTTCTCTATTGGATAATCCGGTGGGAATTCTTGGTTGTAGAACTTAAGGTTCTTCTTTACACCGTGATCAAATTGTCTGAACATATTCGAGACGTACAGTTGTATGTAGTGCATACCCTGATTGGAGGAAATACCTGCCGGATGCGTTTCGGCCACTTGAGGTAGAAGAGTCTGAAATGGCAACACTGGGTTGAGTATAAATGCAATTTCATTGATTCCCTCCAGCTGTACTCACCACATTCAAATTGGACTGTTCCGTTCCAGCCCACAAAAGGAACAAGGTTTGACAATATTCGGGGAATGTAGGCGTGCCACCGCAAGCAGAATCGAGGATGCGCTGGACAAAAGGATTGCTTGGCACAAACTGCTGATCACCCAATATATTGGCCCCGACCCCTGGTGTACCCACATAAGGTGCTAATGATACAGCCAGGCCGTCTGTTGTGTTGCCCATGAACACGGCAGGCGCCAGCATATGGGCAGTCCTTATCTTGGCATTGTATTCCGGACGCGAAGACATCAAGGCAAAGAACACTGTAGTGCCCTGGGAATGACCAACATAGTGCAAAGTAGACTCACCCGTGGTCTTCAGAATGTAGTCAATGGTTTCCGGAATGTCCACCACACCGATTTCGTGCCAGCTAAAACGCCAGAAATTCGGATGATTCACGGACACCTTCGTATTATTGCGCGAGTAAATGTTGCCGCGCGCATTGCCCAGCCACACATCGAATCCGGCATCGGCAAAGTTGAAAGCCAGGGCATTGTCAGGTCCATTCAGCAGGTAACAATCAGAACAGCTGAACTGTCCGTGCATGATGAACACAATCGGTTTATGCTCGTTTTCGTTGTTCAACTTGGGAGAATATGGAATGCGAAATAAGTTCAGCACATATCCATCACTGGTCTCTACGAAATGTGACTCTGCTGGGTAGCCATGCTCTCTTATACGTTCGGCCTATGAAAATCGTATAGTAAATTGGGGGAACTGTCTCTCATATACACTAGGAATTTTGACTTACGGAGGTCTTAACCTGCTTGAAAACTATATCGATGTACGGATCGTAGTTCAAGTTGGCGGCCGCAGCAAATGTGGCCAAAGCAAGGCAAACTAGTATATTTCTCCACATTTCGAGCTTCCACTTGAGATGACTGCACGACACTAAAGTGTACGCAGCATAACAACGCAAATAAATACTGGGAATCAAACCAATGGAAAGGATTATCTAATCTTTGTGGAAGTTATCGCTCAACGCTTAAGGTTGTAATTTCCTCTTCATATCAAATATTAAATCAATGTTTTCTTTTGCTGTTAACGCTGTATTGGAAATTTATTTGCCCTCATATTCGTTACAAATTCTAACGACGCGATCGTTGACCAGTTCCTTCATTTGATTGGCTACAATGAAGTCCAAGTGGTTAAAGGACGGCTCAGGGATGCGGTAGTCATCAGTTAGGTTGGGCATGTTTGCCACTAGGGTGTCCACGTCAGCGGGTCCGCAAAGAGCGTCATTTTCGCTGGAGTACAGATAGGTGGCTGCGGTGATTTTGCTCAGATCGTAGTTGGGCGGAGTGGCTTGGTTGTACGCCTGGTTGTTACCCTTTACGCCGAAATCGTAGTGACGGAATTCACCGGAAGTGTACAGCTGGATGTAGTGAATGCCTTGATTACTGGAAGATCCAGCAGGATGCGTTTCAATCAGGACTTGCATGGATGTCTGTGTACGAGAATCGTCAGTGTGTTGGACAAGCTAAGCGATATCGCGATACATACCATATTGACGTTCTGATAGCCATCTCCGGTGACCCAGACGTACATGTTCTTGCAGTAGGGACCCAGTTGGGGACGCTCACCGCAAGAGGTGTCAATCATGCGATTGATGAGTTTATTTTGCGGCATGAGCTCCATGTCTGAGAGCGCACTGTTCCACAAACCGCCCGGAGTACCGACAAGCGGGGCCAATAGATTGAAAATAAACGATTTGCCGTGCTCGAAGAAGGCACACGGTGCCAGCATATGGGCCGACTTGATTTTGGCGTTGTATTCGGGGCGCTCAGACATGAGCACAAAGTAAACAGTGGTTCCTTGGGAATGGCCGGCGTAGTGGATGGCGCTCTGGCCCGTTTCCGCAATGATGTAATCGATCATGGCAGCAATGTCGATAATGCCGATTTCGTGCCAGCTGAAGTGCCAGAAGTTCGGGTGGTTCAAGGATATTTTGTTGTTCTTCCGCGAATAGAGATTTCCACGGGCATTGCCTAGCCAAACATCGTATCCGGCATCGGCGAGAAGGTACGCCAGCGAATGGTCTGGTCCGCTGCTCAACCAACAGTCGGAGTTACTGAACAGACCATGCTGAAGCAGAATAACTGGACGGTGTTCGTCTTGGTTTTGCAGTTTGTGCGAATAGGGAATGCGGAAGAGGTTAAGGACATACCCATCGCTGGTCTCAATGAAGTGCGATTCTACGGGGTAGCCGTGCGAACGAATACGATCTTCCTGCAAATACACATTACCGGGAATTAAAATTGCCCAAAAGATCCCAATCCAAGCGACCACTTACCGAACTAGTAAACTTCTTCAGACCCACTCTCGCCTCGGGCTCTATAGCCGCAACGCCCGCGACTATTGCAGAAATAAAAATGATTGCCTTAATCCACGATTCCATTCTATCGTATGGCAAGCGAGCGGCCAACAATATGTTTTATATACCATCACTTATCTCTTTGCTGTTCAGAATATGCATATATCGTTTTGATTTTGCCAACCGATATCTTATCTTTGGTTAATTTTGGAGTCCATTCGGATTGCGATTTGTTTGAATTGGCTGAACCCTGATTGATTTATATTTCAGTCGATATACTTTCTAATCCGTTATAGGAATTTGAAAATTTATAATCGTAGCTGAAGTAATAAAAACAGGGATTTACAGTCGGTCGCACTGGCAATAGGAATCGCCGGGTGATACATCAAATTTAAAGACTGATGTCTTTATTCACCTAGTTTTGGGGAATATGCAAAAATAATATAACTAAATAAGCAACACAACTAAATAATAGGGGGATTCATTTAAAGTGGCGAAGCTCCTCGGAAAATTGAGCAGTTGTGCAGATGTGCAGTCAAATCATATAACATTTTACAGTTCTTTTAAGCAACACAAGGAGGGAGGATTGCGAATTTGACTGTTCGAGTAGTGGATCAATGGCCGTTGGTGACAGCTCTACCCACAGTGTATAATATATATTTTGCATATCGAGGGCTTATATTCAATACTCTCTATCAGCAAAAACACTATTGTTCAGGAGAGCGAAAAAACTGTTTTATTCGCTAATGGTAGAAGTAATCAATCAACTCATCTTCTACGATATTAATTAAAAATTACTTCTGATTGATTCATGTAAAAAAATTTTGACATTTCGCCTTAATCAAGCTGCTATGTCTGATAGACAGTATTGCATTTGAAATTTAATTTTTTTGAATTTTTGAAAAAGTCTGATAAGCATATTGCATAGTAGAAAAAATATTTGTTATGAGTTCATCCGCAGTTTTATTCACTTTGCCACATTTTTATAGATGTTCAACGTTAGTTTATATTATTTTTGAATAAAAAAGAAAAGTATTACGAATATTGATAATCAAAACAAAATAATTCACGTATTTCAATGCATTTCGATGATTTTTTACTCCAACTGGCTTAAAGTGTCGTAGAAGTAGAGATATTCAGATGGAATAACTGGCTTCAAATCCTGCAAATGTTTCCTTTTACTTGGCTTAATTCCAAGACGTCCTAGTATAGCTTTTTTGGTTCTGTATGAACTTCGTATTGCTTGATTCGTGTAGGTAGGTCGACATAATGTGCATCAAAATCCAGCTTAAATTTGACACCACCACATGGTAGATATATAATTGATCTTAGCTGTGATACCGTCGGATCATTTTTGGTTCGACCGGGTCTAATGCTCGAAAAACGTAAAAGTTTTGCATCATTGTATTTTTTGAAAAAAATCGTTCAAATATACTGCTACGAATGGTTTTTCCACTACCTTATTTTCAATTTTTCCGGCGAATATTTTGTTCGATTTGCTCGTCGTCGGAGTCTATGTACAATTTTTTATTAATTATTTTAGTTTAATTAATATCTAATAATGAACCTGTTATGCCCGGCTTCAACATTCTCTTCACGTGATGATACGTAATCAATTGCAATGCGATGTAAGGAATTACTAGCAACTGCATTTTGCGTTTACCCTCGTCAAATTCAAAATCTGATGTGACTTTCCAGTTCTTACATTCGTTCAAATATGAATGTTTATGTCTAATTTGAATGACATACTCAGTTTTTCGCCATCTCGTCAGGATTTTTTTGGCACAGTGAAAAGTGTAAAATGAGTAGACGGCGTGATTTTTTATCTTAAAGCGTGTTAAGTGTTGTAGCTTGTGTGTACCACTATACCGATATTGATGAACAATTAAATAACAAACAACTTTGGTAATAAATAAAGCCAAAAAGGCAAAGCACCCGAAAATCGAAAAATTTTTTTTTTGTATGCTGATAGACACTTTTGCATTCATAAAAAATCATCGTTGCTGATAGGCAAATACAAAAGCGTGAAAAAATAGCTTTAGCGTTACTTTTTTGGTCTGAAATTAATATCATAGATGCAACTGCGATCAGGGAACAGTTTTGCATCAAAAACTCATTTCGCCCAAAATTGCTGATAGACAGTATTGAATATAAGCCCTCGATATGCAAACGAAAATTTTTAGCGGTTTTTCAAGTGAATACGATGGTTTTCCATCACCAATAATAAGCTGGTGATGGCCAAAGACCAGGCGCGGAAATGTTTGCCATAAGGCGGTAAAGAGAATGTGCGCCAAGTACATTTGCACCTGAAAACGTTTATCGTAGTTCACAATTCGAACAGAAAAAATTAAATGATTTGAAAACAAGTGTGTAAGTTTCAGTCGATCAAAGCCGACTTATATGGGCCATTTCGGATCCACTGGGCCATTTCGGATCCACCATCATGAATTTTGAAATTTCGTTATAAATTCGAAATTTTAGAACTATTTTAGTGGAATTAGGTTTCATTTATCGTAATGATGATCGTTTACGAGATCGTTAACGAGCACTTTTTTGTTCGATAACGATAACTCGATTCGATGCAAAATTAAGAACGAAGTCGGACTCGTATATGTATCGCTATCGTGTGTCGCCTACGATTGTTTTATCCGCTTTTCGATCGAAAAAATCTTCGTTTACAAGCTCTTTAACGATAAAATTATTGGCTGGGTGGAATCCAAAAATACAAAAAAAAACACACAAGCATTTTTTTGTTGCACAGTGCAATATTCTAAACATTGCATAAAATAAAAACCCACTTAAGATGGCTTAACTTGGTATTTCGGGCAAAGTAAGATGGGAATATGTTCGTTGGAATGCGATTTCTTAGAATCAAGAAGAAAAGACATTCAAACAAACTTTTCCCAACATTTATCGAAAAAAACAATGGAAAACGGAAAAAAAATCTGGAAAATCAAAAAAAAAATTTCTAGAGGGGGCAGTCTGGAGCTGCTATAATCCCACCTGACATGATTCAACTTGGCCTGATTCGCACAAAAAAGTCGTACATTTATATTGTTCTAAAGAAACATCGAAGACCTTCGAAGCTTCGATATGTTCGAAGCACGCTGTCTACGAAGAATTGCGTATTAACTTCGAAGCTACGACTAAGAAAACTTCGAAGCTTCGCAAAAATCTTCGAAGGAAGGTAACAGTCCTATTTCAAAATCATTACATTTTTTCCAATGCAACTTTTTGCATCTCAAAAAAGGTTCGAAAAGAAGATAAAATTTCTTGATAGATACTTAACGGATGAGGTATCCTTGTATCATTCCAACGGGCTGCAGGCCTTTCCAATGGTACCCAAGTTAATATTCTGTTCCTTATTATCTGTCCGCTAATGTATATAAAAGAGCCGTCTATGTTTGTTCGCAGTAGTAGAAGCGAAAGCTACCGAACCTGAAATTTATAGACGTGTTCTATGGATTTTGAGTCTTAGAGCCCACAAGTTAGTAAACAATGTCTTTTGCACACTTAAAAATGCTACACTTTGCCTCATATTTTCTTAAAGGCAATGCAACAAGAAAATACTTATTTAGAGCCGCTATTGATAAGATCGTGAAATAATTTGTATTTTTCCAAAAAAAAGTCTTTAAAATCCCATTTACTTATTTTTACTGCGTCTATTTATTTTTTATGTATAAATATTTGTATTATTTTCAAGCCACAGCAATTTTCAAATTAACGGTGTATTATGTGGCTTTCCCATTCTCATATCGAGGTACATTTTTAGCGACGTTGCCTTGCAGCTGACAATCGGATGGTTGCAAGTACTGACCAAGCTGCTAGCCATATCGAAATCGCCCTGCAGCACCATAGCCACTGCCAGATTGTAGCGCACAATATTCTGAGCGGCATCCAGCGACTTTACTTGCCAATCCTTTGTTTCGAAGTCAAATGCGTTGAGCGAAGAAACGAATGTCGGCTCGAGATGAGGTCGAGCTTCGGCCAATTTGTCCATCATGATGAGTGCCTCACCAGCGTACATGTGGGCAAGCATTCTGAAAGTAGATTCGTTTCAGGTTTGAATTTCTCGATTAATCAAAATTGCATACTTACTTGTGCGCATCCGACACTTTCTCCGCCTTGAGCAGCAGCTGCGCCATTTCCAATGCCTGCACATAATCGCCGAGTCGCAGCGAAACATAGCTGTAGGCCGCGTAAATGGCGAGCAGCATATTGTCCAAGGCGACTTTGGAAATCGGCTTCGAGGGATTGCAGAAATTGTTATCCTTGGCATTGTTCCAGTTTTGGATGACGCATTCCGCGGCGCCCTCCTCGTCGCTAGGATTGTGGAAATTACTGCGGTAGAAGGTGGTCAGCGTTAGGGCATTCCGTAAACTGAGAGCAGCGAAGTCCAGATTTGCTTCCGGCACTGCAGCGGACTGGTTACGAGCGCTGCCAGCGAATGCAATAATTTAATAATAAAAAATGTTCTTCTCCCTCGGAGCCATCTACTTACGGGTAAATCTTTCGCGTTGTAGGCCTCGTACGCATACCGGAAGAAGCCAGCTTCTTATCATCCTCCAAAAGTTTCTAGTAAACGAAAAAACATTGACATTACAACAATACAAATGGGCCATGAAATAAGAAGCTACCATCTCGTGGTCCATAATGCACGCTTCCGAGATGCGAAACCACAGCCGTGGATTACTGTGGTAGGACTTCAGCGGCACTAGGAAGCACTGAAACGCCTCCTTTGGTCGGCGCAGATGCAACATGGAAATGCCCAGATTGTAGAGTATTTCACAAGAGCGAGCGCTGCTCATGTGCTGCAGAGAAGCGGTGCGAAGATTAGCTGATATTTGCTTGTCGAAGGCAATGGCATTCTGGAAGAACTTTGCCGCGATGGCGTAGTGGCGCACACGCAAATGGATGACGCCCATATTGTTAGCGATGCAAGTGTTCAGCTCATCGCCTACCAAACTGAAATCGCATTTAATTTAAATGTAAAGCTTCATTATGTAATCCAGGGAGGAGGGGTTTACTCTGTATCGTAATCCGAAAGTCAATCGGATCCGTAATTGCAGAGCAACCCCATATTACAACTTACCCAGTCTTATAGTTGCCGTTGCTAATTTTTTCCAGCTGCTTTGCGGCCATTTGAAAGTCCTTCATGATATAGTATTGATGTGCCTTGAGTGCTGCGAACTCGACCGACTGCATTAAAACGAGTTATATACCTCAATAGGAAACAAGTGTGTCTAATTACCCCATCGTCAGCTATCACAACAGGCTTCCGGTTTAGGACGTTCGTCAGCATCGCAAGTAGTTTGAAACTCTGTTGCAAGCCCTCCTCTTTGAGTGAGCTGCCTTCGTCCAATGTTAGCGCCTCAAAGTGCATATTCAACTGCAGCTGGTCCAGAAAGTCCTTTGCTTTATTGATCTGATTGGTGGCCAGAAGTAGACGTAACATGAGAACACCCACAAGTGAGCCTGTAGGCTCCTCCAACGAGTCCAGTTTATCGACGAGCGGAGTCAATGTCTCAATAGCGGTACGGTGCATGTGCCGGTGGTAGTATATTACGGCCTTGTTGTAACAGGCAATCGGACTCGTTCTGACCACCTGTAATCAATTCGATGATATTGAAAATTTCCAAATATCCTATTTTTTCTTGGAAGTTCGTATAATTATGATTCCTTTTTAAGTGTGGATATGAAAACAAAAAACCGAGTTGCAGGTGTCGACACTCTTTTTTTTTAAACTCCAGTAAGTTTCCTCGAATTTCCATTGAAACAATTGAGTAATTCTAACTCGGTCAATGCCGACGTACATAAACTCTACACCTACTGGTAAAAAGTTCCGTATATCAATATTTGGCAAAATCCCTCTATCAGCTTCAATTGTCAAAACTGAATTATTTTAGAAAAAAACGCTATTTCTCGCAATATTAACTATGACACTTTTCAACAAAAAATTTTACCTCTTTTAAAAAAAATTCAGACGTGATGTGGCAAACCCCGTTGCACGTATATTTGTTTTTGGTCCCGCCGTCATCTCCAATTGTCAAGACCCCATAATTTTTTACCTTGTCGCACAGTGAAACAGATGTGGGTAAATCTACGCGAATTCGTAAGGAAATTACCCGAAGAAACTAGGGGTTTAATTCGAAAACCTAGCTCCCGCCGAGAGATATGAGTTTTTTTCCACCCTTGTGTACATCCTGTATATTTCATTTTTATTATTTACTGTGGCAACACTAGAGAAAGTGGCCGTTTTACTTTGTTTAAGCTGCTGCGTTCTGTGCCAATAAGAAAAATGTCTGATAAAAATCCAAATTCACTTAAGAAAAATCGATCAATTAGCCATTTAGCTGATTCACATTCGCTTGGCGAAATCGAATGTGCGCGCCAATCCATGGCAAATGGTGGATATCGCTTTAGATCCGAGGTTGAAGGCCTGAAGATACTGCGCGACAGCTACAAGCAAAAAACGCACGAGACTTTCGACGAGATCAGCGCCGGAGTGGAGAACAAACGACAGAAAAGACATGAAGAAGGTAGGCTCTAGTGCCAAAGAATTCAAAAAAAACGAGGGTCGCAAACATTTTCCAAATCTTTCCTTGCAGCGGTAAAAGCGGAAATTTTGCTGGACTACAACAAAAATTTGCTGCAGCAAATGGACAATCAGAGCGTAATCACCAACACGGTATTGAAGGAGACTGTGAATGCAACCAAGGCCCTAAGTAACCGGCTTAGTCAGCACAACCGAAGCAATCAGGAACTGTTGATCACCCAGGCCTCGATAAAGAAAATCTTAGATGATCTAAAAGAAGGCTGAATAAGCAAATCGTTGCTTTCTTCAACATGTACTCATTAAATGTCTCCATTCATTGTTAATTCGTTAAATAAAAACAAAAACAAATAGCAATAGCTAACCTCATCAGAATCCAGTGCGTTGAGAGATTTCAGCAGCGACGGGTGGTCTTTGCAACTCGATTTGTAGTATTCACAGACGGCACGATTGTGTCGTACTTTGCCAATATTGCTGGCATTGTTCGATGATGCTTCCAGCTCTCCAAGTGTCTCCAAGCAATGGTCATAGTCGGCACTAAAAGAGTCGAAAGGAGGCGTGAATCTTTTATTTTTCTTAGTTTTTGGTGCGGTTATCATTTACTTCTTAAAAGCTTCGTTTGCTCGTGAGATTAGACTGAAGTCCTCGGTGGTTTTTGGCCTAGCCAACGAACTGGGTTCTTCTGTTAAGTCCATTTATTCAAATGGCAAAACAATTGTAATTTTGTCCAACATTAAACTTCCTAGTAGCTAAACAGCTGTTTGATGTGTTTGGAAAGTTAAATGTGGATGGGTCTATATTAGGGTGCCACTTAATTGAATCTGAAAATTTTTCTCGTTGTTTACGTGGCGTTGTTGCAAGTTACAAGGGGGGTTGGACAAATCAATGCATGTTTTATAAACCTCCTCGAAAAAAAAGTTGTCCGGGTCACCCCCTGAAAATGAATTGTGGCTTATTTTATGATTCTTAAAATATTTCGGTTGTAGGAACTAGGGCTGTTACTTTCCTTCGAAGCCTTCGAAACTTCGAATACTTCGAAGTTCGAAGCTTCGAAGTTTTTCCGAAGACTTCGAATACTTCGAAGCTTCGAAGTTTTTTTAGACGAAGCTTCGAAGTTTACACGAAGTTCTTCGTAGATAATGTGCTTCGAATATATCGAAGCTTCGAAGGTTAAAAAACTTCGAAGCTTCGAAGTTTTCGATTTTTACTTTAGAATAATATAAATGTACGACTAGTCTTTTTTGGGCGAATCAGGCCAAGATGAATCATGCCAGGTGGGATTACAGATGCCACCAGGTGTGTCTTTGGAACTTTTTTTGGTGATTCATGTCAGGTGGGATTACAGCTGCCACTAGGCGAGTCTTTGGGACTTTTATGGGTGAATCATGTCAGGTGGGATTACAGAGCGGATATAAAACCCCACTTATCCGAACGTTTTGGTGCAAGGACGCACTTGGTGGCAGCTGTAATCCCACCTGAAATGATTCAACCATAAAAGTCCCAAAGACACACCTGGTGGCAGCTGTAATCCCACCTGACATGAATCATCCAAAAAATGTGCAAGGACGCACCTGGTGGTTGTAATCCCACCTTACATGAATCAACTTGGCCTGATTCGCCCAAAAAAGGCTACTCGTACATTTATATTATTCCAAAGAAAAAATCGAAGACTTCGAAGCTTCGAAGTTTTTTAACCTTCGAAGCTTCGATATGTTCGAAGCACGTTATAACTTCGAAGCTTCGAAGTCTTCGAAGTCTTCGAAACTTCGAATAAAACTTCGAAGCTTCGAAGGCTTCGAAGTGTTGAAAATCACCAGCCCTAGTAGGAACTGTAATCCGTGAGCTGGACAATTTACAAAAAACCTCTATAAATGTCACGGATTACAAAAAACCTCTATGAATTGCCCAGCTCACGGATTACAGTTCCTAGAGCCTAAACCAAAGTACATTTTCAGTGGCTGACCCGGCCTTTTTTATCGCCCATACAACGTGAGGCGGTTTATTGATCATTTATTTATTCCTCTTGTTCAATATTTTTGGAAAGCATCTAATCTTTAAGTTACAAAATATTCAAAAAGTGGAACCCATATATGTAATACTTCTATATTGTCAGTATCCTATCTCTGCAATGTGTTTTGAGCTCACTGTAAGAGCGAAATAGCAAGCATTGAATTTTGTATTAGTTTGACAGAGAAATCCGAACTGCTAATGTACTTTTTCATATATTTACTCTCTTGATATCAGTGAATGTACTTTCACTATACTGGCAATATAGAAGTATTACATATATGGTGGAACCCTAATATACATACCACAGAGGCACGGTTGCCAGATTTTTTAATGCTTATACGAACAGAGATTTTTTACTAATGGGAAAATTTTTAAATGTTGTCTCATGTGAGATTTTTTTGGCAACTGTGCACAGAGTAGCATTCATCTGGGAAAGTTGCAATCGGTCCAAGCCGGCCTATATACACAAAAAAGCCGACAAAATATTTTTAAAACTTAAAAAAGTTTTTAAAAATTGTTATATACGTTTGCCTACACTTGACAGACACAAACTTCTACGCTGGCTCGTAATCTCTTTGAATTAAACTGAACAAATATTGTGTTCAACTGAATTCACAGACAAGTATAAATGCAATTGAAAAGATTGCTTGGACATTTAGGCATTTAAATTTTATTTAAGTTTATCTAATGACCAAATTTGAATTGAAACGCAAAATTAGACCAACAACAATAAATGAGACCGTTTTTCTAAACACAATAATTTTTAATCAACCATTAAATGTAGTTGTAATATTTTTTTACAAATAACCAATTTTTATGCATCGAAATGCGATTACCATTAGAAAAAGATTTATACCAAATATATATTTGTTCGATTGCTCAGAGAATATGGATACCAAAACCGAATTTGGGTACTTTCCAATTGAGGGTACTTTCAAATATGTTTTGTATGTATTTTACAACGGTAATGGTAGGCATTTCAAAGATAAAATATAGCTTTTAATTCGAAAATACAGAAGGATTTCTAAAAAAAAAACAAAAGTTTTCTTTAACACTATTTTAAATATAAACTCGGAAATTTCGAAAAAATCTTCTTATGAGCACGCACTCCTCATCATCAGCATCATCATCAACTCCATATCCTCGCCTTTACACTTGTTCAGTTCGTTTCTTATGTATTGCGAATTTTTCCGGGCACGTAGTTCTTGTCGATGACATTCTCCTGCAAAAACATGTGTAAACACCGCTCGTTCTGCGCCAGGGGATGGCCGGCAATTTTGTTGATGAACGCCTCCAAGCCCTTGCGCCGCTCCTCAATGAAGTTCTCATCGAAAATGCCCTCGTCGCCGCGGAAGGGCATTTGACGCTTCCAGGCCTTGCCGGGCAGAGGTGGCACAACAATCTGCTTAAGTAATATGCGAATAGTATTTAAATAGAGATTAGAGCGCTTGGGGAATTAAACTCACTTTGCTGTCACGCTCCAATTCGTTTCTCAGCCACTCGAAGTCGCTGTATCGGCGCCGTACACTCGACTCCTTGATCTTAAACACGGGCAAATTTGTCTGCAAACAAGAGAGTATAACTGAATGAAATAGAGAACATTCGGCGCGCTACATTATCAAAACGGAAACGCACTGAGCACACAGCTTATAAATGGACATAATTTTGATTTGAAATTAACAGAAAATGCAAGTTTATTATTGTATTCATGGAAAAGTTCAACACACTGCAAGATCGGCCAGCATATACATGAAAATGTAATTAAAAAGCCATTGCGATTCGCTGGTACTATAGAAAGTTGCAATGCTGCTGTAATGTAGTAATTTTTCGAAGCAATCGTTGGGCCGAAATGGCAAGAAAATATACTAGTCAGTTGGAGGTTTAAGATTTTTGGTGATTTGAATTCAGCTAAGACTCAGTTAGCTTTTAAGACACGCATTATTAGATAAAGAGCGGAAAGACATTTAAAAACAATTCCATCGAAAAGAAAAGTAGATAATTTTAGTACCACATCGCCATATCTGCGAATGCGGGCGGGCGTCAATGACATACAAAATGTTGCTGTCGAAGAACTGAATGAAATCAAAACAACACTGCAGAATAATGAACAAAAGCGAAAACGGACGACGCACGAATAATGACTAATGGCAACAAATGCGAGTCGGCCACTGATATGGAACCGAATAATACATCATTATCGGAATCCGTTTAAGCGGCTGACGACTGTGTGAGTGAGTGCTTTTACACCCCAAACAAATACTCTGCGCTAATTGAAGGCAGCACCTCCTTTACACCCACTTTTGGGGTTTTTAACAAATTAGTCGCTTTCCATTCTGCATTTCCACCACTCATGCACTCACCCTCATGCGGACTTCGTAGTCCGTGTAGCGTTTCTTGCCAGCGGCCATTGTGGTCAACGGATTCACTACGTCGATTTCCAGAAAATTGGCTGGCACCGCATAGGCATCGTCCAGCGTTTGTTTCTTGACGTTGAGGCGCCTGGTTGCATCGGCAGTACCATCGGCAGATTCAACCATCATAATGTGTGGTGAAATCGGAAACAGTGACTTTTTCTATGTCTTCACTGCAATATCGGATGGATGCAGGCACCACCTCCTCAATTTGTAGTTATGTTCCGGAAATTTTCACTTATTTGTTCCTGTTGTTTCCGCCCCACTAAAACTAAAGATGTGTGTGTGTGGCTTTGTTACCAAAATTTTTTCTGCTTCTTCGAATTGTTTTTGTAGTTCTTTCAATTATTTGTACACCAATTTGCAATTGGTTAGTGACAATTGCGGAACTTCCTTTATTTTCAATCTTTTTTTCTCGTTTGGAATTTAATTTGATAAAAAATCTTTTTTTCGTTTCAACTTTGTCGCGTCTAGTGATTGCCTAAAAAGTACTCATCAAATACTTTGTACTTTGTAGTCGATACTTGACTTTAAAATTTTCATCGAAAGTAACTTCTAAAAGTATTCGATACTCAGTACCCAAGTAGCGTTGCCACTGGTTTTTCCCCGATTTTCCCAAAGTTAAAAATTGAAAGACTCTTTTCCTCAACGAACTACAAAAAATTCCCACTTCCGTTCCCACACACAACTCCGTCACAATATATAAAAAATTTCCATAAAAATTAAAAAAAAAAAAATATGCAGAAAATCCAGTAGAGCCTATTTACACAGTCATTCCCATGACGCATGGGCATGCCGTTTTTAGAATTTACACTGACATGGGCATGATGAAATTTGACAGTTTTTATATGAAAATGTAAATAAACGAAGCATGGAGTTGCCACCTTTTACGTTTTTTGTATGGATTTTCGGTGCAAAATGTTCTATCCCGTTTTCACTACCGCAGTTCTTATTAGTTCTTTGTCAGATTTTTCGTCATGGAACTGATAGTGTAAATAGGCTCTTAAACAAGCTTGTTTTGGTTGATTGTTTCATAGTGATGACAGACATTTTCTGGTGAGCGACGAATAGAGCTCGGAAAAATAAGCTCGAGCTGGCTTCATGCTTGTTTCGCATATTTTAGCAATTTTTTTTTAAAAAACTTTTTTTTTTATACTTTTTAGCTATTTTACCTCAAAATTAAAAAAATTTCCCCTGAAAAAATAAAAGTTGAAAGAAAAATATCGTTTTGAATTAAATTTAAAATGTGTCTTAGTGAAAACACACTATTTTGCCAAAAAAGCTAAGTGATTAAAATTGTTCCTGAATTTTGAGAATTTTTTTTTAAATTTCGTTTTTGGTTAAAATCGGCCAATTTGATTAACTTTTATACGAATTCATTAAAAATAAAAAATGATATGTTTTTAAACCCCCAGGTAAAAAATTGAAGCTATGAATCAGTTTTTAGATCCATCAGCCCCAATATTAGTGACCAACAATGTGGTTCATAATCAAGGTATAAATGTTCTACACTAGCCTTCAACAGCCCTGACCTCAATCCAAAAGTGCCTGTGGTCAATAATGAAACGATAAGTGCGAAACAAGCCAAAATTCGATATTGGCGTCCTTAGTAAAACAGCAAGTCTACAACTAAATTTTTTTTATGTTTTTAAATAATATTTTTTAATAACAGCATTTTTGCTGAAGTTTTGAAATATTTGTTATTGTTTTAGGACTTGTATATTTTAAACAATTTCTGGACATTTTCTAAATCCTCGGCTTTCGGTGCGATCCCTAATGTATATTTTAGATTTATGTTGTCTTTTCCTTCTTGAAAATAAAATATTTTGCCTCATAAAATAATTTTATTTCTTTGAGTTATCTACATCAAAAAATTTCAGTAACGAGGTATCAACGTATGACCATCGATATTAAGCTTGCTTATGAGTGGATATTTTGCACTTATTTCCCCCGAATTTCGTGCTTGGAGTATGGAGTTCGGGTAAGGCAGTTTTGAAATAGCTGACACGTATACGAATTCTACCTTTTCCAAAGACAACAAAATGCATTCACCTCTTATGCATAATAAATTTCCTTCAAACAAAACGCCTTTAATTGAAGATTTCGGATACAAATAAATGGATTTATTGCAATTTCATACATTTTTAACGTATTAATTATGCTTATGAATTAGATAAATTTACAATGTAGTTACTAGTCTATTAGAAACCTTAACAATAGTTCAACACAGCAATTACAATTTGGGATCCCATTTCGTCCAAAGGAAGTGCACCAAAATTTCAAGAAGTTTTCAGTTTCGACTACTCTAAACTAATTGAGTGCTTGGATGATGAAAATAATTTCGATACCTTAAAACACAATCCTGCTATGTGCCTTGAGATGAAGCTATGTAAGTTTGTGGAAATCGCAATGGGAATAATTGAAAAATTAGGAAATAAAAATCAATTTCCAAACAAAATACATCAATACAAAAACTCGTTCATTAAAAATGAACATAGCTTGATTGCGTTTTAAGGTGTCGAATACAAAGGCAAAGAAATTACGGGAACACGGAATCTATCTGAAAACTTGTCAAAATGTGGTGCATTTCCGGAAATACTGTCATGGAGATGTAGTCGTTGTGTGAAACTATTATTATTTTTATTACATAATTTGTGAACTCTTGCGAAAAATATGATCGCAAAATGTTCAATTCAATTTGATTACAAAAAACATTAGACCTAAAGTATAATATTTGGTTCTATTGCATAGAAAGCTATGCAGTTCGATTTCGTTTGTATACGTACCTACACACTGACCTACACAATTACAATGCTTATGCGCAACAACATCCCCCTGCGCAAATATCTACAACATCTACTCTCCCATCCATAGTCTAAATCAAAGTACTTAAATGTAAGCTTCCCCACATCAGTTTGAAACTCTTAAAGCTACTTTTGTAAAAAATTCAAAAGAACGCTAATCTATCTCTTAGTATATCCAAAGAACCCCGCCCGCAAACGAAAAATGCTTGACCTGGCGAGAGGTAGAAGTATACAAAAATAAAAGAAAAACTCTTAATTGGCCTCTGACTTGGACTTAGTCCTGCTTCACGGCCGCCTTCTGTTCCTTGTTGTAGTTCTTAATGTAGAATGAACTGAACATGTAGGTAAAAAGGCCGGCATTGAAGGTGAGTAGCGCCGCCACGGACTTGGGGAAGTTGCAGTTGGGCTGGAATTGGATTTGCAGGGTGTGCACGAAGATGATCAAGAACTGGACCTGTAACGAGTAACGCGCGGAAGAGTTAAGGTTTGGTTAAGACTTCATGGAATATGGATATTAGCAAACTTACAATCTGCAACAGGGTGATGTACTTCTTCCACCACAAGTATTTCTGCACCTTGGGTCCCATGGCGGACAGCAGGTAATAGGCGTACATGATGATGTGGATGAATGAGTTGATGAAGCCGAGTAGCGTGCCATGTCCACCTAAAACACATTTGGAGTTTCACATTAAAAAGTTTGTTAAACTTCGTTCAATTAAAAAATAATCTGATTCCAGTTTCAAAATAAAATGGAATCACACCGTTGCCAATCTGCTTCCTGATGAACTTCAAGTTCCCCTATTACATGATACGACAAACTTACCAGCAAAATATTTCACACCGACAAAGGCGCAAACGGGCATAAGCGTGTGATGGTACAAATGCAGGAAGCTGATCTGTCGCTGCTTCTTACGCAACACAAAGAACACAGTGTCCAGCAGTTCGGTGATCTTGGCAATGTAGTATAGCCATACGGCGCCCGCCATCTGCAAAATACAATCGAAATGTGTACTAATGTTCCCTGCTGTTTTGGTTTAATTCCTGGACAACCTACCCTCATGGAAATAGGATCCGTGGCATAGGTCACAGGCTGGCATTTGAAGTCATAATGACCACCCCAGCCGCCCTTGTAGCCCTCGTAGAACAGCACCCAACTCAGCAGCACCTGCACGGCATTGTACACCAGCAATGTGTTCTTCAATTCGAAAGGTTTGCGGTCGCGCATATAGCGGGGTCCGGCATACAGGCAGAAATACAAGTAAGCGCCCAGAATCATGAACAGTGGGCCGGGCGCATTCGAGAGGAACCAACTCTTTGTGCGCATATCTTCGTGCTCCACCAAGAAGTTGACCATCCGGTCGACTATGGTGTGTGTCTCGTTCATTCGTACTGTCATCTCGTTACTCTTTTTGTTGGGGGGGGGGGGAAGAATCTGTGAGAAAGAAAACAACATGTTATAAAACCATAAAAAGACAAAATTTGCGCAATAGTTAGTTGGGCCATACAAATTCTCGAGGTATGGAGTGGATTTAAGATACACAATATTTACTTGCGGCAATTATTTGCGCCACAAACACGCTTAATTACATCTGCAAACAAGTCGGCTGGGCCTTGATCTCGCTGGGCACACTTCAAAGGCACTGGTGGAAATGCTTCCACCCGATTCTTAAGTATTGCTCAACTGAATTGCCTGTTAACTGAATGGGCAAACGTAAAGTGTGAAATGGAATCGAAAGTCGTTGTCGCACCTCCAGCAACTGTTGAGCCATGAAATTTCAATTGAAGAAGGTGGATACAAAAATAATCGTACCAACCAGTAAACAAATTAGATGGCTTGTGATTATATACAGAATAAATAATCAAGCAAGTGAGATTTGCATCATGACGAAATGCCGATTCACAATATTTTCAAAGTCAAGTGGTTTCTTCACATGTACACTAGAATCGAATTGAGTCACTTCTTGGACCAGCAATTCGTACTTGACCAATAAATCCACATGAACTTGATAAAACAAATATTGGAGGGAATATTTAAAGCTTCAAAATATAAAAAAATATACAATTTAGTGAGAGATTTACCATAATTGCGAATAATTGTTCATTGAACTGAAATTTTATATCAAGTTATGTACTCTCTTTGCAACTCGAAACCCAATTCATAAATCAACAATGTTTATTTAGTGTTTGTATTTATGAAATGCTTGGCCGCTGCTTTGGGACGATCCTAGTTCAAGGATAACTCTGCCATTCAGTGATGATGATGTTGTCGAACTTGTTTGCAGCTAATGGGTTTGTTTATTTTTACATTTATGCAATCCAATAGCCTTTAACTGAAACCAAAGGCACAGAACTAGTTTCCTTTGCCGGCAAGAAGAAGCCATTTCTCAACAGCAAGTGGAAGATGAAGAAGAAAAGAAAGGAATGTGCCAGTTGAGCACGGCATAGAATATAGCAAAATGTTGAAGGGATTTTTGTTGTGCAGACTGTACGCAGAAAAACTTGATTCGCCCTTAGTGTAAATAGAATAATCTTTGTCTGAAATCAGTGGTATTTATAGATTACTTTCATCAGACCACACTTTACTTTGGTCCATTGACATTCTCTGCATATGGCCATCACTGACACTGAGAATTAATTAAACCCAAATTAATTGAAAAGTTTTAAAATAAAAACCATTTTTTGAATTAAGACATTCGCGAGTGTTAGAATTAAATTATGACTTCACACATAATTGACGCTTTATTTACGCTCTACTCTACTGCTGCTGCTGATTGCTGCTAGCAGCTACCACAATTGTAAGACAGACTGAGAGACACTTGACATCCATCATTATTGCAAAATTTTCGCTGCTTTGCTGCTGCTTGATTGCAATATTATCGGCAATGGTCTGTGTATTGTTGCTGTCGATGTGTGCCGCAAATTGCACGTGTGCATTGATGAATTGCGCTTTTTTCTTTTTCTTTTTATTTAACAAAACAAAATAAATTACTTTTTTCGGTTTGTTGCAAATGCAAATTCGCACTTTTGGCAGTGAACTGTCAGGCGGCAGCAAGTATCGAGAAATCCAAATTCGATTTGTGTTTGTAATATTCTTGTTCTGTTACCATAAAGTTATGAGCGTACTAATTTTTTGGAATTTCAGGCTTTACATTAAGTTAACACACAACTTTGGCCCCCATGCATACATATTTTCATTATAAAACATTAAGAAATCATCATAGCTTCATGCCTTACGAGATCTCCTGGAAGTGCGAAAAAAGTTGTTGGAATTAATTGAAGGAACGCAGGGTAAAAGGTGTAGGGGGTGCTTCAAGGTATATGTTCCGAAAATTAATCCATTATTAGACATTGGCGGAAGTCATACACTCAGAAAAAACCCAAATTTTAAAACCAATGTACGATCCGTACTTATTCCATTTGCAAAACTTCAGTCTAAGATGGAAATCTTTTAAAAAAAAAGTTGAGCAATCTGAATGGAAAGTCTTGCCAGGCATTCCAGCTTAATTTAACGTTGTTTTATTTGATTATAGGCTGTATATACCTTGCCAGTATGCATATATGTAGGCATGTGTGTGCATATTTTCTGTTTATAGATACACATACTTCAATGGAATTGCACGATACTTGAAATATTTTGCATAGTCAGAACTATTTGGATGACGTTTAAAGCCCAGAGACTGTACTAGAGAGTTTAAAAAGCCAAAGTTGCATAACCACAACGTGGTGAATATTACGAACATGTGTAATCATGAAACCAAACTGAGAGTATTATACAATCGTCTTCTATTCTATTTGAAAGTGAAGTGTGCGCGCGTGTGTGAAACAAATTTTGGTGCCAAAATTCAGCTTAAATCAATATCGTCAACGGACTTGTGACAATGGTATTTACTCCCAAAAAAATATGTTTATCTTTCCCAGCGCACACTCGGCCAACCGATTTACCCGGATTTACCACTAAAGCAAACAATTGGAACAACAACAAAGCCTTTATGATTTTTTGGCTTGAGATCTTCTGCATCTCAACAGTCTTCAATATTTAATATCAATAATTGGTGTATTGGTACTAAATCCAGTTTGAGTGGCCACCACGACCACGCCACATAATCTCGCTTAAATACATTCTATTAATTCTTATGTTAATTATTCAGTTTCCATGTGGTTCAGTATGTAAATCTGTTGTTGTTATTGTATTTGATTTCGAAAGCACGTTTTTGTGTTGCTTTTGATACAAGATTGATGACCCTTTTGTGCTTCTGCCATTTCGCCTCAAACCCCAAAACAACAAATGACAACATCTTATAAAACCCCAATTCATAATTCAGGAAAAAAAAGCCCCATGTTGACAGAAATTTAAAGCAGGAATTTTAGTAAATTCTATTTGCTTAGTTTTTGCATAAATGTTTAGAAATATATGCTATTGTGCCTTTGATTTATGCTAATGCCTTCAAAACCGGCCAATCACTTGAAGGAAAGCGAATTTTTTATGGATTCCAGTTTTCTTTAAGGCCTAATTTGGCACGACTTCTTGTAATACATTCACTTTCCTAATTTGGGCTTTAAAACAAATTAAAGAACAAATATCCGTCTGATAAAAATAGCTGAAAATTAATATTCTGAAAAACATTTGCATAATTAACCTTTTCGGAGTTTCCCAGGGATTAACATTAATTGCGAAACAATCTATTAAAAAAAGAAAAAAAAATTCTAAAATGTTCTTAATAGAGACCGACCGAAATCGCTTTTTTTAATTTCGGCCAAAACCGCAATGGCCGAAATTTTTAATTTTTTTTTCGGCCGAAACCGAAATGGCCGAATTTTTATTTTTTTAATTTCGGCCGAAACCGAAGCCGAAACCGAAAAAGTAAAAGAAACAATTGTGAGTTTTAATCTAATAAAGTGGTACATAATTAAGCTTATCAGTAGGCTGAAATCGATGGTCTCATAGTCAAATTTAGTAGCTGCTAAACTTTAGAAACAGCTTAGTAGCTGCCAGTTCAGTGTATTATCTGTCAACTTAGTAGATTACTAAGGTTAAGTTGGAGCTTAATTTGACTATGGCCGATCATTTTAAATTCAGATCCTGAATTAGATGAATTTAGAAGCAAAATATCAAATGCGTGGAAATCAAGAGTAGTAGAAATTACTGTCAGGGTAGTAGATTTCAAGAGAGGTGAGTAGATATGGGTTTATGCGTAGAATACTAGAAATTCTACGACAGTTGTAGAAATTTCTGTCGGGGAAGCAGATTTGTAGAAAGTATAGTACTTTTGCATTGTATGAAACTCACATAATATTTTGAGGAGTAGATTTCTTACCATAGTAGTAGAAAATACCTTGAGGGAAGTAGAAAAATCTGCTACCGTAGTAGAGGAGTAGAAATTTATAAATCGTTGCGAGAGTATTAGATCTACTCCGATAGGACATGTCTTCTTTGTCGCTTCTGATTCTTCGAAACTATGATCAATGCTTAAATTTGTGTTACATTCCGCTTTTATCCACTTGGTTGTTCCTAATGTATTTTGATACGCTAAAACCGAAAATAATAATTAAATTTTTCCAGCACGCACCATTTTTCTGCAAACGCCACAAAAATTTCATTTTTGGTGCTGCAACAATTTCATTATTATTATTTTCGTATCCAGCGTGGCAAAATACATAAGAATTTGTCTATCAAGTATATTTAACACACAAAAAGTTAGTTTTGTCGATTAGTGTAATCTTTGTTATTTATTTGTTACATTTTTCTATCAAACCGAAATTTTCGGCGGAAATATCGAAATTTCGTCCGAAAACAAAATTTGGCCGAAACAGCTTTTTTTGGCCGAAAAGCCGAAACCGAAACCTAATTTTTGTCGGTCTCTAGTTCTTAATGGATTTCACTCATTTACAATTTTTTAAGGAAGTATGATATTAGACAACTTAGCATATTAATTTATGCTTAAAGCTTGGGTTCCAGGGGCCGAATGTTAACCTTGAAATCGTATAAGTTTTTATCATTTGCGATTCCCCAACATGAATGAGTTTTTTTCTGTCAAAAACTCCATAGTGGTTTAAGTCCATATTTTTCTGACCGTCTAGCTTTTTAGATGGTCATCTATTCAGTGCGAAAAGTTTGAAATCCTAAACTGAAAATTCGAGCAACAACAGGCGAAAATCTGACTTGATTTTTTTTTTCAATATTTGTCAGAATTTTGTTTTATGGACACAATTTAAAAAATTTTCAAGTAACTGAAGTACTGGAACCAACCTCGAGTACATTTTTGTATGTAAGTACTTTACGTCAGCCCATCTTTGTACCCAGAGAAAATACAACCTAAAATCAAAAACTACCACCTTAAAACAAGTAGAAATGTTAATGAAAGTCTGGTGAAGTTGGAAATTTTAGAAACAACTACGAACAAACTTATTTTTAATTCAAAACTTAAATTAAAAAATAAACAAACGTATTTTGAAGTTGTTTTCAGATTATTTCAAAAATTGTCCAACTTATATTAAGTTTGCCAGACCTTGATTTAAAATCGTGCAACTTTGTTTCAAAGTTGACAATAGTTATTTTAACTTTTTCTCACTTTATTTCAAAGTGGTTTTCATTAAGATGAAAAAATGAAGGAGTAATTACGATCGTACTTGATTTTACTTTGTATTTTTTTCTGAGTGTTGCGTTGAAGTTTGTGCAGTACTTGATAGCTGGAACCATGCCTTTATTAAGCAATTGTCGGTCAAAATGATCGTCATACAATGTATCAGCGCATAAAAGTCAGTCAGAAAATAAATTGGACAAACAATTAACATTCTTCACAGCCATAGTCCGATAAAAGCGATAAATTTAAACTCTACTATTGACAAGCAAAAGCCAATAATCCGAAAGATTGGAAAAAAACTATAAGCAAAGGGTAGGTAGGCACAAGTACCGCTCACTCTTTTCCATTATAAATGCACATTAAATTGTTTGTTAATAGCAAATCAGTTGATGTAAGTAATTTACAGATGAAATCTAATTGTTAAATAAGTTGTAAGACAATAGAAAGTTGTCATAAAGTAAACCTGCTATAATGAAAGGTCAAACAGTGATAGTACATATTTGCCGATCGTTGCATCATTGCCGCACTCCCACGTTTTGTTATGGCCGCAAAGGCTGGAGCAAAGTTCCAGTTTAATTGCCACACGAACTAACTCACCGATTCTATAACGACTTTTTTTCGTATTTTTGTTAAACTTTTTCATTTCTATTTCATATTTGGAATGATAAATGATGATGATGTGAATTAACTTAATTTTTAACACGTTACTCTTTAACACGGATGTACTTCAATTTTAAGAATTCATTTTGGGGTTTTTCTTCTTTCACAACTTGTTGCTCTAAATTCGAAATATCTTTTTCAATAATCTGTTTGTGTTGAACTGTGTGACGTCATTGTGCTGACAAAAATCTTAAACTCAAGACAACATTTAGTTGTTTCCGTATTTTTCCCAAATAAAAAAGGCTGGATTCTTAAAATCGAAATCAATTCCCATCACGTTCCACATGAAACGAGCACGTTTCGCCAAAGCACACCATTTACAGATTATCAAAATGCTACTCTTAATTTCGACTCGGACTTGATTAAATAATTATGTGCGTATATTTCAGTTTCGTTCGAACGCATAAAAATGCAAATCTCACACTCAACAAGACTCAAATATTCTCGACATTTTCATTGAACTTCAGCGGCAATTCGAGAAATGGCCAACGTTTAATTATGGCTTCGAACTGACAGGTAATTTGTTTGCTTTTTGGGAAGAAAGGTTGGCGCATTTCAATCATGTAAATGTAATCATTATTGCTAGTTTTACTATCTGATTTTACATTTGTTAAGATTGCTAGACAAATTGAAAGCCAATTAAAAATATCGAAATGTGGAATCATGTATTCCATAATATCAGTTTTGCCATTTAAAAGATCAAGTAATTAATTGCATAAGTGTAATAAAAAAAAACACAAATTTATTGTTGTAATAACATTGATTTTTCTGATGGCTTCACTTAATTGTTGCGAAGAGGGCACAATTAAAACAAATTGGCAACACTTAATTGAAGCTTTCGCTATCTAATGAAGGAATGTTTCCATTCTAGGCATAACACACATTCATCCTCAGGGGTTCCTCAAACTTAAAAAATATGTGAGTATATATTTCAGCACGTTGGAAGGAAATTCCAATGCGTCATTGGATGCATCTTCAATGAGAAAATTGCTTCCACAACGATTTTATCATCTTCATTACGCATGCGCTGCCTCGGACAATTTATAAAAACTTGCGACTGAAATACCTAAACCGAAAAATCACACGACGCATTTACAATTTTTGAAGGTTAATCGACGATGTAGGAAATGATTTCTTGCAGCTTGCATGAGGCACTCGAACGGGCCTTTGCTGTGTAAATCTGTTTGGTTCATTTTTGTCGGATATTTGCGTACATTTAAGAAGAATCGAGCTGCTGCTGCTGACCATTTTATGCAGATTTTTTTTTTCGGTGTGGTTACTTGCTCACCTTGCGCATACGTTGGTAGAAGAAAAGAAGCAGAAGTTAATAGCATTTATGCTTGGAAATATGATGAAATATGTAATCCACATGCATACACGTATGTAGGAAATTAATCGAATAAGTCGCACATCGTTCAAGAAAGGGTTGATTTAAAATTATACACAAATAAATAGAAATCTTTTAAAAACATGAAATAGATTTTCTTCTTCTTTAAAATTATATTTCGATTTTTTATTAACCCATCACACTAACAATTAAATAATTTATTTCATTGGGTTTTTAGTGGGCAAAAATTGTTTTATCGATTTAGGGAGTTTCATAAATTTTAACTCAACTGCCAGTTTAACGGTGGCCATAAAGCTACTGTTAAATACATACTAAAATTTTAGCAGATTTTATTTCCTGCGCTCGTTGACATAATGGCAGAATCGTCATCTGTTACAGGTTGTGGATTTGGAATGCTTGGAAAATGTTGATTTAGTACAATTGCAATTGCAAAACTATAAATAATTGAAAAATTATCAAACCGTTTGTTCGCTGTACGTATTTGGAAATTATTTAAATTTCTTTCGTCTTGTCCAAAAGCGAAACGAAATCAAAACAAGTCAAATCAAAATTCTTTTGTTTAATTTTTATGCTTTTGACTATTGAACTTGACTTGCCATAAAAGCTGACAAAGCTGAACGCACTGCTAAATAAACTTGGAATGAATTCAAATGCAAATCAAGTTCTCTTATGAACTAGGTATGTATGTAAAATTTAAACTTTGCTGTAAAATACTAATTGGTATGCTTGAAAAGGGAATACTGTATCCATAAATGAATGTGTCGTGGAATATGTCATCACTAATATCAAAGTTGACGAGGCCTACGCACGATGATTGAATTTCGGGGGAATCTCAATCTTTATGAAGTCAGTTTGAAAGCCACAACTAAGCGTTAAAATATATAACCGACACATTCATTGGCCGCTATTTACCTGCTGACATTGCTTCATTTTACACTACTTTTATTTACTTTCGCCATTACCGCACTTTTTCCACCAAAAGTTGAACAAAAAATATTTGAACATTTTGCGATCGCCGCAACTTGTTAAACAAAGCAGCACAATTAAGAACAACAACAACAAAATGAAGTATCACAAATTACAACTTCACTTTCACGATAAAAAGAGCCACAAACGCACAATTACAGTAACAAAAAATCTCAATGAAACGCAACAACAACAACAATAAGCCTCTTGCAGATATTGCTTGAGATAATAACCTTTTCCGCAGCAAATTTCTTTTGAAGACACCCACTTAAGACACACACTCGAAGAAATTATATTTATTATTACAATTAATTACGGGCGGGCAATGGATTTTGAACTCTTTCATTGGAACTTGAAGTTTGGTAATTTGTTGTTTCCAAAAATGGTAGGTAACCGAATGCGGTTAACCTATGGTTTACCAAAATACTAAATACAAATTCACCCAAGCTCAACCCACATTTTCTTTGACTGTACTCGCTCTATCGATGGACGAGTGATCATACAAATTTCGAAAAAGTTGTGAACTTGTAAATTTAACGCTTGCGTGCGGGCAGCCTCCATCACGTGAAAAGCGACACTATCTGTCAACAAAGTATCATAACTGAGATGACTTCTCCCATGCAAGAGTCAGCGGCCAATTAGTTGAATGAAGTTGGAGCCAGTGTTGGCCCTATGCGCGATTAGGTGGGTCGCCTTCAAAACTGATTTGACACTTTTTGGCATTAATAAATTAAAATGTAATTTGTTGTCGCACACATACACATGTCGCCATCATGTGTTGTGACACAGGAAGGCGCTGATGGCGATGATGTTGTGGCAATTCGATTGCGAGTTGACATCACTTCGGCCATTGGGCGTGTAAGTGTTGTGTTTGGCGGCCACTAACGATCCCCATCATGTTGGATTTAATTTATTTACCAATTGTGGGCCAACAAATGTAAGCAAACATTGGTCTCGCCCAAGGGTATTGCGGCATTGAAAGCAAGTGTATTTTGTGTTTAGCACTTGCCTTTTTTTGGGCGTTTTCGTTTTCACTTTCAGATCATAAATTATAACGAAATGTGAACCGCTCGAATTGGGCTACACGTGAATATGAGCAGGTTTTCAGGCTATTGTTGTGGAATCGGTCAGGAGGTATGGTTGTTGCCATACATTCCGTTTGTCCATTTTGGTAGAGAACTATTCGTTTCAAATGCACTCAAATGCTCAATGTATGGTTAACCAATGGTGCTCATCGAAAAGGCCATAATTTAGTTCTACAAAATTTAATTTTGTGCTGCCCCTGTAAGTATATATTTTGAATTGTGCTGGTGTCGCCGTTATTCTAAATCAATTCGTTGGAATTTTTCAAAAACCGATTTCTGAAAATTACTTATCCGCCATGTATAACACTATGCGGTGGCAATCGCTATATAGATGTTAATGTCCTAAGTAATTTAATGGACGTACTCGTGAAGTAAGTACTGTGAAGAACAAAAGAGCAAGTTATACACATAAAGCTATTATTTCTTGATACGAATATTCAACGACACCTTCTCCACGTTCCGGCCACGGGGACTAATATGAAAATTATAATGTATAGCAATTAAATAAAAATTATAATTTTTATAATAGAAAAAAAAATTAAATCACAATTTTTAAACATTTGCTATTGTCCTTTAAAATGTTTATTCCTGCAAACATGTTCCACATTTTTTTTAAGTTTTACTATTTGAAATTGCCCTCGAAGATCCTGATCAGTGTCCCTTGTTATGAAAGGTTACTCTCGTGCTGGCCACCCCCAGCAAAGTATTTATAATCGTTGGAATGTCACAGTAAAGTTCACAATAAAATTTAACAATATTTTCTCGTTTTTAGTTTCTTCATTTACACTCTCAAAAAATGGCATTAATATCCTTTATAGACTTTGAGGCACTTCAATTTCAACTAACCCGAATACCACTCGCGTCTCGAACGAAGAGGAGTTCTTTAAATGAATTTTTGTCTTAAACTGGACGAACAATTTCGTGCTTATCCACTTGCAAGTGCAGAACTTTTGCTGCTGATAACTCAGTTGGTACTTAACGGCTTGAATGGCTTCCACAGACTAACTTCCATCCGGTGAACCGTCTTCTTTCTATTCGATTCGCGATTCGCTTCGATCTTGTCACCTGTGCGCGCCACTACTACAGCGGCGAGCCACTTGTCTATGTGTTGGTGCTGTCGACCAACAACTTCGTCGATCGAATTAGACTTCGTATCGGCCAAATTCGAGTCGATCATTGTGTGGCGAGTGTAAATCAATTGGAGTTAAGACATTTTTCGGTTATGTTTAAAAATACATTCTTCTCACTACTTTGTTTTGCTAATTGTTAGTTTGGAAACTTTTTGTTTTAATCGATTTGCTTTTTGCAGTCTGACATCGAATCATTTAGGCTTACTTCAAATGGGAATTTGAGGTTAAGTTCATGCCAAGAACATGTTGTATACGCAGAGTAATTAAGTCAATTCATGATTTTATAAAGTTTAATTTAATTTGATTTGGTTTAAATTTTCAAACCCTTGCCAACCTTTGCATGTGGATGCATCTGTTGCATTGAACACTTAGCTGCGAGGTTGACATGTAAAACTTGTAAAATTGTAGTTTGGTGTGATCTGCATTGCATTTGTTTATGCAAATTTTCGAAGATGTTATTGAATTTTAGAATAATTTAACACAATCTAAGATTTCCATAATTTTTTTTGGGTGTGTCCTATTTGTTGGCCTAGTTTTTCCTGTTTTTTTTTTCAAACACTTGTAACAAGTATTCGAAAATTATGCAACAACATACGAAACGAAGTCATAACTAAGTGCTCGGCGCCCTTACAAACACCACACGCTGCAAATGCATACCAATCTTGGCCAAGATGCTGTGTGTGCAACAACGAAAATAAAAACTCTATCCAACCAACTAAATTAAGGCGCACATTGCCTTCAGCTCCAGTGCGACGATAATTACTCAATTGGTTCATGGATCAGTTCGCATTTTCGTTTTTGCTGCAACTGCCTCAGCTCTGGCTTGATGTGGCGAATGCAGTTCAAGATTTAATATATTGCAAGCGAAAAAAGACAAATATGAAAAATATTGTATTTTTGGTAGACAAAATACACATACAAAATTTAAGAAGAAGTTTTTGAATTATTCGCATAAATTTTACGAATAAAAGAAGAACCGTTTTAACTACATTATTCGCAATTATATTTTTATATAAATAGAAAAGAAGCTTTTGGCTCAGACAGAAGGACAGACAAGCAGATCTGGATATACCACATATGATTGCAACTGATTAAAAAATTTTCGAATTAAAAAGTTTTAACGTTTCAAGACAATAAAATTAATAAATTGAATTCAATTATTCCAAAATTTACATGAAGCTAGGAGCTTAGGAGCTTAATTTCGGAATAAAATAGGGCGATTCATTAAAAGTCGGAAAACTCTCGATCAAGTATCAAAGAAAAATGCAACATTGCTTGTTGTCTTTATTGTTAACTTTACGATTTATAAAATTTAAAAGTAAATTTCTTTGTAACGGATATGTGCAAAAGCTAGCCAACCAATTTTCATACATTTTTTTTAAAACATCATATTTGTGCCTAAGAATTGAATGGCATACTTTTTTTTTATTTTCGAAAGGTTAATATTAGGGATGTGACGGATGTGAGTTTTGCGGGAGCGGATGCGGAGCTGTAAAAAGCCTCGTAGCTGATGCGGATGTTTGAAAATGACATCCGCGGATGCGGGGCCGTATGCGGATGTTTTAAACAACTTTTTCTAAAAAATTTAGTTTTTTGCACTTTTTTAATTTTTGTGTTGGGTATTTTGACGTTCTGAGAATTTTGTACATATCGCATATAGTTTCTGAGAAAAAACCAAAAACACAGAAAAAAGTTTCAAAAAAGTGCAAAAGGCTATAAGTTGAAAGTATCCGCATGCATGCGGGTGCCATGTCGCGGCTGCGAATGCGGATGTTTTAAATGTGTGATTTGCGGATGCGGATGTCAATTTAGTGCGGATGCTCCGCGGATGCGGAGCTCCGCCACATCCCTAGTTAATATCTTATTTTTTGGTATTGACTTTTTTTGAAAATGTAATCCTATGTTTGCAGATTTCCGGTCGATTACATCGACATAGTTTGTGCTGGCAAAACATTATTGCACTTTTTTTGCACTCTATTCTGCGTTTAATCACAAAAACTTCGAAGTTTTTTTTCTAAAATTCCAAAATTTATAATTGATTCCGTAGACATTCATTTAAAACTAATTTAAGTAAAGTTTTCGCAAATAGCTTTTCCTGTTGCAGCTATAATCTTACCTGACATGATTCCACCAAAAAAATTTCAAGGACGTAATTGGTGGCAACTTTTGACGAAATTTCAAACTTTTCAAAGGAATTGAAATCGTTTTCCTTTCAGCACTCAAGTAAATTTTTTTGTTTAATAACACTATGCAACAAAATGATGGTTAATTTTTCTGATTGCCGATCTACATAATAACTCCCCTAAGGGACTTTTCTGGAGAAGCTGTAAAAACTGACTTTGGCGGGTTGATATGCTCAGCAATATTGTAGCTAGGGTTAAGTAGAATACATTTGTTAAAGATACAAGACGATATCGCTTACCGTTAGAAAGATTTTTCAACAAAAGTGCAGTAACCTAGTGGTGACCTTTGACCTAGAAAAACTTGCTTATTCGAGCTAATCCAGAAAAGTCCCAAGCCTCAAATAACAAAAATTTTATTTTTACAATTAAAATATTTATTTAAAAAGAATATGTTTTTGTATTTTGTGTTATTAATGACCACTAAATATTTACTTTATTGGGTTAAGATGTTCAGCAACACCGTAGCTAGAGTTAATCGGAATATTTTTGTTGAAGATACAACACGATACCCTTTACCGTTAGAAAGATTTTTCAACAAATGTGCAGTAACCTCCTTCGAACTTTGACCTCAAATAACTTGCTTATTGAGCTAATCCAGTAAAACCCTGTGGAGGTCTTATTATGTAGACCAAGACCTATTAGAATTGGTTATAGATCGGCAATCAGAATTTGGTGTTGCACAGTGTAATATTTTCTTTAAAAATCTTAACTAACATCGAAAAATATATAAAAATTGTATATAATTTACTTTTTACCAAATACTTTTAGTATGAAATGGTTTTCGCCCAAGGCAACCCTAATTCAACGCATAGATGTACATTCAATTTGCGTTTCAAAACAGTCTCGGAAAGGATGTAAACTTTTTCCCATACAAATTCTAACGGAAAGTTTACAGTCATGAAATTCACAAGGTTCACATCGTTTAGGGGGGTTTTACAGATTAAAATGAACCCCATTATTAAGACGAAAAACACCTTTCGATTATACAATAAATAAATCAAAAAGCTCCGTTCATAACTCTGCCTCATCAAGGCATCTTCCTTGTTATGCATTAAATCAGTCTTTTTTGTTTGTTTTCCTTCTTCAAAATTATGTCATAGCACAAATTAATTTGTTTTCAAAATACCTACATTGTTTATTACACTTATAGGAATTATAGCATTTGCTAATAAAAATTAGCAACATCGTAATAATTTTGTGTTCTTCTTAACCGATTACCAGCAGAAATCTGCGAATTTGCTTCAAGTTCTTGCCGCTGTTGGTGGTGGATGTGCCACGTTATTGTTGTTGTTGTTGTTTATATTTATTTGAGTGCTACTTGCTCTTCCGGATTTTGAAGGCCAACCGTTTGTATCGAAAAGTCTTTTGTTTTTTGTGTCGAAATTATAGTCACATACGTGCGTGTGTATGTATGGGTGCTTATTAGCCCAGACGACATGTGTGCTTACTAATTTCGGGCCACATTCTTAGTTCCCATGTGTGTTAATATAAAAGCGCTTTCGCAATAGCCACAATAGAAATCATTTTAAAATTACATTATTCAAATGTTACCTGTTGTTGCCGTGTGCTTTAGAGCTTTATCACCGGCCATCGAAAAGGCGGCGGCGTTTTTTGCACGAAATTAATTATGCACTTGCCGTCGACTTGTTTCTTTTCGTGTCTCCAATAGAATAATTCTGCCACTAAACGTTCGCTTCAATTCGCAGCCAATCGATTTTCAATGTCCATTTTATTCATAATTTGCTAAGGTGTTATCACTCGTGCTGGAATCGAGCGTAGCCTACAGCGATATTAAGCCGCGTTGCCCCGAAAGTAAATAAAGGTAACACGGAAACGTAAAACTTAAGACACGAACTCACTTTTAAACATCGCAATACTTTTAATTTGCTTGTCTACACATTTTTTGTATTGAATTGTAATTCTTTGGACGACATTTTTTGCGTGGGTCCACACTATTTGAAATGTCGGAATTAGTATCATCGCCAGCTTCATCATAATTCATTGTGATTTGTATTGTTCTGTAATCTCAATGGAAGCCTGACCAAATAAAAAAAGTAATCTACATTTAAGTGGTTTCAGCACATTACACACATGTGTAAATATAGTGTAATTGTCAGACTTTGGCAAAGATTTCAAAGATGCTTTGGGCCACGTCAAATATGATAATCGGCTTAAGACCCTTCATTGTCTTTTCCTCATTTCGAGATGACTTAAAGTGATTTAAATTAAATTGGTATTCGTCGCATTGCGCCAAAAACCATTAAATTGAAAAAGTTACTCTAAAATAATTTGGAAAAATTCCATTAAGGCAAGAAAACAAAAAACGATTAACGAAAAAACGAACTCGAGCGCAAAAGTAACAAAAATCCCATAAAACTATGAAAAAAATGCGATTCTAATGCAGCAAAGTCGTTCGATTTAAAATTCACATTAAAATGAACTCATTTGTATAAATGGAAAAAGAGGTCATTGTTGATATGCAAATCTGCACGAGAACCATCCTACATTGCATTGCAGCCTCCTAGCAGCTGTGGAAATAGTCGTCCATCGTTGGCACAACACGTTTACCAAGAAACCGCAACGGCCTTGACCATAACACTCAAATACTCGAACGCATAGTTCGGAAACCTTCGAAGCGCACAAAAATCGAAAAATCAAAGAATACAACTGAAAATCCAAGTATTTGAAACGAGAAGAAGAAAAAACAATACCAAAACATTGAAAATATCGACGAGAAACCGAAACACGTATCACACAGTGTGCTCATAACAGTGAAGCAGCGACTTTAGAGCACCAGAGTCATGAACTCCAGCAGCAGCATCCAACGCCGACGAAGAGCGAACGACATTGAACTACACCTTCAAACTGGTATGCATAGAAAAGAAGCGAGGCACAGTCCACACACAATCTGGCATTTCCTTCCGCACTATAATTGCTTCACTTCGATCTAAATAGCACGAGATCTCCAAATTCGAAAAATTTGAACGTCAAGCGCAGTTATCGATGGTGGCGGAGAGCTGTCGACAAGCCAGTTTGCGTTGCAAGCCAACAACGACAACCAAAACAAACCGTCAACAGCTAAAACGCTCACGAGTTCAAGCGACACCGACACGACCCAACAGAGCTGACGAATCGTTTTCACAGTGCGCTGCACTAATGAGTTGTGTACTTACCAAGTGCTATCAGGCAATACAATGGTGACCACAATCAGTGTGGCCAGTTGCGACCCATTCCAGCAGCACACCTGTTAATTGAGGTGACTTTGAACTATGGTATATTTTTACTCTCCATGTAGGGTAAATGCACGCTTAACGGTTCACGTGCATCGGAAATAGTTGACGATTTTGCAAATAGGCAATGACTTCACTTTGCTTCGTAGTTGTTATTGTTGATGTTCAAGGGTAAGCCTAGAGCCCTCAATATCAGAAGATGGGTATGAAAACAAAAGTTTCGATTTGCTGATGATTAGCATTGGAAAAATTCCGCATATTTTGATTGGTACATTTTGGCCGCTAGAGCAGAGCATGATAAATCACAATTTCATTCACAGTACAATCAACAGTTACTCCGTCATATGTTGAGTATTGGCACAGCGCGATTGGGTCTGGTTTAGTAAGCAAAAGTGGCTGACCTTATCTGGTCGCTGGGCATTTTGTTTTGCATTTTGAGTGGTTTGTTTTTGACACAGTTTTTTTTCAAATGAGATGTGAGATTTTAATACTTCCGCAAAATGCGAATTTTACGAGAGGTTTCAACCAATTGGAAGTCAAGATAACGCGATGCACTAGTTCAAATCGGTAAAATTCGATTTCGATTGCTGCTCCAAATGTTTGGTTTGTAACGATTTTTTTCACGCTTCGAATTCCGATTGGAATTCTAAAAGTTGTGTGAAGCGGTAAGTAAAAATTTTCGAAGTATTTTTAGAACAAAAATTTTAGATTCATGATTTTTTTAGCGGTTTCAGAAACATCTGAAAATGGGGCCCTGAAACCGAATTTTTTTTATCCTCGAAGATCTTCTAAATTGTGTGCGGGCATTTTGGTTTCGGCAGGAAGATAGTTTTTTCTCTAGTTTTTTATGTGCAGCTGCGTTCACAAAAATAGCAGCGCAATTTTAGTTTTTACGATCGCTTCGGCTCAGTAATTATTTATTCATAAACTAATTTTTTGTGCATCTAACGGTATTTATATACATAACGGTAATTGTTGAAATGCGCAAGCATTAAGATTTTCAAGTTTAATTTCGGAGCAGCGAAAAGTGCTATTCACAATAATTCCAGTGTTGTACAAAAATTGGATAAAAAGCGACAATTGGCGGTTTTTGAACTTTTATTGGCTGTGAATTTTTATAAAAGGAATAATATTGTAATTTTAAGCAGAATTGGTTGATCCAAACATTGCTCAGAAGAACTACGAAATATTATAAAAGCATTGAGAGAAAAGGATTTTTCGCTGATCCGAAAATAAATTATCCTGTAACTTGATACTTGTTCATTTCAAATAATGACTGGACCGAAGAATAGCGAACGGATTGTAAAAACTGAAAAGTGCTCTTCTATTTTTGTGAACGCAACTGTAAATGATTTTTTGTATGTAAAAAAGTAAAATTTCTTTCCAAATGTACCGGCTTTGTATTCACTCGCTTGTTTTCATTTTACATATTCACAGTAATCGAAGGGTGTTTCATCGGTATCGATTGATTGGCAAATAACGTAATTTTCACCAAGTTCTCTGCCCAAGTTCGTTTCTTTTTCTTTTTTGGTAACTTTTTGTGCCACTATAAAGTTTTGCATACCGAAAAGCCAAGTAAAAACAAAAGCACAAAAACACGCTATTAAACGATTTGACCAAGCAGGTCAAAGTCAGCAGCAACAAAGAAATTCGCAAATCATCGAAGTACATATCACGAAGTACACAGTATCATGGCTAATCCAGCGAGCGGCGGCGCAACGGTCTTACGGTGTTTTGCGATATTTGACCCCAAGAAGCCATTAATGTGCGATTTGCGACACCGTAATTAGTGTTGAGTTTCGTCGATAATTTAGAACTCATAATTACAGTTTAAATACTCATTTATATACATTAAACCGTCTCACGTTGTATGGATGAAACAAGAGTTGCCCGGGTCACCCCCTAAAAATTAAGTTTGGATTATTTTATGATGATTCTCAAAATATTGCGGCTCTAGCAACTGTAATCCGTGAGCTGGACAAGTTACAAAGAACTTCTCAAACTAGCATAAGTCACTTATTTTTGCGGAAAGACCCAAAAAATTTATAACATGAGATTCAGTGACCTATAGTAACATGTTACGGGGAGTATTTTCTAGAACACATTGCCCCTCTAATTCGTTTATTTCTGTCACTTTTTGACCGAAAACGAAAAAAAAATGTTGCAAAAAACTATTTAAAGAGGACTTGTGCTGGTTTGTGTAATTTTTCAATGTCTATTATTTCATAAAGTTTATTTGACCAAAAGCAACATAAAGGAAGCCTTTTGTAAATTGACAGTTGAAAGAGCCGAAATATTTTGAGAAATATCATAAAATAAGCCAAAGTTAATTTTCAGACTTTTTTTTTCGATGCGGTTATATACACATGTATAATATTGAATAAAAGTCGCATCTGTTGGAGTCTTTTTTATTTGAATTCTATTTCAATGGATATTTTATTATTCGTTAGTTATAGTATAAATTGTAATCTGAAAACTGCGTGTGGATGAATAATATTCAATATTGTTGTTCTGCTCTAATGTATGCACTGTTTGGTTTGTTTTTCTAATGCAAATATAACCCAATTCTGTTTTAAGTAACAAATTAGATATACAACTCCATTGAAAACGCACATAATTTCATATAATTTCTAGCTGCTAATGCCAATGTAAATACAACAAACTTTTTTCAAATAATTTTTCTTACTTTTTTCTCTCTTATTTTTACAAAAAGAAGCTTTCAACACTTTCAATAAATCCACAAATATTTGATAATTTTAATTCAATTTCAACCGAAAATAAAAGAAATCGTTTTGATTGTTGACTTTTGCCTGCTGGAACAGTTTTGGAATGACATTTGACATTTCGGATTCGATTTTAACACATATTTCGGGTTAAGCGCTTGAATGAAATGAACGCACTAAATATACTTTCATGCCTAATACAAATGAAATGGTTTGATTTTAGTTCTAACATTCGCAATTTCGATGAAAATTAAATAATATGTAAGTATATAACTTCTCTAATAATAATTTAATTTAAGCTATTCTTTATTTGTTTTTGCCATATCTTTGCATACTGTTTCGTTTTAAGTTTTCTTCTTTTTTTTTTGAGAAAACAAATTGCTTAACTAAAAGCTTTTTGCAGCAATCATTGAATTGGTGAATCTGTACTGAATTCTGTTCAATTTGTATCTATATTCTCGATTTTACTTTGCGGTTATATGATTTTTTGGTGTATTTTGTAACAAAATAAAAAAAGATGTGTTAAACCAGATGTCGGTGAAATTTAGAATTTGATTGGTTCATGTGGAACAGTGCATTCGCCGACGGTGACACGGTACATTGCCATCTCGGAGATGCCGTGGTAGTGCACGAAGGCAGCCGCAATAACGAGAATGTGGAACAGTTGATGTGATTGAAACTAGAAGAGAAAAGAGTATTTTTATTGTAATGGAACAACAATCGGCAATCGGTTTAATACCACTTACCCAAATATCGAATTTGCCCGGGAACCATCTTTCCGGCACGCGCAGTGCATACAACAGTGCTCCCAGAATATAGAGTAGGCCTTGTTAGATGAAATGAAATTATATAAATTAAAGCGCCACTTACACTCGGCACTCGGCCAATTGAGGTTCAACTCACCCATTAATATTAGCCACCCCAAGCTAGCCTGGCTGATTTTGCTGAACCAACCCTCCATCATGCTGTAGTGAATAGCCGGTATAACGCCGGACAAGCCGAAACTCATGAAGACACCTGCGCGCAATGGACGAAGCCGTGGCTCGGAGAATTTATCCCACAACGAAACTATTATCGATAGACAGCCTAGTATGGACACCACCGACAGGTATATCACCTTCGGCTGGTAATGACAATAGAAGCCGTAATAGAGCCATGGAACGAACGAGCCCATTATAAGTAAAGCAATTCCGCAGTAATCTAGTCTGTGAATGTACAAAAGCAACGCCGTTAGTCTTCGCTTACTTCACGCGAACTGCACTTACTTAGAAAAAAGTCTTCCAATCTCTACCGAATGGCAGCTGAGCGTATGAAAAGCAAACGAGAAACCCAAGCAAATGATGGCCCCAGCAAAGAAAGCGCCGAATATCATTTTCTCCTGAAATTGGATTTCGACCGATGGACGTGATAGGAAGTATAGCGCCACACCGATGAACGCAACACAGCCCAGCAGATGAGTCCAGATGTTGCCGGTCTCGGTGTGCATGCGGAATATGGACTTGAAGCAGGCGCTGAACGATGGGAGCGGCGGACGATGACCGCGATGTAGGAAATCATTGTCCTGCAGCCACTTGGGCAGATTCTTGTAATGACACACCTTCCAGCTGGCCTCCCAAACCTGTTGAGACAGAACATTTCAATTAATATACGCATTGGGCATGAAATAAGTTATTTTTATCCCCTCTCCTTATTTTCATAGCTTTCGTTTTTGTTATAATCAGGGAACGGACTTTGTTGACCTACAAAATTTGGTAATGCAAAAAAAAAACACTGACAGAACGTCCCACAACACACAAGTAGGTGCCAAAGTCGATTGTTCATAATTACCACGCTGATATGGTGCAAAATGGCAGACAGAGACACTAAGCAATTATCGACGTACTTTTTTTTGGCACTTTGTGGTGTTTTTCGTCACTAAAAGTATGCAAACGTTTTTTTTTGTCAACAAAATCTGTTCTCTAGTTGATTCCTGATCCAGAAAAACACGTTCCTAGACAACAACTTTTTGAAAAAAAGCTCCAAATATCGAAATTTTTACAAAAAAATTGTTTGATATGCTTTTATAAAGAGTAAAAAACTACGCAGTCCAACAAAAGCTGCTTTTTTCTTTTTAGAGGTTTGGGTTCAGATTTTTTAGAAATGTTCCACAACACATTTGACTGTACTGCCGTGCTAAGCATAAAATACTTATCTGCAATTTCGAAAATTTCATTGTCCCTCTAAATTTTACATATTTTTTCTATAATACTTAAATTAATTTACAAACCAACAATTCCTTTTTAATATTACTTTCACTTTCACTTTAAAATTAAAATTTTTTGAACTTTATGGAACCAAAACCAATATTTTGGAAAGTCTAGGAACCGAAATCGATATTTTTAAAATCTGAGAACAGGAACCGATATTTGTTTCGGTTCCAAGCCCTTGTTTGTTACCATACATAAAACCATTTTAAATGCCGATTTCTAGAGATTTTTTCAAAATGTTTCAGCTGACGAAATCCGTAATTTTTTGAGAATAATCATAAAATAAAGCAATCTAATACACATAATGGCATGGAGGAGTAAAATACGGTAATATAAGTGTTGGAAAAGAAACGAAACGTTGTGAAACGTTTCCATAGTCATCTTTGGCAGAGAAAAAATACTAAAACATACACTAATGTTAAATATTATTGGCTGTTAACTATATATTTAGTATATATAGTAAATATTTATTTAAGGGTAAACAATATTTAACATTAATGTATGTTTTAGTATTTTTTTTCTACTAAAGATGACTATGGAAACGTTTCATAACGTTTCGTTTCTTTTCCCACACTGGTTAATATTAACAAATATTCGATTGTTTTTTTTTTTGGAAATTTTATGTTGGCTCATATCCTATTTCAGACTATTTGACTGCCAATTAAAAATGTTCCCACTACACTCAAATACAAACCTTGCGCACAAACTCCTCTGCCTGCTCAGCAGCATTGTGGGCCAATGCACCCAAATCAATCTCATCCGAAAGAACACCAGCCTTTAATACTTCAGTCATCTAAAAAGTGCATATAAGAAGAAGTGAGATGAAAATTGGAATGGAAAATAAATGCTTGAAAAAGGAGGATGTTGACAAAGTGACGATGAAATTTTATTAATAACGAATGTTATCGCCGCAAACAAAGGTCATTTGAAATGCGCAACATTTTTTTAAATATGTATCAAATACAATTTTTAATCACAATGATAAGCTCAACTATTCGCTGTACAATTTACTTGAAATGTTTTTGATTTTATGTTTAACGAGCTGGAGGAATGCTAATTTCAAAATAATAGTTTTTAATGAAATTAACAAAATATATTTATTTTAAAATGTCACTGACTACTCACATCGATGTTATCATTTGCACAAAAATTTGTAAATGTATTGCAGTTAGGGAAATGTTTAAATAATTTTCTTGTTTTCCTATTCCGATTCACACAAAAATAATAAATCAACCATTTCAACTAAGCAGAAGAGCAAAATGCAGTTTTCCACTGAAAATGATAAGATAACTTGTCGTGTGTGTGTAGCGACGTATACAATTACCTGCAAAATATGCTCAAATGTATTCTAGTTGAAAATAAAAGATTTATACGCTCTCAAGTCGCTCAAAACAAAAGACTTTTTCGCGTAGTTACGTACACATCACAAGCAAAAACTTTGCCTCAAGTCTGTCTTCTTCATTGCTGTTGATAAGATTCATTTGATGCTATCGCCAAATGAGCAATTGCGTTAATAGCTTGGTAGAAATGAAAACAAAAACATTTTCTATTTACACAAATACGGGGACGCTGATTTTAAAAATCGAACAGAATTGAATATTACACAAGGCAACATGACACGTAATTCTGTATTGCTCTCATGTTACTTTAAAACGCATAAAAAGTTATTCCTGAAAATGGTTACTTTTATGACAAGGAGAACGTTTCTGCCGAAAGGTGTTATTAACCTGCATCTATTATGAAATATGTTCCCAAAATACTATCAAATCAATGGAGAAATATAGATTGAGTGGTCGACTACTTGTATAAAAGCAGCATTGCTTTGTACACAAAATCTCCACAAAGGCTTCATTCATATCTATACCATCGATACCTTAAAGCACAACCATCCTATGTCCGTTTTCATAAAACTCGAGTTTTTGTCATTTTTGGATTCCTGAGAAGAAACTGCAGCAGATAGGCTATAGTGGTTTGTGGGAATCGTAATGAAAGTAATTGAAAAATGCGGAAATAAAAATCAATTTCCATACAAAACATATCAAATTGAAAACTTGTTTTTCATTTTCTAGAGTTTTGAAAATATGGACATAGGATGGTTGTACTTTAAGGAATCGAGATATTGGTTTCGTCGAGATAAAAATTGGATTTTTGAGGACAGCGTGAACAAAAATATACGTTCGATTCATGTGTTGTACCAGAAAATTATGTGAGCATCGCTTCGGGCTAAAGTTAAAATTACTTTTCGCTATAAGTATTTCATGTTTCACGCTATTGTGATCTGACAAAAGCGGTTGTTTTTTTGAGAGTATTCTAGGTGCTGAAACCAAATCATGTTGATCAAAGCCCGTACGTGGCATCTATTCAAAAATCTCTTGATCGTAATTTCAGTACCAATTTGTACACAAGAAGCGCAGATTACGATCGATCACGGATGTCATGATTCGACTTTTCTTGGACCTATTTTCGATTCTGCTTGACAATAGAGTATTTGATTACAATTCATGCTTTCTTCTACTCGGCCTATTTCATTGTTATCAATGCCTTATCAACAATTGTTGCGGTCAAGTTTATAATTCAACTCGATTGTCAATTCTACGTTCGCAAATAATTGGCGAGATTAACTACATTTCATGCGTTTAAAGTTGAAATTTCGGAGTGGTTTGTGGTACTAATTGTTAAGAGTAATTATGCCTTATCTTGTATTGATATGAAATCAGCTAAGCCACTAATAACAGCCGGGACTATAAACCAATTGAAAGTAATAAAATGTTTATCAAATCAGTTAATGACTGCATGACTCTTAAAAAAGTACAATCACCCTAGTCGGAAAAATATTTCCTCTTCGCTCTTCGTATTTAATAGATGATGGCTGATATTGGAAATACATTTTTGAAGTGAATTGAGGTCAATAAATTTTGTAAAAATACAAATCCCAGCAAAGCTATTGCATTTAATCAATATAGCAACCATTCTACGCAACTCTTCGAATCAAAGGCCAAGAAGATAATAATACAACCGCATAGACTGATAACAAACATGAGTTCAGCTGTTGCTACATTACTCACAAGCAGAACGAAAATCACAAAACACACAGAATGGAGAAAATGAAATTAGGCAATACTTGTGATAACATTACAAATGGGACGACACCTCTCACCTCTGCCTCAATGAGCTGTGTATCCTCCGGTGTAGATGGCAAGGGACAACCGGCATCATCCTCTTCGACGAGCACATCGTCATCGCCCAACAAATCCAAATCGTGGGTGCTAAGCGAATCCTCCGGGCCCCAGCCGCGACGTTTCCGTAGTATCATTTTCACCTGCTCGAAGATGTCCTCGTCGTCGTCATCACTGCGCATGATGGACTCATGTCCATGAATGGCGCAAGAGTGCACGGGTGAATCTAGATCGCTGGAGGTGGTGGCGCGTGCGTCCACGTATTCCGCAGCCGAGGCATTGCGTCGCAACAGATTAGCAGATGACTCCGGTTCCATTTCGATTCAAAATCCTATTTTGAGTTATGTTTGCGAGAACAGAATTTTGTTACTTAGTTTCGCCTCGCTTCGGTTCAAGCGGCCGTAAGTGAGCCTTCGCCTGTACGTTAAGTGGTGACAGCCAATTGGTCACCTGCTGCAGCGACGTTTGGTGCTGCAATAGCGACAATGGAAAGAATGAAATTACAATTTCAAAGTTTATAAATTTAGAAATGCTTGCAAGAAATACATTTAGTATTGATTAAAAACGAAAACTAATTGGTCACAATTGATATTTTTATGGATAGTTAACAATGTTCAGTTACAAACTTTAAAATCCCCCCTCCCCTTCCCAGCGAACAGAGATTTTAAAATGTAATGGAAAAAATTATTGACTTTTTCTTTTTCCTTTGTTACAAATTTCTACATTGCCTTGTTACCGTGTTTCGTAACTCAGTTCGATGTTGCCAGTAGCCGTGAGACATGACACATTGTATGGGAAATTGGAATTGACCTGTCAGAAGCTCAGATCACAGATGCTGTCGCAGTAATAACAGGGGGGTGTGTGGTGGTAAAACAATACACTTTCAGAATGTTGGCAATTGAAATGTTACTACAAGAGCATATTGGCAGAGATGGAGGGAGTGTGGAGCAAGTGAATAGACGATAATTACACTTTTACATAATAGTTAAAAATATACATACATATATAGGTAAATAAGCTAAGTAAGCACGATTTCCACTTCAGTAAATGACTTCGAATTTCGAAATGGTAAGTGGAAGGTAGGTGGGAAAATTGGGAATTTGTGTTTCATTAACGAAATCATAACCACAAATGGTGGGGGGATTATGGCGCAGTTCCATTGGACATTGAACCACAAAACAATTAAGAAAAATGCTTTCGATATGCTAGTTCGATTTCACAGTTTACGTGTAAATGCAAGAGAATGAAAATTTCAGCTTAAATTCAATTTGCGTGTTCAAAGGCAATCGAGAATTCGGCCACAATTCTTTTAATCACTTGGAATCTAATCGATGTACAATAATCACTATAATCACAATGATGATATTTTAAAAGATAATTAAAAAATTATATATATTTACTTCTTTCAGTATTTATTCCGGAAAAGAAATTTTTAATGTCTAGTGTTCCAATTCGATAAACAAGTACATATGTACTTGATAGTGTCCGATACTAGTACTCATGAGTAAATACTCGATACTTTAGTTTTGATTCGGGTATTTTTATACTCGGTAGCACAAACGAGTATTTTACTTGGTATCGATAACATTTTGAGTCAAATTGTCAAAAGTACAAATATGGCACAAAAAGGAAACATAAAATGTTCAGTAGGTATTGCCATCAAAATTATATTTGATGGCAATAGAACCATCGTGTGTTTTAGAGCCTATTTACACTATCGTTTCCAAGATGAAAAATCCGACAAAGAACTGCGGGATAGGCATATATGTAATACTTCCATCAGTGAATGTACTATCACTAGGGCGATTCATTTAAAGTGGGAGACCCCTCTGAAACGATTCAGTTGTGCAGATGAGCAGTCAAAATATATGAAATTTGACAGTTCTTTTAAGCAACTGCGCGTATTCGAGGGGTTTCCCACTTTAAATGAATACCCTTACTATATTGGCAACATACAAGAAGTAATACATATATGGGGATAGGAAATTTTGCACCGAAAATCCATACAAAAAACATAAAAGTTGGCAACTCCAGGCTTAGCTTATTTACATTTTCATATAACAACTGTCAAATTTCTGCATGCTCAGGTCAGTGTAAATTCTTAAAACGGAATGCCCATGCGGCATGGAAATGATAGTGTAAATAGGCTCTTAGAACCCAGATATTTAGAAAAATAGATTACATTTTTAAACTTTAATTTCTCGATAAGTACTTAACGGGCTGAGGGGAGTAGCAATCATTTAAAAGGTATGGAAAATACCGTTTTAAGTCTATATATATTTCTATATATATTATTCCATTGAGGAAATGTACTTGATACAAATACTCAATTCTTTTGTTCGATATTCTTACTAGTGCCAAACTTTTCATTGATACAAGTTAGTAAAACAATCGATGTCACTACAAATGGTTTCGATATCACTACAAATGAGAATGAGTGCTGCCAGATTAAAAAATCGAAATTATGTGAAAATTATGGCATTCCCATAATAATTATTATAGTACAATTAAAAAACTCGTACCCATCTGAAAAGAGTCTTAAAAAAAATATATGTTCTTTGAAAAGAGATTTGTAACAACTAAACAAAATGTGAGTAGTTATTTTATTTAGTTTTAATCTAAAGTACATAATTTATATAGAATGTGACGCTGAAGATGTTGGGGAGATTATTTAATATTTAGGAATTGTGCATCTTTTTATACCCTACACCTACACCAAGAAGGAGGCGTGTCCGGTTTAGAAAACTATATACAGGGTGTCCTTTAATAAGAAGATAAATCTGCGCCAGTTGATTCTTCTGGTCGAGAAACGAAAAAAATGGTATGGGGTCTGGGGGAGGCTAATGACCCTGTAAGGAGTTTAAGGGTGGATTGTGCGAAAAAATGGGGAAAAAGTGATTTCACTGTTTTTTCTTACTTCTGAATTACTGTAGATAGAAGGTTATACTTGGGCGGGTGGAAAAGCTAATTTGATAACAAACACAAAGGCCTAAAATACGTCAAAATCCGATCAACATGAATAGCGTTAATTTATTATCAAAGTCAGAAATGGCCAATAACAGTGTGTTAAATTGGAATATTTTAGTGAACGTTTAGTAACAACAAGCATTACTCGCAATTCTACTTAAGTCAAAGGTCTAGTATTTAAATAACTCCAAGAGCATTTATTTTGGCTAGAGTACTTTTGGATAGTATGTACTTGGGGTCCGATCTACAGTCGAAGTAATGAGTAAACATGGCATTCAAACTTCAAATAATCAGTATAAAATAGTAGAAATTAAAAATATTACACAGTCGAACATGCAAAGACACGTTGTTCCCAACAAATATTATGACTCTATTAGACACTTTTCGCTAAAGAAAAAACTATTATCAGAGTCTTATAGTCCATGATCTCCTTCCTGCTAAATTTGACTCTAAAAAGTGTCCCAATTATGATTCAAATATGATCCCCTTATTTCTTAATTTTTCTTGTCCACTTTTTTTACCCTACACCTCATCGTCGTATGTTTGTAACACCAAGAAGGAGGCGTGATAGGTATGGAAAACTATATATATTCTTGATCAGTGTCACCTCTTGGGCTGATTTAGCCATATCCGTCTGTCCTCTTTTCTTGTAAACACGATTGCAGAAGCTAGAAGAAAGCTAGGGAGCCCGAATTCCAATTTTACTAATTCTAAAAAGTTTCGGTGCTCCATAGAGAATTATTAGTTGGCTTTAAACCCCAAAATTGGCATTCTGTTCTGGAAAGCCAAAACATATATTTCAAATATTTTTTTTAAAAGTCGTTTTCTAAAATGTGCCCTTACTACGGGACACTGTTAACTTTAAAGAGGAGCATTTGACAAGGACATTTTCAAAGTCTATTTCATGTGAAAGATGACGACAAGAGCATTTACAACTGTTAATTTTTCAACAACATATTTAAAAAAAAAAATTTAATTGTAATTAAAAAAGTCTTGAAAAAAATGTATAAAACACATACATATGGACATTTCCATTATGTTGAACTTGACCGTCAAACACATAAAAAGTGAAAAAAAGTCAAAGTAAAACTGAATTTTATTTTAACAAGAGGCTTAACTTGTAGGTCTTAATTAGCCCTATAATTGGTGGCATGTTTGATTTTGGGAAATTTTTCGTTTTTAAGGTAATTGCAAAAAACCATGGCATTCGCACGGAACAAAAACAGAAAAGGTTTTCGCGGCTAACAACTCAAGCGTCGATTTCAGCGAAACCTGAGGCAGTAATTCTTTGTGATTACTATTAAAATAATATGCATTGATGTCTCTTAAAAATGCTTTTATTGTACGGAAAAATGATTTATACTTTTTTTCAATTTAATTTTTATCACTATCGCATCATGATATTCAGATTGTTTCTGTTGCTCTTTTTACGGAATCTGTATACGGCGAGTGTCACCTCATTTGATGCAGCCTTAATTTGTTTATATCTTTGAGTTCCTGTCAAGCTACTTTGCATTCGAATATCTCGAAATGGTTTATGAATAAATTTAATACATTTTTACTTAGTTAAATTTGATTGTTTCCCTATGAAAATATGATAAAAAAAACGTTTTCAAGAACTTTGATTTTTTTGGTCTCGGATGACCCTTTTGGTGGAAATGCCCTTATTAATAATGAAAAAGGCTAAAGTACATAGTTGAGCACGATGAGTTTATTCCTTTTAAATGACCCCCACGAAAAAAGGTCCTGGTACTCATTCGAAAGGAATTGAAAAACCCCTTTCCAGTGATACCGATATAGATTCTAATTTGGGTGTGAGCCACTGCAAAAGAAATGCAAACTACTTATGGTCAAGTCGCACAAAAACTAATGGGGGTTTTATTAAAAATAACAATCAAAATTTTTCTAAATAATTTTAAAAGTTTTTTTATTTGATTGAAAATGTTAAAAAAAAAGGTTTTTGACATGTTACTAGGTTCCAAGCTCACCTATAAATGGGTCAAAATGGGGTCCCATGGAATTTTTAGATCCGTAAATCGATTTTCGTGAGTCTTGACAGATCCCTTGTGAAATATGCGAGTCTAATTTGGAGTCCTTTCTAAGATTATGGCCTAAATCGACTAGAAAGAATTCAAAAATTATTTTCGAGATTTGCTCTTTGACGATTACCCTAGTTTACGTTTTTCTCTCTACTATCAATACTATTGACTCAATAGTTTTGCAGTCATATAAACACTGGAAAAAACCCTTCGGTTTGCACCAAATAGTTGCTTGTGCATTTGTCTATAAGGCAGAGAAATAGAAAGAAAAAACCAGGTTGATGAACTTCAAACTATTGTGATTGATGAAGAAACTGTTTAAGTCAGCAGCTGGTTTTCGTTGGGCGATAACCTCAACTTCCTCCGATACCACAGTGGCTACACAAATAACCGAAATTTGGTCAAGGAATGAAATTCAAATATGAGATGAATTATTTGGAATGTCTACCAATTCGCATACTAAATGCTTTAATGCGATACATACCAGCACCAGCAGTGTCATCTGACGATCTGCCGAAATCAAGGTGAAGTTCATGGTGTAAAGATGCGCGCAAAAATAACGAATTTAATTTTATGAATGTTTAATTAAGTTAAAGCTAAGATATTTTACCATTTGCATATGCTCAGATGGCAGCTATTTCGAGTGAGACTGAACTGCTGCGATAAATTTTAGTACCCGGAAAAGGAGATTTGTCATCTGAAAGCGTCGTTTCTTTTACGAACGCAGAGTAGTGTGATAAATCACAGTGGAATACATCTTATATGACAATTTCAAAGACTCATCAACGACTTTGACTCTTCTGCATTTTTTGGGCCACTTGGATTGGTTTTTGCAATTAGCGTGTACTAAACTTGTTGTTGATTTTTTTTCGGGTGCTTATGAGTTTCTTCCCATGCTCTGCTCGCTTGACCTATTAACGATTGGTAAATTGCAGTCTTTGTGAAGTTCGATTAGCGTTGCTGACTACTGAACACCAAGTTCTCCGCATTCAACGATTTTCGGGTGTACATATTTAGAAATCAGTTCTCAAAAGTCAGCTATGCAATCTACTACCATCAATCGATACTAGAGACAGCCGCGTGAGTGGATTTGGCACACAGTCACAATGCATTTGTTTTATAAGGGAAAGTGGAAAAATAGAAAGTGAACTAGCGTGGGTTCCGGGGCATTGCGATATAGAAGGAACGAAAGGGAATATGAGTTGGCGAAGGATGAAGTTCTGAGACTTCACCTTTGATGGTCCCTGTATCTATGCAATACTACCATATGCAACAATATAAAAACAAGTGAGTGAGTTTCAGTCAGTCAAAGCCGACTTACCCAACACCCAGGGCCGTAGCCAAGAATTTGAATGTAAAATAATTAAAAATATAGCACTTATTCAATTTTTATTAGGCAAATTTGGTGTAGAATCCAGACCTGAAAGAACGTCTCCTGTATTTTACAAATTGACAAACAAAAATTGATTTCGAATTTCCAATAAGTTTTTATTTTGGCAACAAACAATTGAAGATGGTCGTAAAGGTGCTTTACGATCTTATAGCAGATTAGCTAAATCTTAATCTGAGGTCATCTACTATCTGCTCGTTATTTTTACCCATATAAAATTCGAAAATTCAAATTTCTGTTATCGATATTGACGATCTTTTGGTCATAAAAACGGTATTGTTACGTTTTTATTGTGTGCTAGTTGAATACCCCGGCGTTGCTCGAACTTATACTTAAAGTAGTGAGAGTACCCTCCCGTAAACCTTTCCGTGAACCCACAAAACACCAGAGCATAACACAAAAATGTTCAGAACTCTAGGTTCAGCGATTTGGACGGGGCAGTCTATCACCAATCATTCCATCAATCGAGACAAACACTTTTATATTTGTAATTGCGTGACGCCTGATTTGAAATTCTCATTTGTACAAATTATTTTTTTAATCAAAATTTGTTTGTTTCGCTTATTTTTTTTTGCCTAATGCTTGACCATTGTGCAATTTTACTTATTGAATTACATTTTTGGAATAAGAAGCATATTACCATGTGTGCTGGAAAGTATCCCAGATATATTTTGAAGTAATATTTCAATTGACCAACCAAGTTCAAAGTAGTACATAATCCTTCCGGAGCTCACAAATAAACATATGGTGTTTGTATGGTTCTGATACGTTCAGTGGTTTAGCCGTGATGTTCACTCATACATACACACCAACGTTTTTATATACTAAGAAGATAGTTATTTTCATTTTATATAGCCCTTAATTTTTGCAAAAAAAGCAGAGCTTTTAGATAAAAAATTAAACAAAAATATTAGGAAATATTCCTGATTTGCAAAAACATTTTTCAAAAATAGTAGAAATAACCCTAAAAAATAAAACTTTCATCTTGTAGATACAAGTTTGAAAACCCCACAACAAATTTACAGCTTAATTAGACCACTACTGTTGTAGTTATTGAAGTTATGTATTCGTTATAGGTTTTAGCTTATGTTCAAAGAATTAATGTGTTTGGGGCATATTGCTGCACATGTTGAATACTTTTAGAGGAAATACGTTTGTATTTGTCGTGAATGAACTCGTTGAGCGCAAACGAAAGTTTGGGAGGTAGGCGTAACAGTCGACCGACTCCGCCCATTTTCAATACCAACTCCTTCGAGGGCTAAAAATGATAAATTTCAAAATTTGGACACTATACCTTTCTTCTAGTTCCTGCAATCGTGTTTACAAGAAAAGAGGACGGACAGACGGTCAGGTGGACTGACGAATATGGCTAAATCAACTCAGGAGGTGACGCTGATCAAGTTTTCCATACCGGACACCTCTCCTTCTTGGTGTTACAAACATCAGACCAAAGTGAATATACCCATACCTCATGAGGTGTAGGGTATAAAAAATCAAAAACACATTCGAATTCATTGTTTCCTTTAAGGGCTCTCCATTTTATTACAACCGCCACAGTCGGGAATAAATTTGTAAATACCATCGCGAACCCCAATTCAACCGCGAGGGGAAAGGTTAACAAACTTAAGAATGATCTGCGACCTGTTCGCCGTGTTCATACACCACTCTTAGGCCATTGTTTGGCTAACAGTAGTTTGGAATCGATTAGTGAACAAAACTGCAATACAAAATGTAAAATTCCCCAAAGCAATAATATTTGTATGTATATTTTCATTGTATTTTGCATAATTAGTCCAAACTTGACCTTGTCACAAAATGAAACAACAAACATCTCAAAGCTATTATCACCAATTCATTTATTGGCGTTTTGCATACTGCAAAAATGCTTTGTTGTTGCCGTACTCGTGGATCAAGAAAGATCCGCTGAAGACCAACAAAAATCCCCACAGAATCTCTTCGCATCGAACATATATCGATCGACAGCGCCGCCGCCGTCGAAACCAATGCTGCTGATGGCTAAACTCGCCTTGACCATTTGGAGCTGTGGTTTTAAGAATGAACCGCAACGGCATTACTTCACAAGACGAAAGCGAAAGCATCAAAAAACGTTTAACCCTAGTTTTAACGCCAGCAAGCATTAACGCTTAGCGATCGAACATTTGTACTAGATTTCATTTGTGGTGGTTCGAGCAGCGAACATGCTTCTTTGCTGCTTCTTCTCACGTTTTGGCCATTATCAGCTAACAACCGTGCGTATTATTCGGCGCAAAGTAAACGAGCGTTTAATGTGATGCTTAAAGCAAATGACGCGCTGCTGGCAGCTTCGACGGCTTCATTCTTTGCGCGAATAGCTTTGCAGCTTCGAACCAAACCGAACAGAGCCGAGCAGAGCGGCGCTGAGCGTCGCGAACAAATTTGTTTATTTATACACCTGGTGCTGGTAGAACCCAGTATCAGTGTCTTCTTAGCCGTGGCCGCAGCTGACGGTTTTTTTTAGTTGAGTTTTGTGAGTGAGTGGTGACGACGCACACACACACACCTTGTGAATCAGAAGAGAAGATTTCTTTTGGCAAATTTGTTTAGTGGAAAAAAGGTACGGAAGTGAATTTTACTATAAACCTATGATAATATCGAGATAGTGGCACGGGAACCGGAACAATATTGATTGGAACTACATATTTGATGAAAAATCAATTAATCTGAAGCTTCAACTTGTCCATAATTTCGAGCACACATTTGATCTAAGGATTTCTTTTAAAGTGCTTCAAGAGCTATTCTCTGGAAAAGATTACAAGTTTCATTTTGGCTACACTGCAGATAATTTCAAATCGAGTTGAAGTCGGTAACGCCTTAAAAATAATCAAAGGATTCCATTTTTGTATTACATAATACTTTTAAAAAAATTAATATGCAAGTGGGTGACACACACTGGGTGTGCTTGTGAAAAAACAATTTTTTTAGATTTTTTTTAAAAATATTTTTTTTAATATTAGTTGAATAAGTAAATAATTAGTTTTAATCTTAAAACTGTAAAATATTTTTTGGGCAATCACATTTAGTGCATACCACGCCCCATCACTACATTAAGGATATTATCTTAATGTGTTAAAACTTGCTAAATTGTTAAATCTGCCAGCATTTCAGGCATGCGTGATAGGTTACCAATTAATTAAGCTAAGATTTAACAAATAAAGACAGTTTCTTTTGCCTCACACCTCCATATCCTTTACACACAATTTTAAAGTTATTTTAAATGACTTCCAATTGAATTAAATCTCTGAAAAAGACCAACTTTTAGAATGGAATTGAACCCAAGGCACCAATTAATTGCAGCTGTTGGATATCGCCTCTAATACAGCAAAGCTGCAATCAGCAAGCGCCTGCGCTCTACAGCGTACCTACTTTAGCTAGTATCTCTTACTTTTCAACAGCATTCATGTTGAGCTGTTTTCAATTTGCAAATTCTTCTTTTAAGCGTTCGATTTTCCAGTTGACCTTAACCCAAAGCAATATTTTAAAATATAACTTGTCGCAAGTGGCGAGCCATTGACGCGATCGCGAACTTGTGAAAACTCATTACGGATTTCATTACTATTTTTTTTTTTCGAAAGAATGAAAATAAAATACTTAGGTATTTTGTAGAATTCGCATAAATGTAAAATTTCACGTTGCTAGCAGATTTTTTTCGCATTTTAAAGCTTAACTCAACGTAGGTATACTTAGTGTCCAAAGCCAGTGCCCAAAAACCGGCCAGTGTGTATGCAAATCTTTGCTGTGGCGATTCTTGTTTCGTTTAATTTATAGAATTATTATATAATTAAAAAATTCGTATTTTACTATGAACCGGATAGGCAGCAAGCTTTAATTTTTGCCAAATTGTAAGTTAAGTGAATTATAATCACGATAAGATATTTTATTTATTACCAGTTGCATTTGACAGCAAGAACAAGAATAATGGCTAACAGCAAATACATTTACAGTTAATTGCATTTAAGCCAATTTGGAGCACCTACTCCACAGACGTCTTTGGTATTGAAGAATCAAATTTAGTTTTTAATGGCAATTCACAGTGCTTATGCAAGGATAAGGATTGATTCTAAATTGTAACAGCTTTCCAATAGTACCTAATCTGTTGCTTACCCAATCTTCTTTTTAATTGTCTAAGGCAACAAAAACAAAGGCAATTCTAGGGAATCTCTAAAATCATGCATGTGAATTGGAATTCTCCAAAATGTATTTAAATAACAAACAATTAAATAAAGAAAATGCAAAATTTCACACTAACGACAGCAAACGTCACCGCTTTAAGCATAATTGACGGATATTTGCCAGGCAAATATTGGCACAGTAATTAAAGAGCGCTCATTTAAAGACTGAACAAAAAAATTACAGCAAAATCGAGTACAAACACACACACACGCACACTTGTAAACTTATAGCAATAATATAAACGTACACCAATTACAGGCACCCATTCAAAGTTACAAATAAAATTTAAAAAAATAACAACATAAAGGGTCTTCACAGTTAATCATGTTTAAAAACATGAAGCCACTCTTCTCTGTGATTGCAAATCTCAAGAACTATCGAAACGATTTGGATCCTTCCTTCTCATTCAAAGTTTATCAGTTGGAAATGGTTTGTGCGTTCAAAAATTCTGCAATCAAATTGATGTCTCTGGAATCATTCATAAGGCGGCATTGAGAGTTTGTCAGTGAGCTTTTCTTTTCTTTTCTTTTATTTAATTTTGTTTTATTCATACGTGAGTGAAGTCTCGGGTTCAATATAGTTATATTATTCGAATGTTATGCGTGTATTTATTAATTTATTATTCTCATACTTGAATTAACACTTGTTTCCCAGACGACATTACTAAAATATGTAAAGTAATAAGTACACTTCAACCTTTCTGGATTTAAAAATCAAATGATAGGGAAGTCAATGAAGAATAAAATATTTCAATTAAATTGGCTTTAAAGTTTTTCATTAGCTTTTTTCAATATAAAATCAGGGTACATATTGTCTTTGTCGCTTATATTCTATATTCAAATTTGGAAGGAGTTCTGGGTGAAAGATACCACTTACACCTTAACTTGTGTAAAATGTAAATTTATATTGCATTATATTTGCATAACACCTTCATCAACCTGCCCCTTAGTACACATTTTTTTATGGACTATGATGGGTCCTTTGAAACATTTCTTGACATCACACTAACTGTGTTTTTCGACTTATGACGTTTCTGATCGAAGTCGTGGCCTATGAAGAAACTCTGAAGAACCTAATGGATTTTTGTAAATTTCCACACTACGCGCAAACAACACCGAGTTGAGCGACAATAACAAAATATATATTGAGGTAGACACTACTTACTTACCATAACGAACTTATGTATTTTGTAATTTTGTGCCATCTTCTAGCAGTTAGTGTCGTTCTAGATTTTTTTTCTAGGGAAGCTGAAGTGAATTTAACAAACTTTGAAGTCCACTTGAGTGTGCTGGTGATGGTGTTAAGAGCTTATTTGTGTTCAGTGTGTGGGGTTGAGTGTGTGTTTGTTTGTTTGTTTCCGCAGGAAGGTAATCACAGTACCGTCCATCGAAGATGACGTACAGTGGGGGCAGATGAGAAGCGATTCTTGGCTATAAGTGCGACCCTGAACCCAAATGGCACCTGCAGATGCTGTGCTGTAATTATGAGCTATTGTTGCTACATGATTGCTATGGGAGCAATAGCTGTCGTCGTTGATCGTGCTGGTGTCAAATTGGGCAGGCACCTGATTGCAAACTAATAGCCAATCGCAGAATCTAATATGTTCTTTTTATTTATTTTTAATTCGCGCGTTGTCATGACGAAGTCTTTAATTTGGAACGACATTTGGAAAAAAAAAAAAAAGGTCAACCATACGCCATGATGACCGCTGAATTGAGAACTAACTAAACATCTAATTACATTGAGCGCTCAAGTCACACTTAAGTCGCTTCAACGCCCTGCTTTACCTGCTTGACAAACAACGCTTAGTTAGTGTTTGTGCGAACAATGGGCGCAATTTCCAACACCATACGCCATACGCCATTAAACTCGCATGGCTTTGAGAAATTGTTTTTTTTTTTTGTTGACAAAAGTATGTTTGCATGCTGCAATTGTTGCTGTTGATCTTCTGGTACAAGGTGCTGCACATATAATTACATGCACCGCTTCCAACTGAGTTGACGTAATGGCAAATGCAAGCACATTTCGAGAAAACAAAAACCCAAATCTTCACTTCAAACACTTTTAACTTGACAGTGAATTATTACGTACCGAAAGCGCTTACCATTAAAAATTCTGACTTCATAGTGGCTGAATGTGTGGAAGAATCCTCAATATAAGAATGAAGACTCTCAATTTTGGAGTATTTCAATGAGTGTAGCAATATTCATCAAAAGCCCACCGTTCTTCTTAGGAAGAACATAAAAATCTCATTTAAATGAATGAACTGCATAATTCGATAATTTCAATTTTATAACTGCCCTGCTGTACACTCCAAGCCCCGCAGCAGGGAAACTGAAGAATGAGAACGAACATGCAAACGCCATTTATGAGTGACTGAAATACGGAAGAAGCGACAAATGTCATCAAAGAAGTACATATTCCGAAGCGTCGCATTAAAAATTCACAACACATGCGCACATGCTCAACCATAGTCCAGCTTTAATATCTGTGCGCAACACTTTATTATTTTTAAAATAAAAATTCGCTTTTTTTTTTGTACAAGTCCAGTATGTTTTTATTAACTACGAATTGCTATAAAGAAAAATGGCAAATTAAAAATTTTATAAAAAACAAATTAATTACTAGTGCGTCATAAGCTCTACCCTTTGGAAAGTTGACAGGCACACAGACAGAAATTTGTATACTAATTAAGTAAGTATTTCAAATTTGAATCGATTTTATTAAGAAAATGAAGCGAACGAACTCATTGAAACAGCCTATGAAATAGTTATTGAAATAATGTTTATTGAATGCAGATCAACTCGAATTCGATACACTTTTCTTTCCGTGCATCGTTTGCAAAGTACGTGCAGCAGCAGTTTTCTCTTAACAAGCAAATTATCAGTTCGGCAGATCGTGTTCAGATTTGAACAATTAATTTTCGACTAATGCGGACCATGTTACATTACGCACTTGACTTTCACTGCCGCTTGTACTTGTCGCCGTACTTATGTACGATACCTTGTAGATTAGCGTAATTGTCAGATATGACAGGTATTAATCATGCGTGCCTCTTTCAGTTCATACGTACGTAAATGGTGGCGGGCAGGAAAGTCAGTCTCGCATCACATTTGCATTTGTTGCATTTGTGGTTGGTTTAGTCATGATTTGGTTTCGATTTTGGATTGATTGGCTGATTGTGGTTTTCCTGTCGCGTCTCCGTCGCCGTTCTGACGTTTACAGTATGTGCGTGCGTGGCATTTGTGATGTTTTGGAAAATACAATGTACCAACCTCGGCAATGTGCAATGCCTGCGCATTACGCAGATTGATTTCATTTCAATTTAATTAGCAAAAAGGCTCGCCGTCACTGGTGATCTGTGTGATCCGCTGAAACGTGCTAGTGCGATATTTTCCATTGCATTGTATAACTTCATGGAAATAAAATTGCACTCAAGTGTCAAATATTATATACTGTGTGCACTTCAATAGTCAATTGTTTAACTTGACTTTAGAACTTCAGCTAACACGAAATGCAAATTTAGCTACTGACCACACGAACTTTCCTCAAGATCATGCGATGTTGACAATTGCCAATCCGGTGGAAAATTTCCACTTCAAGTGACACCTCAACAGCAGCCGCTGCCGGTCCGTGCGGTCGAGTGTCCTCTGAGTCAGTTTTTTATACGCAGTACTTATTTTCACCAATTGTGCGCAGAATAACCGTTTATGTACCCAGCTACTCAAAGATAAAGAAAAAACAAAGTAATTTACAAACAATGATGTAAACATCGTCATCGTCATCGCCATCATCTGTTTTCTGATTTCCCCAAAAAAGCCAGCAAAACTTATTCTTCGCACTAAAATGATGTAACCAACAAAAAAAATATTTAAACTTTCAAAATTAACGTCTTCCAATGAAATCGAACGATTGATGAATCGTTCAATGAACTTTTAATTTAAATGGCAAACATGAAGCACTTCATGTCTCTACCAGATACACGTATGTGTGTATGTAGGTACATTTATTTATAGTAACCAATTTGTTAATGTGTCAATAGTGACTAAAGCACGTTCTGTGTTGCCCAAACCGATCCACGACCTTAGCATTTCCTTTCCGCATTAAGTTCCGCAAATTCCCCAAAAAATATTAATATTGTTAATTCTTATGTTAATGGGGCATTCGGCTTACATAATTATCACACAAAGCTCATAAACCCCGCAGGCAAAGACCACTCACAACTTGTTCTTGTGTAACATATTCTGGTTGTAAACAAACCCGTAATTCAATTCGATCTATTCTGATTGTTGTGAACTCTGGACTAAAGGCAAATTGTTTTGGTTTTGTTTTGTAAACATTTATGTAAAACTATGTAAAGTATGTGTGAAATATGTGTAACTGAAATAGAACTCGGAAATTCTTTAAATATTTACACTGGTTGCTAATTTTGACAAGTGGGTAACCACTTCAGGTGGATTCACATAATTTATAGAAATTATTGATTTGAATGCGAAAAATGCTGTCAATCTGGTGGTACAACATTGTAAGAATTTCGAATTGAATTGAATTAAATTGATGCTAATTCGTGTCATCGAACCCTTTACGGTTCTTTTAACTAATCTTACTCGGAGTACATACGTTCAAATTTTATGTGTTATGAAAATTAAAGCTAACCCAAACCTTGAATGGAGCCACTTCAAACACTTCAACAACTTCAAGCACTTCAACCAATGCAACCACAAGTTGCAGTTGAACACACCGGTTCTGCATCTGTGGTTTTTCTATTCGAACACTGGCAAAGGCCAAAATACCCCAGAGCCGCTTATTTAGAAACTGAAATATTTTGCAGATAAATGTTAAGGCGAACATATGCCGAAAATGCAGCCGCCTTTAGTCGAAAAGTCGAAACACTGAAAACCACTTGCCAGAGATGACCACCTTGACTTCCATCTGCGAAATCAAATTGAAATTTTTCGCCAAAAAGTCCACCAATTTTAGCTGGCGGACTTCATGTGTTTTATGTAATTGCTCACATTGGCATTGCTGGCCGAGGTGAGGTTCTATGAGCAAATTTTGCACTTGAATGGCGCACCAGCAACTCTGTACTCACAGTTTTTGAATTAACAATTAAAATTTTATCTAGGAATTGTAAATAAATACCAATTTAAGAACCTTTTCCATACACACAGACACTGAGAACTCACATTCAGGTTATGCAAATGGCAATAACCAAAATTTGTCATTGAACTCTCGTATCGGATAATCTCCTAAAGCAACAATCGCTACGCAATATGTGTGTTCTTTGTGTGATTTTTTGTGGTAATAATTCTGGTAATTGTTGAGAAGAATTCTTCAACTTGTTTCGGTGATTTTAAATGGCTACAGTCGCGCAAGCTAATCATGTGATTGAAGCGGTGGTGGCAGAGCCGTTTGGTGTGGACAATGTCTTGAGGCTTAAAATTTCAAATGTATTGTAGCCGAAAGCAAATATATTCGGTTTGAATGTGAACAATTGAGATACTTTCCAAAATATGCAAAAATCACTGCTCAGGGTCTGCACTAAAGATGGTGTCTGACAGTAATTGGGGGCTTTGCATATTTTCGGTATTAATGTACATAGGAAGTTCATGTCTCTCATGGTGCCTTGCTGTATTGCTAACAGCTGTTCAATTCTTATTATTCACTTACAAGGTGTACTCGTACCTTGGTGTATTCCATTACGTATTCCAACCTCAAAACCCAAACTATTTTGTAAACTTTCGAATTGCACATAAAAGACCTTAAGTCGTTGTATTTGTTGACAACATACATATTTTCCCAATTCTCGTATTTACAATGAAAAAGCATTAATATCTGCCATCCACAGCGTGGAGCAGAGCAGCCACACAAAATTCTTTATATATAAGTCTCGAAAGTCTCGAAATAGTATTCCAATCACATTTTCAAACGATCAATATTATCCAAGCCCAGCCAGCCAGCATAAGCATGGCATCTACTAAGCTACGTGATTGGGTTAGATAAACCGGGTAGGTATGTGCCCACTTTTGAATTTCGATTTTTCATTCAGCAGTTCTAAATTAATAATCATAAATGAGCTTCAGTGTCAGTTGGGTCTCATTTGCAAGCGAACGCGTTAATTGCCGCAGGAAAGTGTTGAGAATCGTATTTAAATTTGATTTCTTTTGTTTACAGAACAAAATTCGCTCAAAATGACGACATACATCAAGATTTTCAACGAGCGCTTCTCGGGCCTATCGAAAGGAGTGGGTCAGTACAACGTTTTCTGGTGGATTACGAAGGAACCTTTTTACCAATAATGTTTGTTTACTTTCCAGACGAAACTGTGGACAATTGGTTTCTGATGAGCTCGCCCCTGCCCGTCGTGTCCATTGTTGCCATGTACTTGCTGTTCGTGTTGAAAATAGGCCCAGCCTACATGAAGAATCGCAAGCCCTTCGACTTGAAGAAGATCATGGTCGTCTACAATGCCTTCCAAGTTTGCTACTCCATTTGGATGTGTCGCACTGTAAGTATATGGCCCGATCGCTCGTTCGTACTAGGATCCTAATGCATCCCTGTTCCAACAGTCCATTCACGAGAGCAACGTAGTCGCCTCCATTCTGTCCTCCAAGTGCGAGATTCTGCGCAATCGCACGCAAACTCTGATGTTGTATTCGGGCGCTTGGTACTACTTCTTCTCGAAGATAATCGATCTGCTGGACACCACTTTCTTCGTGTTGCGCAAGAAGCAGAATCAAGTGACGTTCTTGCACGTCTACCATCACACCATTACGGCACTCTTCTCGTGGGGTTATCTTAAATACGCACCAGGTTCGTTCACTCGCCCCCACAAATCATGCCAAAATACCACGCTAACCCTATTGTTTCTTCTCTCCCTGCGCAGGCGAACAAGGCGTCATCATTGGCATCCTCAATTCCGGCGTGCACATCATCATGTACTTCTACTATATGGTCGCCGCCATGGGTCCCCAGTACCAGAAGTACCTCTGGTGGAAGAAGTACATGACCTCCATCCAGCTGGTGCAGTTCGTGCTGATTCTCGGCTATATGCTGCTCGTGGGCGCCAAGGGCTGCAACATGCCGAAGACTCTGACCTTCTTCTTCGTCGGCAACACCATTATCTTCTTGTATCTCTTCGGCAACTTCTACAGAAAGACCTACAACACCAAGAAGGCCAATGCCGCAGCCAGTGCCGCATTGCGTGCGGCGGGCGGAATGGGCTGCATGCAGACGAACGCCTTCATTGCACATGGCGACCAGATGAAGCGCCTCATCGACGTGAACAATAACAATGTGAAATCGATTAAGGCCGAATAGGACGTTAAGGGGGGCGGGACCGCTAATCGATATGTGTTGCATGCAAATGGAACTTTGGGACAATTGCGAGAGAACACACAATGTTTTATTGTTAGACCTAAGTAGGCATATTATTAAGGCAAGTGAGTGGGGGCTCTAGATTTTTAAATAGTTGTTAGCGGAATTAGCGAAGAAGACCAAGCCATCGGAAGATGGCGAATTACAGTTCTAATTGAAGCATTGCGCGAATGTGTCTGTGTGTAAATAGACGGCTTGAGTGCGGATTGAATGAATGACTGACTGAGTGAGTGAGTGAGTGAGCGAATGGCCCCGTCCAACCTCCAGATGTCAATTTTACCAAATTTATCCAATTATATTAATTCCATACAATTTAGAATTTGGAGATTGGAGGTGGCTAGTGGCAAGTGTGCACGTGGTTAGCTTAAATTGAATTGGGATTAAAATCGAATTGGTTGTGCGAAATTTTTGAAAAAATAAAAATTTTAATTGTATCTTAAAAATTTTTACTATTTTTTTACTGCAAATAAACGAAATATGATTTTTTTATTGAAACCGCACGTTGTCTTTTTATTCGCATGATTACGGAGATGTTAGAATTTGATTTATTTTTCGTAGAAGCTTAAAGCTGACACGCTTAACTTGAAACTGATTATGAAACCCATTGTGAAAGACTTTTTTGTTTTGGGACAACAATTAAATTGTCAGCATAAAAGACTTGGCAAATTGGCAAAGACTATGGGAGTGATGGGGGTACCGGATCGTTTTGTACTAGCCAGAAACTCGCTTTCTAGCATATTAATTCTTGTCAAATATTCAAAGTTCAGAAACTGGTATTGATCATGCACGGGTTTTCGAATCATAATCAGGCGATTGGAAACAAAAAGCGAAATCGTCGCGGAGTCTGCGAAACTCTTCGTTGATAATTTTTGCCAAATTTATGCAAAATCAAAGCATCCGGTTAAGATGATTTTAATAATTATTTAAGTAGAAATGGAACTAGATTTCAAGGCTGCGCGTTTGATCTTGAATCTTGGCTTAATATTTTGTATAGTATTTTTATATATTTAATAACAATCGTCTAGTGGATACATTTTAATTATACGAGCTTTTCTGTAATATCGATGTATGTACCCTTGACATCACCGCGTTAAATTGAACTTTGAGTGGAAACTTTTTGAAATAAAGGGAAATATTTGGATTTGGCTTGGCCTAGTGAGCTAGTAAACAAAACTTTCCATAACTGTTCAAGTTTGCACGGTTTTTGTGATTTAGTAATGTTTATGTTATTCTAGAGTGGCATTGAAATGCGAGAAAATTTCCAAGTTAACATTTTTGAGATATTCACTTTTTTGTCGTTAGATTTGACTTTTAAGCCATCGGTACATCAAATCAGTTGAAAACTTGAGATTTGTCCCCATTTTTTTCTGAAAAATTTATAAGGATTTCCCAATACCAGTACACTACTAAAAAGAGTATATTGTTTTTGTCACACCGTTTGTAATGCCCATAAGGAGGCGTGGTAGGTATAGGAAAGTAAATATATTCTTGATCAGCATCATCTCCTGAGTCGATTAAGCCATGTCCGTCTGTCTGTCATTTCGAACGATAACTGCCGTAATTTTTTATCTATCAACTCAAAATTCCTCTTCTCATTGCTTCTATTTGAAAGTGGACAACATCGGATGAGAACCACGCCTACCTCTCATACAAAATGGTCGCCAAAATTTCTTTATTTTCGTATAACTTAAGAAATACTGAACCGATATAGACGCCGTTTGTTGTATTTGGCTGCAAATGATATCGGGAACGAAATGGGAATGGAACGGAATGAAATGGAAATAGACCGGAACAAAATGACCACAGAATTTTAAGAATTTCGTGAGTATAAGCAACTTACTTGGTTTTATGCCCAAATATTTTTTTACGAGAATTGGCTTACAAAAAAAATATATGCATATATTTGTAAACTAGTTATCAGTACAAAATAAAATTGTCCCTAATTATATATCTGATATTCACTTTTAAAGTGTCTTTTGTGACATTTTTCTTTTGGGTTTTTAGTCGAAAAAGTTCCATAGAAAGAGAGACATTTAGGATTTATATATTCAAGAAAAATGGTCCACATGGACTTTAAAAAAACCTCTTCAGAATCCAAAATATTTACTAAAAAAATGTTATTTTCACATTTTACGACACTCTCTGTGCATAAAAAATAAGCTCGTTTAATAACATGCCCAAATGTATGCTAAACTATTGCCTAAAAAGTTAAAAATTAAAATAAAAATATTACAACAAACAAGCACGAGTGAAGAAAAATGCCTTTATATTACAAGAAGAAGAGCGTTCGTGAGCCCATAAAAAATATATTCCATTCATCTATCAATTAAGTGGCTGAACTTGGTAGAAATGTGTTGTGGTCACATTTATGCTAATTTGAATTGGCCGCTTAAGTAATAAATTAAATGGTAAAAAAGAGCCCAGAAGCGAACAACCGGCGAAGATGAACTTCGGTTAATGTTGCGGATTTTATTCAATCATTTTTAATTTTTTTCTCTTTTTTGTACCAAAAAAAAAAAGTAATAAAAGCAATCAATATTAATTTTTTTGGCTAATAAATATATGACAGGCTTTCGGTTATTTCCAATTGCTGTGGCCTGTCAAGATCATGGCTAAGTTTACCGGCTGCGTGGAGTTCGTTTATGCCTCAAGTGTGGCCTGTCTTGGAATGAAGGGGGCATAGTGAGGCGGTGGCATCTTTCAGACACTTCCGGAAATTATAAACGGTACAGAGAACGAGTATGCGAGTATGATATTCTTGGCTTGTTCTTTTTCTTGTGTTCTTTCTGTGGCTTGAAAGCACACGCGTGTTCTATCTTTCACTCTTTGCTTAATTTATGAATACACGAGAATCGAACATGTTCTAAGGTGGGCTGGTGACTTGCGTCGAAGACCTGTTCTGCTGGGATGATGGACCCACCCAGCCGCAGCTGTCGGAACTAGTTACTTACTTACTGTCTCTGTGTAGCATTGATTGGTGTTCCTTTTCGTTTTGTCTTCCGTGTATTGATTTCGTGTCGCTTTTGCCTATTGTTGTCCTCTGCGGAACTGCCAGAATATAGCCAGAAACAATTAAATGTGTTGGCTTGCATATTCTGAATAATTTGAATTTATAATGTTTCATATTCTAAAACATGTGATCTTGCGAGTTTCAAGGTTTCCAATGTTTAATGGCCGAAGGCGTCGTTTGCGTCGTCGTGCCAAAAAGAGTTATTTCATCAGTTAGGCAATTTCGATGCTTAACAGCTTCTTTCGACTAATTGCAGCTTCTATTAATTGGGCACGAATTCGAACTCGAAGTGAATCAATTTGCTCTGAAATGAAGTGCATGTTATTTCCTGTTGGCTCTTTTCCCATTAAAATATTTCGAGTGCAATTAATTTTTATCAAAATATAAACTTTATTTTCGAAAATTCTTACTTTACATACCGGTATATAAATCTAAACTCACATCATATTTACACAACTACTAATTGACTTAATTATGGTACAAAATCATGTTTACTAAATGTAGGGTATAGCAGAAAAATTAGAAAACAATTTCCCATGCTAAACACATTCTCACTTATCATATTGAATGAACATATGCTAATATGCATACATACTTATTTGTTGTTTTTAACTTATGCTAGTAAAAGAGTCTTCTTAGGTGAACTGGTAAGTATAGGTCGACTGATTGGAAGCGATTTGTGAGTAAGGAGCTTAACAAATTACATAACAACTAGGTCGGAAGAGATGGTGTACAGTAAATGCGAACACGCAGTAAATAATACGACGGAGGAGCAGACTTCAATGAGCTCCCCATTCATTTTCCATGTGGTTCGAAGTGATTGCCTTACAGCACCTTCTTCTGCTTCTTACTTTGTTCGGCGATGTCCGTGGCAGGTCCATTCAAGTTCTTGGCGCACGAGTCGTTGTTGTTCTCGGCCGCGATGCGGGCGTTCTCCTTGTCCAGCTTGGCTTGGGCCTTCTTCTTGTATGACTTTTGGTAAAAGTCGTTGAAGAGGAAATAGAAGAAGACGGCATTGGGCAGGGTGAAGCAGACGGACCACCGCGGATAGCCGCAGTCGGTGTATAACAATTGCGTCTGATGAATGAAGGCCATGCAGAATTGAATCTACGAAAGACGACAAATAGAAAAACAGAAAACGTACAGTTAGTTGACAAATTTTGGCATGGCATGGCGTGATCAACAACACCTCGAAATCAATGAAAGACAAACAATTATGGGATATCAAATCGGGTAAGTCTGCGCAAATTACCAATGTAAGTATTGACGTACTAACAATAACAACAACAACAAATAAATTAAATGCGCATGACTAGGTTTGGATTGCAGAGCAAACAGAGGCTTGGAGCGGCCCAACGACCGCTCACGTCTCTCAGGTTATTCTCACCATTTGCAAGTTGGTTATGTACTTCTTCCACCACAGATACTTTTGCATTTGTGGGCCGAACGCCGACAGGAAGTAGTAGGCGTACATGATGATGTGCACGAACGAGTTGATCCAGCCAATGAAGGTGCCATGGCCTCCCGGGAAGTATTTGGTGGTGCCCCAGGAGATGAGTGGCATCACGCTGTGGTGGTACACGTGCAGGAACGTCACCTGGCGATCGTTTTTGCGCAACACAAAGAAGATCGTATCGAGCAGCTCGCTGATCTTGGCCAAATAGTAGACATAGACGACGCGTGCCTCCTAAACAGCCAATGAGGATACATGTTAAAAGGACGCCTTCTTCTTGGGCCGACTATGCGAGACTTACCCTGTACGCTTTTGGTGTTCTGGAGCGATCCACGGGTTGACAGCGCCAGCTGTAATACTGCCAGATCACGACGCCCTGGAAGAATGTAAATAAAAGTGTTGTTGCTTAAATGTAACTAATTAGCATATGACATAGTTCCAACGTGTTTTTACGAGTCACATGGTGACGTATGCCGACTTGGCACATATTGTTTTGGATTTAATTTGAAACGGGTTTTTTACACCAAGCATTTGTTGGACTTTGTGCTTCAAATGTAATATTACAACGAACGGTAAAAGAGTTTCCTAGTCAAATTGGTTCACTCACCTCATACACCATCCATATGCTCAGCGCCACTTGAATGAAGTTGTACACAATCAGCGTCTTCTCCAACTTGAAGGGTTTCCTGTCCTTCATGAAGCGTGGTCCCCATGACAGAACAAAGTACAAATAGCACAGAATCAGGGTGGCAATAGGAACGGGCGACTTAATCAGGAACCAGTCATTTGTGCGCGGATCTACGTGAATACAAGATGCAAACATAAATAGGCGATTCAATCATGCGAGTGAGTGGGGAAAACCCACCGGCCAATTCGGTGAAGAGGAAATTCCAGTAGTCCGTTTGAGTAGCATTCACCTCCGCCATTTTTAATCGTTTTGAATTAAATTAAAAATTTGCCGAGAATGATTTGAGGTCGATGTGTGAAGGTTTCTGCTGTTTACTAGTGCGATGCGAGATTCTGTAAATTGAGAATGTTAAAAGATGTTAATTAATACAAGTTGTGGATCCACTTTTGGTTGTATCCGAAATAAATCAAATCCACAAGAGAAGAAAACAAATATCACATCTATGGTATGTGTGTATGCTTGATGATTTAAACAATTTTGATGATATTATGCGGCTTGAAATTTCTACGCAATTTGGTGCTTTTGTTTTGTTTTCATTTCAGTTCAGTTCCAAATTTCAAACTTCAAGTGAAGCGTCATCGCGCTAGTCAGTTGTCATGAAAAGCGAAAATGCCATGTAACAGTAAATTATGATCATTATTATGAATTAAACATCACATTTGTGGGTCCACCAAACACACGCTCCGACAAATACACACCCATACACACACTCACGCTGGCTTTTCTCAGCCATTTCTTCGCAAGATCACGGTAATTGGCTACAAAAGCAAATAGGCCACAACAGCAGCGTGGCGGCGGTGACTCGAACACCAAAAACCGCTTTTGAACAGGGTGTAGCAATATTTGGCAAGTAATTGTCATTTGCGCCAAAAGCCAATTGCGGCACAGAGGAAGTGATAAAGGACGCGCTCGCAATGAAGTATGTAAACAAACAAGTGAACAAGATTATGTCACCGCATGTGCGAAGAGTTGTCTCTGTTTTCGTTTCGTTTCGCTTCATCTACGTGTTTACCATTCCGCAATCAATTTCCGATTTGGTATTCATGGCGGAATTCTAGCTCACACACTCCAACGGTTCAAAAACCTCAAACACCAACAACAACTTATTTAATTAGGAAAGGTTAAAGTTATTAATAATATTAAAGATTAATAAAACTTTAGCGGTGGCGCTTTAGCAGTAGACCTCCAATTGAGCATCTGAAATCCAAATATTTCCAAAAAAAAGCTGATTTTTGGCAAAGCACAAAGAAAGAGGAAGTACTTTAGAAGCTACAAGCGGCCATATTCGAATAGGATTTTCCAAACAGAACAATTCATAGGAGGGATAGTGTTGCCACAGTTTGAATTTTGTACCAGGGACCGCCAAGAACCAGTTCTGGAATCGCTTTTAGTCCCTATTTTTTACTACCCCATTTCTCAATTAAAATGTTCAAACGATGAATTTTTCTATTTACAATTTAATCTAATTTTCGAATCGTTTTCGAACTCAAAGTGTTCAACTATTTCTTATTGTTTAATTAATCGAGTTACCCCGATCATTGGAGTGTAGCGCACACAAACTCATTTGTATATCTTTTTTAGTCTTAACGCTAAAAAATTATGAAAATAGATCGAACTGACAATGAGGCCTTATTTGACAATTTTATGGTAACGCAAATAGCCAAAAATAATACAAAAATACCCAAAACTATGTCTTTCTAGTGCAAACACTATCTCATTTAGATGCTGGTGGAGCGCAGCACAACAGACTTAAATGTGTCTGTTAATAGCGCCGCAGCTGCCTTGCAAAAGGTGCTAAAATACGCATGCGTGCACGTCATCTAGTCGATATGTATGTAAATTGAGCTCCAGACGAAATCGAGCTTTTCAAATTATCAATTTTCGGCAGAAAATTTGTCTCACATGTACTACAAACACAAACACAAATAACAGCCATGCAACTGACCTTGTCACCACATCTCCTCATTTGAACTAACTCATAAATGCGTCGCGCGGAAAGAACTTCAGCGGCTTTTGACTGGCATGGCAAATCGCCACCACTTCCAGCTGGAGTGAGAATTATTATTTGTGAAATAATAAAGTGGAAATAAATTAGCTAACAAATTTGTGAGCAAACAATTTTTATGACCCCGAAAATTGTTATGAAGCCCAATGGCCAATGAGAGTATGTGTGTGAAAAGTCTTCAAGGCGTGTTGTGGTGTTTATTGTTAAGGTGTCGCCGGTGCAGAGCATTTCCACTTGGTTGGTCAATTGCGAAATAGTAGGGGCACGTCTTAGCATCAAGAGTGAGTTTGTATTGGGAAATAGTGCAGTAAATATATCAACTGGCCTGGCATGAGGTGGTCCATTTGGATCTTCTAAATATTTAATATAAAAAATTGGAAAATTAACAATTAACCAATTTAACAAAATATTTGAATAGTTTCAGTTAAATCTACGATAATACAAAATTTTTTTGTAATCAAAAACTTTTTTGAATTGAAAAAACATTTGGTAATAATTTTTGTTTTATGGGTTTTTTTTATTTTAAAAATTTAGTCAGTCTTCTAAGAATGGTACCTTCTTTTTACTGTCATTTTGATTGGTTCTTAATTGAATTGAAATTGAAGACCATTTGTTAAGAACGCTATGCCTTGCTTCCTTTGTGATTAATGCAAATCGCTTTTGAATTAATTTTGCCAAACGAAACGTGTTGCCAGGTAGAAAGCAAGGTCCGGCAAAAGAAAAATTAGCAAACAAAAAATTTGCAATATTTGCAAAGTATTAAGTAATTTTGGAATCATAAACCAGTTGGTATGGAATATTTTTTTTTTCGTGAATATTTAAAAGTTAAAATATGCAATCAAAAGAAAAGAGTGGGGAAGGAAACGGGAAGAGGCAAACCTGGCAATCACGTTTATGGTTTAAGAATCAACAGGAATGTTTTGGAAATCAGTCTAACCTGTACCACTGCTGGAAGCGTACGTGATCTTCCTATGCAGAGTTGGGGATTCTATGCAGTTGAATTCAAGGTGTTGCTTTACTTATGAATAAAGCGGGCACATTTAAACGCTTTTTGGCTGAATTTTTACTCTCATATCTTTAGTTAGGTAAACTACACCACAAGACTAAAATGAATTGTCGTTTAATAAACTACCATCCCTTAGGATTCCCTCAGAACATTTTGTACTTTTGCCATCTTTCAACATAACCAACAATCCACTTCTCTATTTAATGACACCAGAAATGTGGAATTTGTAAATTGTAAAATTGTCGAATTGTCCTTGTCCCAGAATAATTTTTCGTGGACACTCTGTTTTGTTATGAAACTTAGTGTTACCTGATTTGCATTCGGCGAACAATTCCTCCACTTCACTGTGAAATATTAAATTATCCTATACCACAGACCCACACACAGACACACGCGCACACCACTATCGATTTTTCACAGCACTTTTTCTTTGCAACAATTGTTTTGCACCAAACAAACACACACACACAGACACGCAGTAGTTCTTCCTTTGCACACCGATTGAGATTGCTCATACGCCCCGGTATCCTTATTTTCTCTAATATTTTGATCACTATTCCTTTCTAAAGCAGCTTCAGTCTCACCTTTAGTTGCCCTGCTTGATGGTTGCGTGATTGCTACTCGTTGTGGTTGCTGCTTCTGTTGCTGCGTCTGCTCTACACTTCAGACATATGGCATCCGCTTCCCACGAAACCCATTCACAAACTGAGCTTTTCTTCGGCGATGTGCTCCGCTAAGTATACTTCCGTTGCTCACAGTGGCGGACCCAACAAAAAGCTCAATGTGCTACGACGGCTGCTTGTCTGTCTGTCTGTCCGTTGACTTTGGTAGTACGCATGCCGCTTTTGTTGTTGTTATTGTGTTCGCGTGTTTTTCGTAACGTTCTTTGTCATCATCATCTTCATCATCATCGTCTTCTTTTACTATTGTTGTCTTTGGAGTTTTCGCAAATCTGTCATGTGCTTCTCGATACGCCAGATTCGTTTCTTTCAGCTGGCTCTTTCTTTTTTATCGTTTGATTAATGATTTCAGCGTTTTCAATGTTTTGCTTTCGATTGCCGGTGCCAAAAGTGGTATAATCAATCGTAATTAATCGCTTTTAAATGGCATTTGTTGCGTCTTGGGCTTCTTAGCAGTCTCTTTACTGTTACAATTCGGCCCGCAGATACTATTCAATGTTGACCGTAATTGAGCTTATGTACTTGACACTGAACTCGCTCTGCTGCCGGGACTACCGAATGCGAATGTCGCGAATGTTTCATGCCGCGCAGTTCTTAGCCCAAGAAATCTAGCTCGTGTCACCAAGCACTGCTCCATTCAACTAGTTTATTTTACAATTGTGCCAAATTCATTGCATTAAAATTCAATTGCGTTCGCATTTATTTGCCAATTAAGCTCCTCCACTACGTCGGTGTTTGCACACATTTCACACTTTTTGTTTACAAAATTGACTAATTGTTTTCCATTATTCACAGCGTGTCTGTTGTTGTTGTTGTTGCCTTTTTCACTGGTCTTTAGAACTCTTGACCTTTATTTCATTCTCTAATAATTCGCCGTTAATGACCGCGCGTTGCCAGTTATTATCCAATATGAATGTATGTACTTACTTACTATGTATGTATAAATGAATGTACAGTAGGTACATTTGTAGTGGTGGGGCAATATGTAGTTTGTCTTTGCATAAACATTAACACTGGCGGTCAATAACACTTTCGATTGATCAGAGTTCGGGTGGCCAGGTGTGTGAAAAGAAAGTTGTTTAGAACCAAAACAACTGACAGGGATGGGATAGAGGTTCTTAGGGTAATTCTGAGTCAATTTGGAATACGTTCTGCTACATAAACTTTTTTAACAAATTTAATCTACAAATTACAATAACTTTTTGCCTACAAACATTGCCTAATTTTATATTTTGTGTTACCTACATCATCCAAAATTATTTGTATTCAAAAATGGCCAAAAATAGTCAATGCAAAAAAAATGAAGTAATGGATTTTTCGCGCCCTTAGTAACAATGGAGAAAAAAATACTATTAAAATAAAATTTAAAAAATTCATAATGTCCACCCACAGGTTGTGAGACCCCTTTTTTGTTTCCTAATGAAGCAATTGGTTAACAGAAAGTCACCCGCTTAAAAAAAAAACTTTTGGTTACATAAAATAATTTTGTAAATCTCATAGAAATAAGGAGAGCGCTCATAGTACGCCGAGGTTCGACCGCAGGATATGCATAATTTTGATTTTTTTTTCGCAATAAAATGTATCAATTTTCTTTATTGTTAAAAGTTCTTAAACAGAATAAATTTTTAATAAACGCCACTTTTACTTTCTGAATTGGCAAATTGTAAAAGTCTGGCCATTCCCAATAGACGTTTCCATCCAAACACACAGTATGTAAATTTTGTACATAAGTATATTCTAAATAATGCGACGAACCCATTCTAAAAAGGGGCATGTTTACACTCAGCATGACTGGGAAATGGGAACAATCAATATGCATTAAATGCTTTTGAATGTTCCTCAGGTCTTTGCTAAAATAGATACGAGCCGCTTAAGCGGCCACGCCGATTATGAGAGCCACTAGCCAGCGATTTGGCCAATTATGTTAGCCACCATTTATTTAGCTTCAAGGATAGTTTCGAGCCGAAACCTTTCCATGGGCCAGTTGCCGTTGGTGTTGTATTAAACGAGTACTAATTGCCACAATTCGAAGATCGAAGATGGTTTGCATTTCGGTTGGGGTATATTAACTCATTCGGCCAGTGAACAAGTTCTTCTTCAGCTACTGTCTATCGATTGCGGTTTGGATTGATATTTTCTTGTGTCTTTCGTGGTCAATGTCATTTCCGCATTCGAAACGAAACGAAACGAAACGCTCCTATCCGATCCGATTTATCTGCTGTTGAAGCGAGTGGTTCGAGTTTTTGCACTTGGCTTTGATGATAAATGATTAAACCGCTATGTGTGCGAAAACGCTAATAAGCGGTTGACGGCTGAGATAACTGGGTTAGTGGTGACTTGAACTTGACTCTGCAAGCGGTCAGTTTAAGAATATGAATTCGATTTTTATTTTTAATTTGTTTTAATTTATTTGTATTTGTATTTTATTTTATTTTGTATTATTTTTCTTGAAAAGTACACATTTCAATATTTCTCATATTTAAATACCTTAAAGTTCAAACCGAAATGTAGGTTAATGTCATTGACTTCTTATTCGCCTCTGCTTCGGCTGCCGGCAACACAAATTTGCAATTTAAATTTTCCGTTAATACCAATTGCTTTGTGTTATGATAATTTTGTTTATACCGAATTTGGCAAAAATCAAAACAAAATTACTTTGAAAAAAAAAAATAAAATAAAAAACCTATGCAAAATTTACAAGTTCCATAAAACGTTTTACGATATGCAAATTTCTTCCGCAAACATTTACATAGCAATGCGAAGCTGCGGAGCCACTTGGAAGTACATATGCTGATTCCAATGAACCTGACCGTTAAATTAGTTTGCGAATTCGTGTGATTTGATGTGGCTGTTTGATTGCGCATTGAAGCTATTGAATAAATTAATTTGCGTATGTAAATAACTGACGGTGTTCGTTGTACAGTACACAAATTAGGTGTACATTATGAAATCATATCTGACGTTTGAGTTGTCTTGTACTTTTGACAGAACTTTGGTCAAACTGACAAAGTTATGGGATTACATTGGGGTTGTTTCAATGAAATTTGAAGGACACAGAAGGGACTTGATGCAGAAGTAGGTACTGTTGATGGCGTAACATGTCTTGACCAGGGCTTGAATGTAACTTTGACAACATGTTGACCAAGTGGTGGTCAACGACTCTGGACCAGGACCTAAATGAGTCATCGACATCATGAGCTGTTGATCACAATTTTGTCAATAACTCACAAATACTGTCCAAGCCGCCTTTAGGTCCTGGTCAAGAGCCGTTGACCAACGCCTGATAAAAAATGCTGTCGAAGGTACATTAAGCACATGGTTAAGAGTTCTTGACCAACGTATGGTCAAAAATGTTTAGGTCCTGGTCAACGGGTCTTGAACAGCTAATTCAAATTAAAAAATTTAATCAACGAACCGAAACTGAGCGGTTATTTACAAACTCAAGGCTATTCGAAGTCGAAAGGTTAACCGAAACCACTCTAACCGAATAAGAACTGAATTGTCATTTCTATTTTGATTCGAGTTATGTATTAGCGCTCATGTCTAACCGAATAATACAAAATAAGTCTACTATTCGGTTAGACATGAGCGCTATTACATAACTCGAATCAAAATAGAAATTTACTAAGTGCATACAATTGAGAATTTGATTCCAATATGCAGGGCTGACAACCGAAATTTGGACGAACAAATATTGACGATAGATTTCCATATTTTTGTTTGTTTTTGGTGTATTTTTATGCCCTACACCTCATGAGGTATGGGTATATTCACTTTGGTCTGATGTTTGTAACACCAAGAAGGAGAAGTGTCCGGTATGGAAAAGTATATATATTCTTGATCAGCGTCACCTCCTGAGTTGATTTAGCCCTATCCGTCTGTCCGTCTGTCCATCTGTCCGTATGTCCGTCTATCCGTCTGTCCGTCCTGAAAGCTGAGTTCAATAGCTAACAAGAGTTTACCTAAAAATTTCGAAAAACCATTTTGTCAATCAATCTAGCAAAAGTCTCGAAAATCGACTTTCCAAAAGTTTATATACACAAGTCTATAATTGTTTTACTCAAATAAAAGTTCCACCACATGAACAAATTACAAAAAATTGTGAACTAAGTTACATGAAAATTTTCCAATTAATCATGTGATCAACGAAACTAATCGTTTTGGCATTAAACTGCAGACAGTAAAGATTCATGATCAAGGCTGATCTCGCGGAGATTCTTTATTAAAAAAAAAAAACAATAGACTGTATTAGTATTTTTGCAGTTAGCCGTCAATAACGATTAGAAGATATTTAGGCCTATCGGGGCGACACAGAGTCACTTCCTTATTTTGTGTTTTTGAATTTATGTAGATTTGCCAAAATGTGTGCCAAATGAATGAATGAATCGAATTCAATAGCATTGTCGCTATCATGTTTGAAGCTCGTGTTTGCCGATTGCTGTTGTTTAACTATTCATGGGGACTTGTTTTTCTACAAGGAAGTGAAGGGTTTCTTAGATATGGGAGACATTTTTTAAAATGGCAATTGCAATATAGTGCGATTGGAACGTTCTGGGTTGCACAAGATTTCTTTACGATCGAGTAATGCTAGAAATGTAGAAAGTCGCTGATTTTGGTATAAAAAAGAAAGCATTACAATCGGAAGACTTTAATATTTTCTCCTCATGCAATGTACCAAATCTAATGATCCGAAGAAGTGATGACCTAGATCAGATTTAGAAATCGAACATGTTCCATAATAATACGAAACTCTCAAAGCCTCGTTTGAAAAATGTATACCAACTTTAATAACAAAAGTTCAAAAAATCAAAAACTTTTCTCAGAAGACTGTAAAATTGACGAAAGCTTTAGCAACGCTTTTTACGTTTAGTTTGTGTCTCGACTTATTTGGAAACTTTGCCTTAAAATGTTTCGCCCGGTTCACTACAAATTGGGATTATGCCAAAGTCACACATAGCTTTAGGCTTATTGAAATATACACAAAAGACGTTGCTGTGTTAAATGGCATACACAGTGTATTGACAAGCCTTAAATTAAAGTACTTTATAGGGTTAGTTTATAGGATATATTTAAAAAAAAATGTTAATCGAAATCATTCCAGATCTTTAAAGCTATTGTTTGTATGTCTGTTACATATCGATGGTCATACGTTGACACCTCGTAACTAACATTCCACAAATTTTACAGGAGAAGCAAAAAACTGTCTTACTGTTTCATGGATTTGATTGTTGCAGTGCTACCAACTTTGAAAAAAATTGTTCTGGAAACATTTTTAAAAATATTTCAGGAATGTCTTTTTAGATGCGGCAGAAAATTTCAAATTTTTGGATGGAATTTTGAAAAAAATTTCAGTTACGAGGTGTTAACGTGTGGCCAACGATATATACTTGCATGTTTACTGGCGGTTTCGTGTTGGTCCGGACACAACGATAGAATTTTGTGTACATTCAGCCATTTAACATTCCTTAATGCAATTTTCCACCATCGAAAGTCTTCAATCGACCGGAAATATTCAAAAGTATGTCACAGTCAAAAGTTACAAAATTGCTCAGGCAGCAATAGCCATCGAAAGTCATTTAAATTGCTGAAAGTATCAAACCTAAAACTGAATCAAGCTGCTTGAGTAGACCTTCGCCTAACGTTCGCAAAATATACTTCCGTTTCCCGCATAACTTAAGCCTGGCAACAATATACACAAAATACAGTTAACATTATCAGAGGAGATCGATAACACAACAACAACAACAACAACTAATTAAAATAAATTATGCAAAAATCGTAAAAGATCAACCGTTTGGAAGCAGGGGCGTTGTAAATGTGAAACTATTATTTTATGCAATTCATTAAAATCTTTCTTCAAAATTCCACTTAATGAGCCATCATTGCGCTTTCGTAGTGAGTATTGGTGCACCAATCCATGGACCTAAGTGAGGTTAGAGTACAATTTTCCGAAAAAGTCCTCAATCTTTTGATGTGAAAAATTTAAAATTCTATTTTTTCTTCCCTAATACCGCCCCTGAATGTGCGACACTTGCTGACCAATAACCTAGCGAACTTTATTAATTAAACTTATCGCATTTTGTTCCATTCACCGTTTGCCCCTATACTTCGGCTCCTCTGTATCATCATCTCTGCATTTATGTTTGCATGTATGTGTGTCAAGGTCCGAAGCTTCGATTTTTCGCAATAACGATTGGACCGTACTGACTGACGTTCGCTGTTGGCCCTCTATTCGGATTGGCTTTGCTTGATTCTTATTCTGACACAGGGGGGGAAACATTTAATACTCCGTGAATAATGATAGAGAAATAGTAATCAAATAGACAAAAACAATTTTCCATTTTCAAGTTCAACTTCAAGTTCACTGAGATAGCAAAAGGGTTTGTAGGCAATTAAATTAGCAGACCAAAAAATTAACAACTACTTTCAATAGTAGGTAATGGGTTTAAAATAGAATCTACAAAAAGCCTTCGTAAATGAAAAGTGCGTTAGGATAGTCAAGTACTACACACTGAATTATGTTGTCAATTTCACTTTGAATTTTCCAAAAACAGCTAAAGGGAATCAATCAAAAGAAGTTAGGTATTATTTTCCAAAAATTCCATTTTCGTGTTGTTGTCATTTTTTTGATCTATGTTATATGTATGTCGTTTGCGCTTTGATCCATACAGCGCACAGTGCGGTGCGTTATGAACTGTGCTCTAAAACTGCTCTTGTTGTTGTTGTTTCTTTACTGTTTGTTTTCGCTGTTAGCGTGTTGTTGCGTGGCAACAACATGCGAGACTCTTCGGCGAACTTGACCGCAAGTTATGCGATTTAGCGGGTTACGGACATTGACCGTCAAATGGCTACTTTGACGTAGCTTATGATTGCCATGTGGGGGTTTACCGTGTGACGTTGTGGGGGGTGCCAATGGGAGAGGGCATAGTCCAATTCACATGCGGAAAGGAATTTAATTATTAATGAATTTCAACTCATTTCTTTATAATTAGAGTAAAGTAACAGGTTTCTGTAAAAAATGAAAAAAGTAAAAGCATTCAAGGCCGCACAAGGAGCCGGTTTCAAGTAATTTTCGAAAGCAACAACAAATTTTGTTGCCACTGCATTTCCAATGTAAACAACAACAACTTAAATCGGCCAGTGTACTCTCTGCAGGCTGGAGCTAAATGGCAGCCACTTGATTTGAAGATTGGCAATTTCCTTTCGCAGCGTCAACAGTTTTTGCCAAGAGCTGCCACTGGATTTTTTTTTGAATAATATCTACACCAAGTAGTTAAGCCTATTCATTACAGATTAATATTAGATAAAAAACAAATATGTTTTTTGATTGAAAATAAAAAAAATTTAAGTTCTAGTCTCTGCTTTGTTACACCATCAAACCTGATCACTCGGGACAAGTTGGCATCACCGATGAGTCACATGGATGCTTCATTATATAATATTTCGCCAGGCACATTTTGCAATGTTGTTGCACTGAAACGAGTTTATTTTGGCACTTGGGTGTTTTTTTTTGTTTATAAATATTTTCTGACAGGAACCAGTATGCGGTGAATTTGGTCGCTGGATTGCGGTAGGTCTTTTTGTTGTTTTCGAATGGTTTGCCAAGAGGAAGGTTGCTGTGCTATTTTTAGGTGGAATTGGGTCAGTGGCACATATACACCTTTATTGTGTGCGGACGGCTTTATAATCAAAAAAATTTAGTGCCCTTTTTGAGTATTTTTATTCTTTTCTTACTACTTTTGTATTGTACATTTTTCATTTGCCATGTTACCACCTCTTGGTAGATGAAATGGTCTTGCTAGTCCCTGCCTTCGCAAAATATTTATCTTTACATTTCCTGATAAAGTTTTCTATGCAACTCTTGACCACAGAAGACGTCAGAGAGGTTTCTAGAGTCTCGTAGTCAATCCGGATGCATTACTATGAATGCAACCACATCCGCCAGATCACAATAATTTGAAACGTTAAGTGCTTGAAGTCAATGGAATTCTTTCAGAGCAAATTATTTTGTTTTCATTTTCATCGCTTTACTATTTTGTACAAAAGTTCAAGCAAGAGGCCAACCTTTAAACAGTTAATAGGAAATCCACGTCAGGTACCACTTTAGAGTAAACAATCGAAAGGCGTTACTGCGCGTAAATCCGATTTGCGTACAAGCCGTTAGAAGTTCAACGGCTAAAGAACATGTCATATCAACACAAAAACAAAGCTTCGCAAAAAAAACTACAATTTATCCTATCCCATTCAATATTTTCCACAGCATCGATTGAGTGATCGCATTGAGTTAATTAAAATCGCTAAGTTATAAAATACCTACAGCCAAGATTGCCTCCTCTCAATTAGCCTGAGACAACAAATTATCTGTGAACAATATCGCCGTCATGATTGGGGTGATAAAAAAAATCACTGGGTACGTTCACGCTCATACTCGGTGTTTATTTCCTCGGAAATAATAGACTTTCTGCATTTTTACACTCTTTTAATTGAACACAAACAGTTACAGCGTGCAATTAATTCCTTTATAATTACCGGTAACTATTCTTCTAATTCCTATTGTCATGACTGCACACGTCACAATGTATGAATTATTTGTAATTTTATGTAACAAATTGCGAAAACATTGAGCGGTATTATTCAATGAATACACACTTTACCAATTTAGTGAACCACGTCTATCAGCAGCCCTGACTACTTCAGACACCTTGACTTTAATTCATATTGTGAATTGCAATTGGATGTTTCCTTGCATTTGTCTTCTTACATTTTATGTGAAAAAAAATCATTTCATAAACTACAACGAAAGCCACAAGACACCACTGCACCTTAATTAACACATTGGACATTTGCGTATTTCTTTAAGCAAATACACAGAACCAAACCCATTGTTAGGCAAATCGCTCTGTCAACATAATGTGCCTTTGAAGCCATCTGCAACTCATCAGTGTGAAAACTAAATCAACTGTCAAATTATGTTTCATCGATTTCATTACCACGAACAGGCCAGCAACAACAACAACAATCGACTGACAAATGCATTAACTCATCTCGAACGAAGAAACTCATTTTTCATTAACAAGCAGCGCTTCTGTCAAAGTCAAATTAGTAATCGCCATTGGCAAAAGAAACCGAAACTAGAGCTGAATGGACGAGAAAAATTGTGATTTTCGGAAATATTAAGCAGCTCATTAAACTAACTTCCGCAAGCGATGGCTTATGGCTCAACCGCACCGCTGTCGTGCCTGAGTCAACTTTAACCTAGACCTAGACCGTGAATTTAAGGAATTTCACGTTTGAAAAGCAACAAAGAGGCGTTGAAAATTCAAAAGTCCAAAAATTAGCAATTCAGCGATGAAGATTGGTGCTAGAGTGCAAAAGAGAAACAAAAGACTGAGGAAACAAACTTGACTGCTAATATACCGAAACAATATGCGATAAATCGGACACCCTGTATGCTGCTTAAATTACAAAATGTCAACATCTGACGAGCAACATGCAATTTGCATAGGACCGCTTCCGATTTCGCACATGGTGAATAAAAGACAATTAATTCAGACGCTAGACAATATAATACAGAGAGAAAAAAGACGTGAATTCGAAACAAAATTAAATATTTTGGATATATATTTTGGGCTATTAAGTGTAAGGGGAATATTAAGTGGGTATTTAGAGATTTAATGGGCATTTTAGGGTAACGTTAGGGTTGTATGCGCAGCTAAAAGATCGTGGTCGTACTTCTAGCTGCAACTTCTCATAGAGGCGATGCCGTTTCTGTAATTCATAGACACGAAATCGTTAATGTGAGTTACACTGGCCCCACAGCTTAGTGCCGGTTCCGAACGACAGTGAAGTATGTTCACGGCAAATTATGCTCTCGTAAGCTTGCTATTGCTTGACAAAAGGTGGTGATGTTCGGAAAGGAACTTTTTGGTTTTTGCCGCGGTCTGGAGTTGACCTCGACACCTCCCGGTTGTGAGTCGGATGTGGTACTCACAGAGCTACGGCCACAATAATATATGTACGTAGTTCCTACTTTAAAGCCAATAAATTTGAAATGGGAGTTCAAAGGCCTGATTACATCTGAATCATCATCAATAGTTGCGTATATATAAAACTTGCTAAATACAGCTGGCGTTGCTTGCACATGTATTTGCAGTAGTGGGAGTAACCTGCGGAAGAAGGCGAAACTACCCGACCTTAAATAACATCAAATTCGATATCAGTGACCCCAAAATCACCATGTTTTGTAAATATAAAATGAGGTTTAGGAATTTCGACCGCCATATTATGACGACCCCTGTAAGTATGCAAGTTTGTATAACATTTTGCGCTGAAAGATAAATTATGACGACCCAGGAAAGTATGCAAAGAATTTTACGACGGACATAAAAGGGGATGGGCAAGAAGAACAAAACAAAAAAATCAGAAAAAATCGGTGCTCCATTCTGGAGTGATGCGATGAGGTCTGTCCTGATGTCTGTCTATCCTCACCTTTTAGAACGAGATTCTTGATCATGATTCAAGGGGGGTCCAAGATATGTCCAAGGAGGGTGCAATATATACTTACAAAGTCACGGACATTTTACTGGTTAAATTTAACAATTTTATTTTCAGTGCAGCCTTTTTTTATTCAATATCTAACTAATTCATAATTATGCAAATCTTGATTTAAATCATCAAAAGTTTATGCGATTTTTTTAATTTACAACCAAAGCCATTGAATTTGTTTGCCGATATCCAACTGTAGTTGCTAGTAGTTTGCTGCCAACCAAAACGAAGCTCTTCCTTTACAGTTATAAATCTGCCATCTGCAAAAGACCGACGCCGCAGTCGAAGAATTTTGAATGCCAACCAATTTGCTTAACTAATCAGGCCTCAGCAACCTACTTAACAGAACCATTGAGAATATCTTAAAGCCAAAGCAGCGACAACAATGCCGACAAGCGAGCGAAGCTACTGCTTTTGTAGACCAATGTCAAAACAATAAACAAAAAGGTTAATTAAAACGTTTGCCCATGTCCATGTTCTGCTTATTCGTTTATTAGCAAAAATTGTTACAATTACCGAAAAATTAAGTTACCAAAAAAAAAAAAATTATGTACCAAATCGACAAATGTTCTGTCCGTATGCAGTCGCTCACTTTTAATTGCTGCGACAATTTTATTTTCAAGAGTGCCTTATAGATAATTGTAACTGGTGTTGATGTGGCAAGGCCTAATCATGCTGTCCATTCGGAATCAGCAACAACGTCCGCATCTCATCGAGTGCAATGGCATTGATTCAAATATATTTTGTAGTTATGTGCATGATTTTAAATGCCAATTACACACTTACCTGCCGAATTATTTCATTAAATTTGAATTTCAACTTACATATTTTAGTTTGCTGTAAAGATCGAAATCATAGCTTTTGCTAAGGGGAAGAAAAACCATAAAAAATTGGAACAAAAGTTCCATTTTCTAAATGTGCTTTGTCATGTGGCAAAAGTTCAATATTATTGAAATTAAGTGGGCCGATTTATAACGTTAGAAAGTTCTTTATGTTCGCAACAATGGTATCTCACCACGTGTTACCCATAAATTATGTAAATTCTGTGCTTAAATGTGAAGTTACATTTCCAACATTCTTACAATAAACGACGGTTATATGCGAATGTGTGTTTGAAAAAAAATATTTTGTAAAGTATCAATAGCGTCATTTTTGATTGTTATCAGTGATGGACGCTTAAAATTTATTGACGTAACATTTACGCGTCAAATTTGGCGTCAAATCTTTAATTGTATTTATGACCAAGGCTAATATCTTAATTTTTTTAAATATAAAATATTTAAATCCATATTTTTAACATTTTTAGGCAAAAATCCATATTTTCCACATTTTAATTTTTTATTCATATTTTCCCTTTTTTTTTGTATTTTTCATCCATATTTTTACATTTTTTTTTAATTTTTCATCCATGTTTTCGACATTTTTTTATTAAAAATTAAATACATCATTCCAATGGTAATAATAATTAATAAACTTGTGTTTATGCTTCATTTTCGGATTTTTACAGCGAATTGTAAATGGGTGCTGGGCACCTTTTTCGGAATAACGATTTTTGAACTTGTCTTTGGTTTTTCATACACAATTTCATACAATTCATTCTGTAAAATTGAAATTTTACCTAAAAAAAAGTTCAATCGTACCTAATAATCAACATTCAAATATTGACACTGTTTCACGTTCTATTTTAGAACTGAGGAGTGTTGATTTTTTTCAAAGCGACACCCGTTTCAAATCATAACCACGCAGTTTTGAATTTTTTTCTCAGTGAATGGCTTCACGACCTTAGGGTACCAGTAGGTGATCCCTCTCCCCTACTTATTACAATTAATTAACGAATTAACATGAAAAAAAATACATCAAAAACAAACAATATTCCTTACTTTTTCGTCCATATTCCATATTTTCAAGTTTTTCGTCCATATAAAAATCAGCCCTGATTTTTAACAGAACAACCGATCTAAATTAGCCAACAATACCACTTTATGCATTGACAAAATTTATTTCAAAAGAATTTCAAATTATCCATCAATTTGACGTCAAAAACGTCAAATGCTTTGTTGACGCGTCAAATGCCATCACTGATTATTATTATTAATTAGTATTAATTAGGGTTACGCAAAATCGTTTTAATTATGACGTCTTGCAAAAGGTCGGCCTGAAAAGTTCTTTACATTAGACGAATAATACTCAACAACAAACAACAAACAACAACAACAAAAATCCAAGACCAAAGAAGACTTTAACCTTTTGAAGGAAAGCAAATAGCCTAATTAAAAAAGTAAATAATTGAAATTAAATCGCTGCGAAATACCGAAGAGTTGTGTGAACTGCAACAACAATTCACAATTCACCGCCACAGCGGAAATTCCGTTTTATCTAATTCACACTAACAAAACGATGGCGGATCATCGCTAAAGCGAATAGCCAGTAGAGGGCATGGGGTAAAAGCAACACCACCAACACCAACACCAATACCAGTGAAAGAACTACCACTTCGATCAGTTCGTTCGGCTGCCGATCGTCGCATGTAAGTCGCTTCACTCTCAGGGGGTTTGTGGCCGTGTCCGTGTATGTGTGTTCGGTGCTACCCTACGTATGCCCCTCGCGACGCTGCTTTGAGCTGGCTTCAGAAGTCACCTCGGTTTCCGATGCGAGCGTAGTGATCGCATGCGCCGACGCCAGTGACTGCCTCCGATCTTGTTGTTGTTTTAGTCTTTTGCGAGTTTTCGTTGCTGGCGCTGCTGCTCCATTGTTGACTGTGTCTTGAGCGCTGCAAAAAACTTATTTTATCTTGTGAACGCCGAGAAGTTTTACAGTCAGTTGAGCATAAACTTTCATACGGTGCGGTTTGAAAAAATACAAATCGAACAGGCCAACGAAAATCGAAAACGCAGCATTTAACTAACATACGAAAAGAGTAACAAGTGGATTTCGCCATACAGCGAACTAATGATATAAAAAAAAACATATATATTTCAAAGAAAAAAAAAATCGCAGAACGTTTTAATTCAATTTAAGTTTCGCGATTTAGATTTGAAGAATTCGTGGACGAAGTTTTTTTGCATAAAGTTTTAAGGAGTACACGGCCTGTTCTCCTAGAAAAAGTGGCTAACAAAGTTGAAGCTAGTTTCGCAATCGACAATTCGAAAAGTAGGGCACACGCACTCCTTAACTGACAGTGTGCCAAGCGAAAAACGCGCAAGTGCAATTTATTTTGTGAATCAATTCAGGATCCCGATAAAGTCGAGTTAAGCCAAAATGAATAGCAACATCACCTCACGCTTCGATATGGCAGCGGAGATTGCCAGCATCGCAATCGACGAGTTCAAATCGCATCACATCACACGCAATTATACAGGATTAATACAAAGATACTATCATCTTGTGGTGGAGGACTATGGAGGTATGTCATATCAGAGTAACGAAAAATTGAGCCTGAAATCTTAAAGCCACTATAATCAAATAATAGAAAAGGACTTTTGTGAATAGTGGAAAATATGTGTTGAATCCAAAAGGAAAAATGGTGCAATCGCAAAATAGCCAAATAGAATTAGGTCGATTTTAAAATTCTTAACTAAATTTTAATTGTTTTTAGAAACAATTCCTGTTTATCAATTTTTAAATTGAAAAAAAATCAAAATGAGATTATTGGGTTTTTTTAAAATATGTTAGAAAATATTTTAAACAATCAAGAACAACAGAAAAAAACAAAACGTTAGATTTCATATTTCAAAAAATTTTAAAAATAGAATACTTTTTCCTTTTTTTTAAACATTTAAAACCCAGTCTTCTTTCCCATAGCTCATCTTAAACAATTCATAACTTGTCTAGGGTTCTGCGTCATTTGCAATCGATACCTTCCGCCACACGACCGCAATTAATAAACAAACTAAACAGAATTTACAAAGAACACATATCGCTAGCTGTTGTAAACAACAGCGGCAATTTAATTCATAATTGCATGGGCAATAAATAATGGAACTTGCAAACATTTCCACAATTGAGCGGAAAAATGCAGTGGAACATTTCAATCAATTAGACTTAAGATTGAAATGGTAATTCTCAAATTAAATGCGTGTTTTTTCTTTCACTAAAGACTGTTGTATTTCACATACTTAGAATCGTTAAAAGAGTTTTCGAACTTTGCCAGCCCTAAGCATAAATGCGCGCTCATTAACTTTAAACTTGAAAACTTCGCTCTAACTAAGCGACTGCGTAAGACTTCTAGCGTATTTAAAATTTTAATATTAAAGTTTACGACCTTGGCAATGCCAATTGTACTTTTTGACAATTATTAACGTAATTAAACGTATTTACGGAGCTAAGACGTTTTTTTGTTTTGTATTATTTTTATTATATTTTTCTGTTCATTATTATTATTACGTTCATTGTGTGCATTTGAGCATGTTATGCAAAATGAAGCTTTTGTTTTTGTAGTTTTTACTATGTTTCGTTTTCGTTTTCGCTGTTGTGTTTGTTGTTTTTTGTTTCTGGTAGTTAGTGGTGAAAAGGTCAATGGAAGCTAGATTAAAGTGATAAACATTTTTCGGAGTTATGCCGGCTTTGAAATGCAGTGCATTCATTCATTTTAGAACTGTTGTGATTACCTCAACAAACACACAAAAGACTCAAGACACGAACTGGGGAAATATTTCACTTTCAAACTGATTTTCTAACATATCTCATTTCACGTCACGTTTCCCATCGAATTCCATGCGAATCCCCATTAACTATGTCAAAGCGAACAGATCGCGTAAGACGGCATTACGTTGCTATGAAAACAACATTAACAAGATGCGATAAATTAATTCACATTTGATCGAAAGTTTAAGAAGGCGTGAATGGCTAATGGACTTGAACACACGATTTCCCAGGTTCACGATTAATCAGTTTTGCGTCGCAATTCAATAGTTACTGCCAGTTTAAAACTTTTATGAATTAATTCTTATTTTAATAGCGACCTTTTACACCCTTGCCATGTACTTCCCAGAAATTAAGCTAATTGTCACATAAAGAAATATTAATAGACAATAAAACGAAGTTTATTCATCCTCCGCCCAATCATTCAACCCGTCTAGTTTTTTAACGGTTCAACTAAAGTTCACTTAACAAATTAGCACATTTCCATTTCTTTTGTGATTTCCCATGTGCTCATTCTCCATTTTACGCTTTCTTTTGCAGATCCTCGAGCAAAACGCTTTCCCCTGATGGAACACCCAATGTTCACATTCGGTCTGGTTGCCATTTATCTATCGTGGGTGCTGGTGATAGGGCCGCTCTTCATGCGCGACCGCAAACCCTTCCAGCTGCGACGCACCCTCGTCATTTACAATGCCTTCCAAGTGGCGATCAGCGGCTACATGTTCTATGAGGTAATCACCTAAGCTCGGCTTAAAATTCAAAGTTTATTGCAATTAAATATTTAAATTGTACGGTTTTTTTTCGAAGCCCGAAACGAAGTGAAATCATTTAAATAACGAAATTAAAATTGTCAACTTGCAGCACCTGATGGCTGGCTGGCTGAACTACTACAATCTGAAATGCCAACCCGTGGACTACTCAGATAGCCCGATGTCGAAACGGGTAAGTCTCATGGCAACACACAACTCATCCGTCCATTCTAAATTTGCGAATTACTTAATGCCGAATACTTATTAGGAACATTGCATAACAGGCGTTCGACCACTTTTGGGTATTAGTTTGACATAAATTCTAAGCGGAAGTAGTTAGAGTTTCCAGTTCCAGCAAAATGCTACATTTTTGCTAGCCACACTCTTCAAGGCAAACGTGTGATTTCTGGCAAATTGATCGGTTGACAAAAGCATGTTTTTTTCTTGCCTTTTAAGTGGTTACTCACATTTTGCACGGATCATTGTTTAAACAGTGTATGTGTGTGAGTGTGTGTGAATTTCGGTAATTTCTCTATTTTGTATTATTAATTTTGCAAGCATCCAATTTGCATCTCATTAGTGTTAGGCTTCGTAGTAAACCAGTTCCGTTGCCGGCGTGGAAGAGGCCCGTGTGGCGGCTTTCACATGTTCAGTGCATAATTTTAAAAGCTATCATATCATGTTTATCCATAAACACGCTGAAGAAGAGGCAATTTAGAAACTTTTGCCGTTAACAATAAACCTAATTTAAAGAAATTGTCAACAGTCAAGTGTGTATGAATTGTCACGATGACATTAGCAATTTTTCAAAATTCCTTTTTGGCAATTTCATTAAGACTTTGGCATTTTAGAAAGAATTTTTGGTTTAAAATCATTAGAATGTGCAAAATTAGAACGTGCTAAAAATCTTTTAATTAAAGAATAAAAATTCATTAAAAATTAGCAAAAAAAAAAGAACCAAAATTTATGTGAACATTTAAACATGTGACTCTTGAAGATTTCATATCGAAATTAAGATTTTGTACCAAAACGAAAGGAAAATCAAAATTTCAAAACGGGTTTATAGCCTTTTCGCAGAATTCATTTAATTGAAGTCTAAGCTTTTCTGAAACATTTAATTCAGCTATCCGGTGACATTGATAAATTGGTCTAGTATTAACATATTCAATATGTAATGTGAATAGGCCAATAAGACACAGTTCCATAAGCCAATAGAACAAGTTTAATTATTAATTCAAGCCAAATGACTCCGTAAGAAAGGATCCTTTCGGAGACAATTACTGCGTCTTTAATTCAAAACATTTACAATTCCAAAAAAAAAACCATTAAATGTTTATGCTCTTATTTATAATGGTTGGAACCACGTTAATGAGAGCTTATGAATGAATCATTTTATTTAACAAAAAAAAGTAAATTCTTTCCCAATTCTTTTGATATTTTTTTTGATATTGAAACGGTCGAGTGAACACGAGATTACAATTTAATGGAAGCTCAAATTACGGAGAGTAATTAATTTTAAGTATTTCCCAAAAAGCACTTACTACAGCTGAACGAGATTAAGTCAAGAAATGACCAAAAAGGCCAATTAAAATTGCGTCTTAATGGTTAGAATAGAACTTTATGGAAATTCCAAAAATTTCAGTCAAATTATGAATATTTTTTTACTTATCTCCCTCGTGCGCCACACTAACCAATCGAATTCGGTAATTTTCATCGAAAATAGTATGTGGCAATAGCGCCACAACGAATACAACAAAAGCCGCAACCAAAGCTGCTAATCGAATCGAAAGCCATCGATTCGAACATGTGCGCATTCGCATTTCCTTCCAACTCACTATCGATGGCGTATTTCCTCCACTGCAATGTTTCAAGGTTGCATTCGTATTGTTTAACAATATTATTAACAACATCACATACACAAACATAGTGTAGGTATGAATGCTTGCCTTCTATTCTGTTTGCCGAGACTTGTGTTGAGTGCATAATTGACGTTGCGTGCAATTGAGCCTTCTGCTGCTTAGCGCTAGTGAGGGGAAGAGCAGGGCCTAAGCGCGGTTAAGTTAAGTGTGGTAGCTGTAGTTGAAACAAAAACAAAAAAAAAATCATTAAAAAAACATTTTGTAATTGCCAGTAGGTACTGTAGAGCTGTAATAGCAATCGAAAATTGGTTATCGTAAAATTTACGATGCTGTCAGTTGCTGAGTTTGCCAGAAAAGCCAATTGAATCGCGTCAAAGTTCATAGGCGAAATAAAAAGAATCGATTAATATGAAATAGAAAATGATAATTAATTTTAATAATCAAAATTTTACTAGTCGATAAATACGTACACGAATGAACTTACCTACTAGCAGACTCCAAGGTCTCGTGTTATATTTACCAGTCGGTTAGTTACTAGTGCAAAAGCAACACAAGACACCACACTCAACCACACTTGCCATATCCGTTCTAAACCATTTAACAAATAATTTTGTGTTAAGCAAAACAAAGTCAACAACGTTCGCACCGAAGGACGCGTGTGAACAATTCACACACGGCAAATGACTAAAAATAGAGAATTTATTCATCTTTAATTGACCAGCGATTAGCGCAGCATTGATAATGTCCATTCCATCGACCGCCCAAATATATGGCGATGAATATTAACTTCGTATTCTATAATTCAATTTGACCACAACAACCGCAAGTTTCCATTCTAAAGCACAACACAATAACAACAAAAGCAAAGACATTTAGCATCAGCAGCAACGCTTTCCGTTTTGTTCGCTTTTCACAGTCACTCTTTTTTCACACATCTTCAATAAGATAAACACACATCATCGATTGTTGTTTCTTGTGGTTGCTTTGTTGTTGTCGTCGTCGTCGCTGTTGACCAGAGTTTAATGGCCAAGAAACATGGTCATTGGTATTTGCTGCAAAATAAATATTATGTAACTCTGTCAGCTCGCATACAAGTTGGCGGTTAAATGTTAATAATCTTGACAGATGATGTGCGAAATGCGCCTTACAAACTCGAACATGTGGCAAAGAATGCAAAATCTATAAGAACGACTAGATCAATGGCGGCTTGGGCCAGTGTTGATACCAATGAACCTACTCAATTTTACCTAATTGGTCTTTGCAGATGCTGAACTTGTGCTATGTCTACTACATTTCGAAATTGACCGAATTTGCTGACACAATTTTCTTTGTGCTGCGGAAAAAATCGACTCAAATTACTTGGCTGCACGTGTACCATCACTCGGTGACGCCACTGGAAACATGGGTGCTGGTCAAATTCTTGGCAGGTAAGCAAACTAAACTCAATAAAAATGGCAAATTCTTCTGCACTGCAAGGAATTTCAGTGCAATCTGTAATTCAAAGTTACTCATACGCCTGCGAATACTCAAATGTCTTTTTTTCCGTATCTTCTCTTTACAGGTGGTAATGCCACGTTCCCGAATCTGTTGAACAACTTCGTGCATGTGTGCATGTACTTCTACTACATGATGTCTGCGATGGGTCCAGAGTACGCCAAGTTCCTGTGGTGGAAGAAATACATGACAGAGCTGCAAATTGTAAGTATCGCATAGCACATGCAAATACCCATGATTAGACGAAAATGGCCAAATTAAATTTGTCCTCGTACATTTGGAGGAATTCAGAAAAACCGCGAAAACAAACCAGAATACATGACCAAAATTCGCAAGAAAAACAAGAAACTTGTTCGAGAATTCTTTTACATGAAACACGTTTCAGCATTTTTCGGCCAAAAGTTAAAAACAGTTAAAACGAGTTTAAGCCCGCTTACCTTCTCGACCACGCTGCTGATGTTGTTGGCTTTTTGCATTCGAGTATTTAGTATTTTCCGAAATTGGGCAATTCTTTACGTTTCGTTTTCGTTTCGTTGCAATAAGCTTGCAGCAAAGCGCAAATAAATGGAAATAAATGCCATTAGCAGCTGCCGATGCCGATGCCGCTTGTGGCTCCATATCGCCATTCAAATGTTTTTACTGCTATATATAAGTATCTGCATGGCATCTTGTCGCGATGAACTGCAGCCCCTGCCAGGCCATGCCACGCCATATGCCAGACATATGCCAAGAGTGTATTCATCTACTCGTAGCTGTGCCCCGTGCCGCATGCTCAAAAGCGCTTGCCAAAACTTACCAACTAAAAAACTTCAATTCTAAGCAACAATGCTTAGCTCCGTTTTTCCATCCGCTTGTGTTGCATTCGGTTTCTTCAGCTTCTTTCCGCTGCCGAGACCAAATCTTGCGAAACCTTTTGAATTTCCAGTTTGATCACATTTGCCAGCTAATACAGATGCTAACTAATGTTGCACATTTGCCAACTTAAGCAGTTTCAACGTAAATATGCTTTTGGTATAAATTTGGCAAAAATTAATGCAAAATTACGAGCTACTGAGGCGATTTGTAAGTGTTGGAAAACGATTACCATATTGGCCCGAAAATACAAATTTAATTCTTAAAATCAATGGCAGAAATGTTTCAATTGCATTTTTCCATGAAAATAAATCTTGTAACCGAATCTTAAAACTAGTTCCGCTCTGCATTTTGTATTCAGCGCGACAAATTTGTTATCATTTGAATCGCAATCGTTTCTCGTGTGGCTTCATACACTTTATATTATCTGCAGTTAGATCTCGTCAAGTCATAATCGCGTGATAAGTGCACTTCGAGAGCATAACAAGAGTTTGTAAGCGTTCATCTCGAAGTTGTAAACAAACGAGGCTTAATGAGAGAATTCAAGGCATGCCAACTTTTATTGGAACTAAGCTGCGCCTTTAAAACTAATAAACCGACTTGAAGCCACATGTTGATATTTGAGTGACCTACAAAGCAGATTCGTTGGTCAACCAAGCGATGCAAGTTTCCATTAACACCGCAATGCAAATCGATGAGCGCACTTGTGCCTGTAGTACAGCCAACATTCAGTCATTCTCAGTTGCAGACACGCACATGAAAAGAAAAACGTCTTCACTTCTTGTTGGAGGAAATAATTGAATGGAAACACTTGTCGAGAGAGAGAGCGAGAGCGAGCACAGAGCCGCGAACTGAGTTGCGTAATGGGCACGCGAGCTCAGCTCAAGTTGAACGCGTCTGTTAGTCAACAACAACACTAACGAAAACAAAGACAACAAAGACTTAAGCACCAGAACCAGTTGAATCTTAACTAATTTAATTTAAATTGAATTAATCAAATCAAGTAATCATAAATGCTTACCTTTGCCCAGATTCTGAGCAGTAGAACGATTCAAATTCAAGTTGAACCGACAATAGCTCATCGGAATACAGTTACCAATTTGAAATTGCATTCATATCACATGTATTACGGTAAATTATTGTCGCTGATCATAGGCGAGCCAACTGCAACTAGCTGCCAGCAATAAGCGAAATATTGCAAGCAGCACAATTTTCCCAAAAATACACAAAAAAAATATTTAAAGAAAAACGAAACTGAAAACTAGTTACTGGTATGCTCCTGTGTGCAGCAACGAAATCTGTTTGGAAACCATGTTGCCCAGCCTTTTGCACAGCAACGGCGGTGTCAGCGTCTTGATTGCTGCTAAACTTGGCTCGGTGCATTTCGGTTTCTCTGCTCTGCTCTGCTCTGCTCTCCTAGCTGGTGTGGCAATTGACCGTTTAATGCACTTATCGGCCAATCAACAACTTCAACTTGCAACAAAAAGCAAAAGTGTTTGTTGTTGCGCCCATTCGAGTGGCAAATTTGTTGCGGCCGTTGTTGTTGCTGTTGCTTTTCATATGGAAGTGGCAAAAGTGGGCCACTACTGCACTAGCACTAATGTTGTTGTTGTTTTTACTGTTTACTATGGGCAGTAGTCGTGAATTGTAGGTCAGTGAGCAAATTCAATATTATACCCAGTAAAAGAGGAGTATCGGTAAAAGGTATGTGTACTCAGTACCTGTTAGTGGAATTAATAAACATTTTAAACCGGTCTGAAAACGTAGACCTTCGCCAATTTACGCTTACCCCATTTAATTGTTAGCCTGCCAAATTGCCATTTTCCATTGATTCCTGGCACCAACTGGTGTGCATAGGCTCACTGCTTCTTTGTTGTGCATTTTTACTTTTCTAGACTAAACATTAGTTGGCCTAAAGAATTTGATCGCTAGTGTACTGTAGTGCCAGGCATCATTGCACTTTGTCCACTGCAGATTGCAGTGACTGAAAAGTCACCGCAGCGTGTCCAAGATGAATTGCACAGCAAGAATGTGTGTGTTTGTATGTGTGTGTGTGTGTTGGTTGTATTGGGACACAAAACAACAAAACAACAAAACGACAAAACGGCTTTCGGCCAAAACCAAGAGTTGACAACCTCTTGTAGAAGCTTGCAATGGAATGGAACAAATTGAAACAGCCACCGCTCTGTGTGCTCTGTGTGCGTTCAAGAATTTCGAAATTGAAAATAAAACACAAAATACTACTATCAAATGCATTCAATCGTTTGATTTTCCTAGTATGTGCAATTCTTGCGTTTCTTTGTACTGCGGATTCGCTGCAATTCTCTTGTATTAAAAATAATACTTACCATTTACTCGTTTATGTACACATGTAAAACAACAACAACAACAAAAAGAAGCTTGGCCATAATGAGCGCCAACTTCAAAACGTGCTCGAGTGGCTGCTGGTAAGCGGAAAAGCCACTTTCCGTCCGCTTGCTAGGCCGAATCGAACGGATTTTGGAAGTTGCAATACATACGAAATGAAAATTGAATAATATCCCATGTTGAAGATTGGTTAATATGGAAAAACTTGATTTTCTGCCACAATGTTGAGCTGGTCGTTGTTCTCGTGCGTAAATTTTTGGCTGCTTTGCTGGAAATCGAAAAGTGGGCTAAATTCGTTGTAATTTATTATTACAAGCGGTTCGTGTGTATTCGCAAACAAATGAAATGCTGTGTGGAAGCACAATAGGCGATTCTTAAAAGCTTAGTAATAAATTGTCTTTTAAGTAGTTTCACTTACTCTAATTTTTAGGAGATTATAATTTCAAAGTTCTAAGTTCATTACAGAACATTTCCTGCACTACTACAAGACTCGGTCGTTAATTCGTTTATTTTTCCAGAAAAATCAAAAGACTTAAGAATCGAACTTGTTGAGAACTTTTCCAAATGCATTACATATTTTACAATAAATTAACACAAATACTTTAGATTAATTAGAGTCAATTGAGATTCCAACAAGTCCGCAAAAACATTCCATTAATCAAATGACAGTTGAGAATATATCTGACGAGAATGCGACAATGGCGAGAGTCGAAACTGAGGAAAGTGTAAACAAACAACCGTATACCTACTGTTGTGGAAACTTACCGCTACACTCAAGGCTGTGCTTTGCTATTACTGTTGATTTCTATTCTCTTAACATTGCATAAGTTTGCGATTCATTGCAAAAAATATTCAAAGGAAAAGTAGGTACTCAACGCAGAAATTGTAACAGCAAATTTCGGCAGCAATAGCAACACTGACGGGCATAGAGATGTCATCTTAAGGGCAATTACTGCCACCAACGCCAAAAACAACAACAATAACAACCAAACAAAGCAGTTGTATTGGCCGTAATGAGTCTCAATGGCGCTCAAGTGTTACGTCAATGTGTGTATGTGTGTGTCGAACTTTGTCTTATTATTGCTATTGCTTCTGGAAATTGTGGTAAATTGCGTCGACAATCGTTTAATTTTGTTGTCATCACAAATGACTTTGCATATTCTTTCTCGACTTTGAGTTTCCGAAAAATGTTTTTCATGTTGTTCGCCGCCGCAACCTGTTGAGCATAAAACGCCAAATCGACATGGTCTTAGCTTTTCCCTTCATTGCCACTTTGGCTGGTACTGGCAGTTTGCTTTACCGCTGACTCACAGTCTGTTGAAGTTCTTTAGCCGCTGCTGAGCTTCGTGCATGTTTCTGCTTCCACAACTTCTACAACAGCAGCGTCCTTCGTAAGAATGTTGTCGATTTGCTGCGGTTGTTTTGATTGTTTGTATGCTGAATGCTGTTAGCTGATTTTTATTTGTCACTGAAAGTGGAAGTGTAAGCCCTAGCTCAGCCTTGGTGGTTAGTAGCTGTTGTCAGTTCAAGCCCATACAGAAATGAATTGAGTTGATTGTTTTTGGTGTCAGTGGGGCTTTGTTAATTTTTGCTGTTAAGCAAGTGACACAAGTGAAACCAGTTATTACTTTTAGCATATGCTGTACTATTATAGTGCAATTATCCAAATTAATTAGTTCCAATTCGTTACCGGATAAGGAGAAGCTTGATAGATAAACGATTACTCTGGAAAATAGAACTTTCTCGCATCTAGCGTAAGGAAATGAATGGTTCTTTCAGAGAAATCCCCCTTCCATTGTCATTTGGCTTAAGGCCATTTAGAATTATTGTTGTTCTCACTTCCTACCACATCTTCAAGGGAACCCCGTGGAAAATTCCCGCTCGAAAGCGTTTAATTTAATCAATTAAATTAAAATCTTAAGTAATGACGTGTTAAATATGTTGATCATAATTGAACGTCAACTTCCTGTAATGGCACTAAGCAGCTTAAACTTAAACTTTTCTCACAATTATAAAAACGCTCGAATCACGCAAATATCACCGCAGACAGTTTAGCTCGCATGCAACAGTTTCTGAGTTGAGCCCATAAGGCAGAGCCAAAAAAAAACCCACAAAGTAAAGTATATTTATAACAAAAGCAAAAAGTCTAGAAAATTCACACCGCTCCCAGCCGAACGACGGACAATAGTCACTTCTCCGGGGCGTATAATTTTCATAACATTTTCGAACCGTGCACGCTTGTATTCAGTCATGAAAGCGATAGTTATGGGCTTTTAGAATTTTCTCCATTCTCACTTTCGTTCCGCGATTTGCTAATATTCTGATTTTCCTCTTTTCAGGCCCAATTCGTGCTCTGCATCGTGCACACTGTGCGCGCCCTCATCAGCACACAATGCCAGTTCTCGAAATTCATCTCCGCACTTTTGCTGCTCAACGCGTCGATCTTCTTCTGCCTCTTCATGAACTTCTACATGGCAAGCTACAAGAAGAAGGCAGCGGCGGCCATAGCAGCGTCCCAGGGCGACTGTGCGAAAAAGGCTGTGGAGCTGAACAACAATGAGGTCTCTGCGCTCAAGCAAAAGGTTAACTAAATCGTCCAAGACCCTCCTCGGCCCACACACCAACCACAGAAGAAAAGAAAAGAGAACATTGTAAACTGTTTTTTGTAAGACTTGTTACTTGACTTGAACGATATTTTGAAATTTCTACACTTTGGCGACTTGACAAAATTTAAAACTATTTTATGCTATTCGGCGCCTGCAGATGACCCGTTAACGAATGATGACAGTGCCCACTAAGTTGAAGTTGAACTGGATATGACTCATAAACAGAATCAATGCTCTTCTGACAGCGTTAAGGCTCAACATAAATTACTCCCGACAATTGGTTTTGGTGATCTATATTACAAATAATCTAATCTCTCGTTCGTTTCGAATATGAAAAGTAAGGAGAAGCTCCAAGTGAGAGAGACACATACTCGATCAAATTTTGTATTCAATTAGTTTATACAATTTTGAAATTGGTTCAGACGGTTTTCCCTTTAGGTATTTACTAACACTAAAAAGCCATAGAATTGCATATATATACGTACACGAAGAGCTAAACACACATACGCAACATGCGTGTAAAAGCGATTTCGTTAGATGAAAAAACAACGAAACATGAATGAATGAACCTTATTTCTAGAGATAAGCCTGATTTTAGTCAAATGTCACTCCACAGAAATTTCCGCTAAATTGATGAAACTGGTCGATCCACTCGATCCACTTGATCCAAGCATTCGGGAATTTCTTCGACGTTTCACTAAAATTTTCAAAATATTATAAATGGGTCAATTTTTGCGATCTGCCTAGCGTGTAAGTTACTTTTATTATAGAACCTCGATGCGTTATTTAATATTATAAAAGTATTTCTACTACTATCGTATACATAAATACTGTCGTGTAAATACATACTTAGATGTCAATTAAAAGTTTATATTTAGGTTATGCTAAAACTAGTCTTAAACGCAAATATGACAAAATTATTACTGTTATTTCTTATTGTATTATTATTGTTATCGCGTACTGTACTTTTATAGAAGAAAATCAGTTAATTTTGGTGTACAATTTTCTTTCAGAGTATTTTTTGTAAAGAAAATAATTTTTTAATAAAATGAAATTTATAAAAAAAAAACTATCGGTTTTAATATGTTTACACATATAGTGGTATATAAACTAGAGAGTGGGCTATCTTCGGATATGCCAAAGCAGAAATACCTGTAGAAGTTTGAAAATAGCTCAACGTACAAAAATTTTGTCTTAAGACCCCATTTTGACCCATTTATTTGTGGTTTTGGAAGCTCTGACCATGTCGAAAATCCATTTCTAAACATTTCCTATCGAAAAAAACAACAAAAAAAGAGTGAAAATTGTTATTTTTTGTCTTATTTGGGAGCCCACCCTAGAGTTTGTCCGATTTGGCTGATTCTCGAACTTGCTCTTACTTTTGAAGTGAAAAACATGTTCCCAAAGTTTCAAGTCGATATCTCTAAAACATGGACATGGCCAAATCGGCTGAAGGGGTAAAGCTGATCAAGAACAAGATATACTTTTCCATATACGCCTCCTTATGGCCGTTACAAACGTTGTGTCAAAGTTAGTATACCCTGCCACAGAAAATAAATTTCATTTAAATTAATTTTTGCAATTTCGATTTAAAATTAAGTGTTTTTGGCTGGTTTGTTCTTAATGTCAGATTTTGAAGGGGCAAAAACCCCTAATTTTAAATTGCGGAAATTTATTTAAGGGAAATTTATTTTCTACTTTTTAGCAGGCTTGCCAACAGGGTCATTTTGACCCGTAGACTCCGGGTTTGGAAGTCAATCTCCGGGCTCCGGGCTCCGGGTTTAGCAGAAGTTTCTCCGGGTGTCACAAGTTTTAATCTATTTTGGAAACTTTTTTTTTATATTTATATTTTAAAAGATATAAATCAAATAATGCATTTAATAAACTTTTCTGTCAGCATTTTGTATTGCTGCATTTTGGTTTGTTACTGTTCAATAAATGCAAGTTTTAAATTATCAAGGTATTAATGACCTCTTCGCCTGGGGTCCTAAAATGTGATAAAATTATGTTTTTGTCAAAAACCCTCAATTCGTTACTATGGTGGATAATGTGTATTAAGCTATTGGCCTGCCAGGATAACCCACAAAGGAAGGACTGGATAACCACGAAAGACGGTTTGTGTGAGGCAAGTCTCCAACCGAACCCTTGGTCCATACAACATTTTTTTTGGTTTGAGTCCATTTCAAATTTCGTAACAGCTTGTACACCTTCAGAAATATGTTCATTGAGTCTTATTCAAATTAAATTATATTGCACTAATAAATAATTTCAAAAATGTGTGGGATATGTTCATGATGCAATAATCAGAGATTCATGTTGAAATAACATGCAGTATTATTGGTATATCTAAGTGACAGGAGGCATCATTTCGATGTGATAATTTTTAAAATAACCATAAATGACCGATCATTTTGAAAAATGCTACCCACAGAATTGGTTGAATTTTGGTTAATTTGGGTGTATTCGATTTCCTACAAATTTTCATAGGTCTTCCCAAAAAAATTTTGTTTTTCCAATCTCCGGGTCTGAGTTCATCGAAAGTTGGCAGCCCTTTTAGGGGTCATATTTAAAAAACTATTTTTTTACTCTTTTTTTATACTAACCGTACCTAAGACCGCCAATTAGATAGATATACAACATTTTAGCTTCATGTAAACACAACGCAAAAAAACACTTTCGCTTTCTTGTTTTGCCATGTCAGGGAAAACGTATATCGAGACCTTATCGGCGATGAACGTAAGCGACATATGTCCGAAATAATTTCTTTTATTGAAATGAATAAAATAAACCAATACACATCTGCGTATTAAAGCTGAAAAGTTAATGGTTTCAAAGATATATCGTAGCGACAGTTAACTTAAAGAATACAATGAAAATAAGTATTAAAAAACCTTATTGTATTTCGGGCTTTAATTTAATTTTGCAGTTAGGGCTCGATATGTTTAAACTTTAAACAGAACCACTTAACACTACAACACTTCCACAGGGCCACAGTATACAATATACAGAAAATACATCACCCAAACTTTTGTTAAGTCTGAATTTGAAAATTAAAATTTTCTAATCGGATTTTTCGCCCAAAACGAACATTTTAAGTAGTTTTTCTTCCAATAAAAGAATGTTACCTCTGCCGGAAGTAATTGTAAATTACATTATTATATTAATCTCTAGAGTACGACAGTAAAAGTACTGCAGATTACTGAGGTACCTTGTAACCATCTTCACTTCAACACTACTCTATCGTTTTCTTGTTCCCATCAGCTGTTTCTTATTTTTTGACAGTTCAGGCCAGAAAGCATCTACTGCTAAACTGTGCACAGGGCAAAAAAATGCAACTCTGTGTATTGTTAATAATTTGCATAATAAATTAAGATTTGTACAAATAAAATTGAAGTGCGCTTCGACTTTCCTCGATCGAAATACAAATTTTAGAGAGAAATTAAACCAAAAATCGGTATCGCAGGAAAGTGAGAAGTGTGCGGAGTATAATATCCAGTTTTCAATAGCCACAGCACCCCGAGATTTTGAACAATCCAAATACAAGACAGGCGGTCTGAAATGTGAGCAGGAGGATCGGCCCGGCCCGTGGTGGATTCTACCAATAAAAAAACACGGAAATTAATATAAAAACCGCGGCCAGGGGGTCACATCAACTCTCAATAACTTCAACTGTGAATTTGTATCTAGTCTTTTCCTCGCATTCGACTGCTCCCATTCCGGCCGCCGGCCGTCTTCGAAGCACAACTAGGAAACTTGCCCCAATGACTGTGACTAGCGCCCACGCCATGGAAGTACAAGTGAAAACGCACAAGACCGGCGGCAGCCCTCACTCCGACACAGCCAATGAAGCGCCACAACCATCTTATGCCACCGACGACGTGGACGGCCTTCTGACCAACAGGAATTTGCACAACAACCCTCCATCCGAGTTGGACGTGCTCGCAGAAGGTGGTGCAGCGTACATGGACGGCGAGGAATCGAAATTGCTGCCCATACGCCAACAACAGCAGCCCCAAGCCCAGGTCACCTGGCTGGACGACGATGAGATTGATACGCTCGATCTGGCCTCGCTCGACATCGGTAACATGTTCTTCAATCGTGTCGACAGCGCGGAGATCATCTACCAGCAGAAAAAGAAGAACATCAAGATGGTGGGCAAGTACGTAATGGGCGATGTGCTGGGCGAGGGCTCCTACGGTAAAGTGAAAGAGGCGCTCGATTCGGAGAATCTCTGCAGGCGCGCCGTCAAGATACTGACCAAGCGCAAATTACGCCGCATTCCGAATGGCGAACAGAATGTGCAGCGCGAGATCCAACTGCTGAAGCAGCTGGCACACAAGAATGTGGTGGCCCTGCTCGATGTGCTCTACAACGAAGAAAAACAAAAGATGTATTTGGTCATGGAATACTGTGTGGGTGGGTTGCAGGTGAGGCAAACGTGAAATTTTCCAATTGTACATATTTTTTTATTGGTTAACGTCGTTTGCAGGAAATGCTGGACAGTGCTCCGGAAAAGAAACTACCTCTCAACCAAGGGCATCGATACTTTCTTCAGCTGGTCAACGGCTTGGAGTACCTGCATGGCTGTCGCGTCATACACAAGGACATCAAGCCGGGCAATTTACTGCTGACCCTCGACCAGACCCTGAAAATTTCCGATTTCGGTGTGGCCGAGCAGCTGGAGCTGTTCGCCGAGGATGACACGTGCACCACAGCGCAAGGGTCTCCCGCATTCCAGCCGCCAGAAATTGCCAATGGCCTGGAGGCATTTTCGGGCTCAAAAGTGGACATTTGGAGCAGTGGTGTGACACTGTAAGTAATCGCCCAATCGATCGCATATACCCTCAACTGATACCTTATCTCCCATCCTTTGTCCAGTTACAACCTTTGTACCGGTCAGTATCCTTTCGAGGGCGACAACATATACCGACTGCTGGAGAACATCGGACGCGGACAGTGGGAAGTGCCCGACTCGCTGTACAAGCTCGATTCTCAGTTGGCTGACCTAGTTTTGGGCATGCTGCAAATGGACCCTGCAAAGCGCTATTCTATACAACAAATACGCTGTGATCCGTAAGCATGACCCTTTCACACGAATAGCCGCTCTATACTCCATGTACTGTCTGCCCTTTTCAGCTGGTTCATATCGGCACCAGAGGAAAAAGGGCCTCCAATACCCATTCCGCCGCTGAAAAACGACAAATATCGTCGTTCCACAGTACTGCCTTACTTAGATGCTTACCACTATGAGACCGAGCGTGATTTGGAGGAAGTCTACTTCACAGAACACGACCTCAATCGTAGGTTGACTCGTGAAGCACTTGTTTTTTTGCGAGATCCCCACTCAACTTCTTTCGTCTTTCCAGGTGAGCTTGCGCGTCAGGCTGCTGCCGCTGCGGCCGCAATTAAATCACAACGGAATGGCTCTGCGTCGGCTGCGGGCGCCTCAACAAGTGCTGCTGCCAGTGGTGGCGGCACTTCCACATCAAATAGCATCAAGGAGAAAAAGTCCTCGTCGCTGAAGCGGCGCGCCAAGAAGCTAACATCATGCATTTCTGTCAGAAAACTCACCAACTGCCGACCGTCCTAAAGCAGGAGAGAACTTTTCCCATTGCACCACAAGCGGCGACGGCATATTCTAAATTTTCCACAGTTACTTGTGCACACTGGAGAGTACTTCTTCTTCTACTTTGTTATCCTTTACTTGCTTTGATTCGCTAGTATTTATTAAATTTAGTGATTTAGTTCGTAATCGTTTCGCCTCTACCTTTTTTGTTGCATAATTTTTAGTTAATTTTCCTGTGAACTGCTGTGCCCCCCCAAACTGGAACCGAGCACACTGCACACAGATGGAACATTCGCAAACACACAAGGTCATGCCAAAAACCAATTCAAATTTCCTACCGACAATACAACAATACGGTTTTTTTTTGTAAAAGTAAAACGTGAAACAAAAAATCTATAAAAGTTATGAAAACCAACAAACACACAGATGATTTTTCCATACAATTTGTACAACATGAAAATATAAATTTTGTTTTAAAAATCCAAAAGTTGATCTCTTTCTTTGTGAAATTTACGAAAAAAAACTATTTTTGTAAAGTTTCTACTTTATCTGGTCAGCAATTACAAATCATAATAAAAATATTTCAAGGGAATTTATAATAAAGCGGGCAATTAAACTATTGAACAAGATGAATTTTAAAATTGAAATTCTAAAAATTTTATTCATTCGAGCAAAAAGAAAGAACTCTTTAAAAAAATTGCAAAAAAAACTTTATAATGACTTGGGGAAAAAAAGTTAAGGTGTCCAACAAAAATATAGCTCAATCTTTTTCCAATATACCCAAAACATAAAAGTTGAAAGTTTAAGGCCGATTCAATATCGTCAACCCGGCCCACGGAATGGACTAACATTTACATAATTAAAAAAAAAACAAGAAAAATTGTGATGGAATTCTCCATCCAAAATACATTACAAAATAAATTTGACAAAAAAATAATTTATTTTTTTTAACTGAATTACCCGAGACATTTTTAGTTCAGAAAATAAGTTTTGACTGAGACAAAATTTTCACAATTAAAATAGTTTTTGTGCGGAGCAGTTGATTTATTTTTCTTGCAACAAATTTGAAGAATTTGAATAAAAATTGTGTGTTGTTGGGTCAGATTAATCGCCACACCGCAATCCCAGAACTGCAAATTGATATAAATAAATTGGTAAGGATTGCGAAACTGTAAGGCTGTTTCAATGTTTCTAAAAGTGTGTCCTAATATGTAGATTCGTGCAAGGTGCTCCGGCAATCATATTCTTCACGGAAAGAAGTATTGGAATTGGTTGGAAAACAATCTGCATTGAGGCTATTTCTCGGCAAACCCGCATTGTGCATAGACAAATACGCTGCGCCAAAAGGGCTTTGAACAACGGTTTCTGCAGAATACAATGTGAAGCGCAAATTTGTATTACACGCACAATTTACGTCATCGTACAATTTACGTCATCGTACAATTTACGTCATCGTACAATACGTCATCGTACAATACGTCATCAATAGTCGTGATACGCACGATCTACGTCACCGTTTAAAGCGAGTCAGCTTTAGCGGTGCAATTATTTTCCCCAATCGGGGTTTGTTTGATCAAAAACTTAAAAAAACGCATTGTCAACAATTTTTTTTTTGTGGTAGTTTTTTTTCTTATAGTTAATTTCTTTATTCATTCATACTCATACATTTTCAAATTTTAAAAAAATCTTTCTTCATTCACTCATTCAATAATTTCATTCATGAAGTATTCAATATGTTAAAACAATTTCAAATTTAACATACATACATATTTTGCGGGAAAAATTTGTAACACACAAAATTTTTGACGTAGCGAAATAATTTTTTTTTGACAAAAATTTTTCTTAACATTTCGACATCTCCTAGCAACAGGCGCCTGTCATCAATGGAGAAATCTGAGTAAGTTGAATTATTGTTTCTTTTCTAAAATTTTTGTTAAAATTATTGTCGCTACTTGAAATATTATAAAATTTATATATATCGACCAATTTTGATACCTGAATTGGTAATTTATGAATTGTGCAAATATTGATTTGGGAACATGTTGAATGCTTCCAATGTTGTTGAATATTGCTTATCTTGATTTTCTTTTTTTTTTTTTTTTTTTTTTTGTCAATTTAACTTCTTATAAATTTATGGAATTGTTAAAATAATGTTTTTTCGTTACAATTCTTTAGTGTTTGCATTATTTTGTTGAAATTAAAATATATATATAATTAATGGCTAACTAATTTTGGAAAATTATTTAACATGAAAGGTGAAGCAACGGGTTAGGTGACAGTTTTTACTGCGGGCTAACATAATAAAATATGTATAACATGTTAGCATGGTTGGGTGGGTATAGACTGTTAGGGAATAACATCATCCGAATTCCCTTGAAATGAGTACAATACAGGATTTCTTATAAACAGTGATGTGTATCAAATTTTTTTTTTATAAATTATCTCTGCAATACGATAATAACATAAATAAACCCGGTCTAGTATTAACATCAACAACTGCATACATTTTTTTTTTTTTGTAACCTGTCTCAAGTTTGTCCAAGAAGTTAATAGACCCATCCCATTTTCCCTGAGCTTGACCGAAGTATAGCTAGGTATGCAGTACCGGCTTCTGGCAAACACTTTACTGAGGTAAAGAGAGTGGTTCGTTACAAAATATGAGAAATAGACACAATATTATCCATTTTCAGCAGTAAATTAATAAAAAAAAAACATTCAAAAAAAATTTTACATTTTTCAAAAATTATACAAAATAAATAAAAATACTTTCCATAATGGGAAAAATACAAGAAAACAATGGGGGGAAACCAATAATTTAATTTTCTTCTTGTATTTGCCATTCTGAGAAGTGTTTTAATTATTATACCCTCACACTCACTGTGGCAGGGTATACTAACAACATCACGTCTTGAGTCGATTTAGCCATGGCCGTATGTCAGTCCGTCTGATTGTCCGTCCGCACGATAGCGGTCGCAGTTTTAGAGATATCGACTTAAAATTTTGTGAACATGTTTTTTACTGCAAAAGTAAGAGCAAGTTGGAGAAAAACCAAAATCGGACAAAAACTAGGCTCCCATAAGACAAAAAAAAGTAATTATAATCCAACTTTTTTTTTCTTTCTGTTTTCGATTGGAAATGGATATTTGACATGGTCCGAGCTTCCAAAACCACATATAAATAGGCCCCATGTCTCGAAACAACATTTTTTTTCTGGATTTTTTTGAAAATTTTTAGAAAGGGATTGTGGGCGTGGTCTGAAGCTCTAAGATCAGCTATAAATGTCACAACTTCTACTGTGTGGGGGTATTTCAGCTTCGGCATAGCCGAAGAAAGTCAATCTTCATCCATCTTTGGAGTGTGGAAAAAAAGTTAGAGTGAAAACTCGGCATGGTTTTAAATTAAATGGTATTCTTTTGTGACAAATTCGTTTTCATACAAGTTTTCATCATTTTGAGTCCTACTAGGCACAATTATATTATGTCCAATATAATTTTCGGGACTTAGTATAACTGTGCTCTTTAAAATTGAAATTGTTCATTTATCAAAAACACAAACACAACCAGCTTTTTGTTAGGAATCCAAAACTGTCATAAACTCAATTTCGAAAAAAAAGGACATAGTATGGTTGTGCTTTAAGGTATCGATATTTTGGGTCTATTGGAACAAATTTGAACAGTCCCGAGAAAGATCGAGGGAATTTGTTTTGGACACCTCTAATATACAGTTAGTCAAAAAAGTTTACGTACACCCCTATTGTAGTATCGATATTGGTGTCAATGAAAAGATGCAATTTTTTTTCCAATTAACCTTTTAAAAATTTACATTATTTCATTTCAAAGTTTGATCCTTTGGTATTTTTTTTAATTTTTATGGCTCTTGTGTTCGATAGTAAAATGGAAGAGTTTGACTAGCGAACATTAGAATGAAAATTGATTTAGACAAAATTAAAAAAAAATTAAAGTATTTTTAACGCCCACCTTCCGATTTCGTTGAAATGATTGTCTGCAAATTGCAAACCATTAAACAGTTATCTAAAAATTGCGCTTGCTAATCATTGAAAAATTGGCAATATTTTTCCAAAACTTTTTTTCACAATTTATTTTTGAAAACTTATGCTCTTGCTACAAGTTTACGTTTCAGCGGTCATGGCGGCGCTGCCATCTGTAATGTTTATCTCCGACATTATGAACATTTGATGATAGTGTTGGCCCAACTTTGACAATTTCTTTTGCATTAGATTCCTCAAAGTGTCGACATATTGCGGAGGAATTTTCGACAGACTCGAATTGCGCCAGTGCAGTCCGTTATTATCTACATGGAAGAGTGCCGGCGAAGGGACGTGATCCTTCAAGTAATTCCAAACGCATTCCTTCAGCAATAGGGCAATCTGGACAAAGGAATGAATGAAGAAACTATACATGAGGCGTTTCCCTTCCAGAACAAGTGTCCCTCGAATGGATAATGACTTCGCTATCAAGTTACTTACCTCGGGTGCGTCGAAATATTCAATAATCATGTGCAGATTAGAAAGAGGAGGCGGCAGCAGTTGACCCATCGCCAATATTTTTAAGAACTTTTTTGTGCATTGCATGAGTTCATCGCGCGGATTGAAGATTTGAAATTTGCTCACTAGAAATGCGTTAATTTCGGTTAAAACCCTTTCGGCCCGGATCGGAATCGAAAAATACAAAAATTTCGTTTCATTTGCACTTTCAAAATTCGTATCAGTTCAGAATGTATGGCACCCAAACGAAATTTGTGTCTTCTTTCAATTCGGATTCGCATAGTTTGCATAATTACCATTTTTCGCGCGCCACTGGTGCAGGCAAGTGGCACACAAGGCGCGAAGCAGCACCGACGAAAAACACAAAGCCGGCCGATGCGTGGCTATGAAGCCCAACAAGGCCCACAATATCGGTGAAGTGGTAAAGGCGCGACGAATGAGCAGGTCACGCTCCATTGTCACTTTGGTGAACTCTTCGTCGGGGAAGGGCAATCCGTTGTACATGACATCCGTGGAGACCATTTCGACGAGCAGCAGCGAAATCATCGAGTAGCCCTCGATGACATTTTGCTTATCCTAGAAAGATTTAAGCATCGATTGGCACAATTTCACAAGTGAGAGCATCTAAAGTTGTCATGTACCGCATCAGCACAGCATGCATCTAGGGCCTTTAGCAGTAGGCTCTGTACTTCAGCATCGCATCCATCCCCGGCCATGATGTTATCCGCGCGCAAACCGCGCCCAATTACTCCCGCATGCAACACGGTGCGATTCGAATTCGGGCCCAGACTCTGGCGTTGATTTTGCACCAGAACCATTTCGCTTTCGGGAATTTCCAACTCGTCCTTTTCGGGCTCTTCACTCTGACCGAAGAGGTAACCGTAGTAGAACAGGGCGCCTTCCATAAGCTCTCGCAGGCAAGCAGTTCGCGCAGCCTTTCGCGCACAGCTCTGTCGCTGCAGTAGTATTAGAGCACGATTTACAGCAGCCGAGCGCAAAGTGGAACCTGCGAAGGGGGACTATAAGTGAATGGGGCGCAAAGGCGGCCACAGCCAGTGTCTACTCACTTTTCTCGGTCAGGCCAATGAAGAAGTATTTCACACTCAATATGGACAGCTTGAGCATCTGAAAGCGAAGCATGGAATTGGATAAATTACAAATGGCTGCTGGACAAAACATACCTCTGTGGTCCGCATCACCGATTTGGCGCCCGCCTCGATCGTATTCAAGAGATCGATTATTGTGTGGGCCAACATAAGGCGCCTGGCACTCTTGCCAATTTCATCCGTATGCTTTTCGCTCTGTCCTGGCGTGTTGTCGTCCTCTGCCGTTTCCATGTCACCGGAAATCCCTGATGCGGTCTTCTGCTTCTTGTTGGAGCCGTAAGCATTACCTATGCTATTGCTGTTGTTGTTTATTTGTAGCGCTTTGAATTTATGTGCAGTACGTTCGGCCGCTTCCTCGTCCATGCGCAGCACCAGCTTCGTCATAGTGACGTCCAGAATTTGCAAGATTTTCGGCAGGCAATCGTTGAGGGCATTTATGAGCAGATTCTGCTTCATGTACGGGAAACAGTTCCTCTTCTGCATTCTGGAGAATAGAATGGAAACATATAGAAACGAAATGGGAAAAGTGTGACTGTACCAACTTGGTGAGTGTGTTCAAATTCCGGAAGGTATTCAGCGCCTCGCCACTGCCCGCCGCAAGTGTAAGCCTTGCCCGTTGGAATTGTTCCTGCAGAAGTACGTCCTCCAGCACCATTTGTAGGCCCGGCTTGATTTCCGGAAACTCGACCACGCCACTTTGGCCACCAATCAGGCGAATGACTGCACCTAGTCCATTCGGGTTTGTGTCGTACGATTTGCGCAACAACTCGGATATGCTTTGGTAGTATATGTGTGAATGTTGTGTGGCTAAGGAAGAGAAGGGATAATTTCCGGAAAATCCTATCCAAAACGGGAATTCGGTCACTCACAAACAATAAGAAGCAAACGCACGGCCGTCTGTTGTTCGTACACGTTTGCACTGAGACAGCTCTTCCATAGCAGATACTTGGACTTTTCGGTGGCTAAATCGGCCATGAGTGGACAAATGCGCGCATTGAGGATGACTTGTTCCAATTCCTGCAACGAATATTCCAGAAAGTCCTGACACCAATGATGCTGCTCGGCCATTGTGGCCACTGCAATGAGCAGCTTGGCGCCTTGGTTCTTCAGGCGCAGCGCTACGTTGTTCAGCGAAGGCTGCATTTCCGCAAACAACTTGTTGCTCATCCAGAGTGGCGTTTTCTGTACGATTGTTGCATGCAAATCGGGCGTGTCTGTAAAAGGCGAAAGAGAACGTCAAATTGAAGTCTACCCACACCGTATTGGCAAAATCCTACACATGTCCATAAATACGCTGACCAGATTCTGCAGCAGTGCATCCGAATAATTCGATATGACCAACAGAAATGGTATTATCGCTGCGTCTAGACTCTTCTTCGGTTGGAAGCCCTCCTGCAGCATTTCGTGCAATGCCAATTTCAATTCCTGTTCGTGAGCAAACGAAAGGTAGTCCAGAATTCCAATTTCCGAGTCGAAGCGACAACGAAAGTCATCCGCGAACCGCTTGAGACTGCACTGAAGAATCTGCGATATGATTTTCAGGGGAAAACAACCACCGAGACGCGCCACCACCCAATCGAAGGTCAGGGAATAGCGTTGGAATGCCCCTAAACGCAGTATAGAAATACCCTTTATCATATTTTTCATTTTTCATTTGTCTCATTGGTTCCTCACCCAAAAGCGTCTCCACGCAAGACTCGGCTTCGACATTGGTGAGCTTGCGAAAACACAGACTGATCAATGTTAAGAGTCCTCGCATCGCGCTGCAGTTGAGCCAAAAGTTGCACGCCGCCCCAATGGACATTTTCCGCTTTGTGTACTTATCGGACAGGCTTCCCACCAGATCCAGACTCCACGATGCTATAACCGGTCCCCACGCTGAGGGACCTTTACTGACCAGATTCTCTAGCGCCTCCTGAACGGCCGAAAAACTAGTGTCTTCCAGAGGCGCCACCGTATTGGCACCAGATTGGTTCTTCGGCTGCTGTGTTGGCAAGCCCGTCTGTGGGTCAATATTGGCGGTGGCAGCATAACTCTGCACCGCTACACCCGCCAACAACGAAAAATACTCGAATACAATTTCACGGGCTGCCGGCAAATCCTCAAGAAGATGCAAAGAAGTTCGGATAAGCGATGTTGCAGTCAGCTTCTTCTGATTTCCCCGATACGTGGTAACTGCCTGAATGAATTGCTTCAGTTCGTCCAGTACGTGTTGTTTCAACATCGTCACATGGAAATTGGAAATTATTTTCACTGTTTTAACTCGGTTGGCAAACGTCTGCAAAATTTATAAACAAACCAACCAATTCACTGGTAGTGATGCTCGAAAAGTACTTTGTACTCGATATTTGACATCGGATGAACTCTTAATACTCGTTACTCAGAGTAGTATTTTAAGAAATTTTTATGAAAATTTTAAAAATTTTTACGGAAATTCTTTATTTTTTAAAATTCTATTTACATTTTTGCGGTAATGGTTGCTCTCGATAAATATAATAAATAAAAAAAAAGAAATGGAATATGTGGAATAAAATGTTCTAAAGCTTTGTATTTTTTATATTTATTATCCAGTTCTTATTCTTATTATCCAGGAAACAGTACTTGTTTTAACTAAATGCATTTTTGATGGTCGCCACATATTCTAACAGACATGGTCCAACCAGATTCACTTGTAGCAGAGATCACGGCTGGCATCTTATGTTCATGACAAATTTAACTTTCTTGCGATCAAAAACTTCTGAGATATGGGGACTTTTTACCTATTTGTAGACGTGACTAGCCACAAACACGACTCAAAATTTCTATTTAGAAACTAGCTTATAAGCCTGCCTTTGCCAGGGATTAATCAAAGGGGCGGGAACCACGACCATTTTTCCAAGTTTGAGATGTTTCTCATCAGTAGCCAGCCCCAGCCAAGCCTCTTACAAAATTTTAACTTTCTATCTCATAAGGAAGTTTGAAGAAACCACTGAATGGAAATTAAACAAACACAGGGGTTGCATAATATAGACTAATAAATCACCAATGACTTCGCACGAATTTATGCTGGCATGCTCATATTATGATATTCTGTCTTTGATATTTTTTACTTTTTCGAATCATTTGTAAGAATAAAACCTATTTAAAAGTGTTGCTTTTTTGAGTACTTTTGAAAGATTTTTTGACAATCCGCACAGCGAAACTAATGGAATGACCTTTATGTTGTTTTGAAAACGATTTATATAAGCCGCACAATCACTCACAAACATTTTTTCACATTTTCATTAAACTTTTTTTTATAAAATTCAAAAATTTTAAGTCAATAAATTTCCATAAACTTTTAAATTTTTGGATATTTTAAAAGTAAATCGACAAAAATGTCATTGTGAAAAGTTTTCGTGTAAAACCGGACAAAATTGTAGCTACTTGTATATACAATACAAATAAAACAGGATTGTTATATCAATTAAAATTAGAGGCACATGAATCTCGGGGACTTTGATTGAAAACCAACTTGTTTTTATTGCGAAATAGTGCTAAACTTAGCCAAATAACTCGATAAACTTGATCAGTAATCAGTCGATCCCAGTTAATTTGTCAAATTCGTTGATGAAGCGCTTCGAACGCTAATTCAGCAGTGAAAATGATATCAAGGCTACTGTACCACGTACCACTCAAACAAAACCAAAGCTCAACGTAATAATTAGAAATTATTTGTAGTATAAATTAAAACTTAATTAAGAAGTGGTCGATATTGAGGCAAGTTCACTAAAATTATAAAATGCGCCACTCTACGCTAATTAACCGAATGACTGTTATGATAAGCAAACTCAAGTCTGGCACAGACTACACAATGGATGGCATACTTGTATTCTATATTTTATTGTTGAAATAAACTACTTTCAATCAGGGAGCAAAAATAACGGTTATTTTAAAATTTCGAAAAATAAAACGCAATTCGAAAAAAAAATGTCCGGGGAGAGGGTTTAAAAAACACCTTATAGCTTTAATGTTCATACCTCAGTTAAACTAAAAATAAACGTTCTTTCTGCTTGAAAAATCCACGGCAAAAACAAACATTATTTCAGCGTCACAACTTTGAGATTTTTTTGTACACTGCACACAGGGTATATTATTTTTGTCACGCCGTTCATAACGTCCAAAATAAAGCGTGGAAGGTATAGAAAAGTTTTTAGATTCTTGATCAGAATCATCTCCTCAGTCGATCTACCGATGCCCGTCTGTCAGTCAGTCATTTCGCATGACAACTTTAATTGGAACAGAATTTTCGAAATGGATCGGGAATGAAGTTAATGTGGAAATTATCAAAAAATGTACGTAAAATTACGGAAAAATGTTTGAAGAAGGTATCGTACTCATATGTGCAGAGTATTTTTGCTTCGATCAGACTGAAAATAATTCTCTTACGAGTTTTTTTTAAACAATGATGATGTTGTTGTCATTATATGCAAATAATTAAATTAAATAAAATGACGCCAAACAGTCAGCGCCACCTCCTGAGTCGAACTACCCATATTCGACTTAATTTTTTGGCATGAATTAATACTATATGACATAGAAAAAATCAAAACGAAACGTTGTACCAACCGTTGTCAATTTCCAGCCAACACTGAATGTTCTGATTTTGACAACAAAATGTTTAAATCTTGGATTTTTCTTATCCAATTCATCCAGTAGAATTGGGATTATATCTAAAAAAAATTACATTCCTACATAAAAAAAAATCAACATTCAAATATTGACACTGTTTCTCGTTCTATTTTAGAACTGAGCAGTTTTGATTTTTTTCAAAGCGACACCCGTTTCAAATCATAACCGTACAGTTCTGGATTTTTTTCCCTCAGTGTATGAAAGGGTTAATGAATTGTAGACTTGCTTAATATTTACAATAAAATCACATAATATCGCCAAAAAAATTCTAAATCAGCTACCCGCCATATTGGATTCGTCATCTTTGATTTTAAAATTTTGACATTGAAAAACCAAAAACCTAGATTCAATAAGAATACCGTGACAATGTAATGACGCTGTTGAAATAACGTTTATTTTTTACCTTTATTTATTAATGCCAAAAATAGCGGTTGTTTTCCGCCTGAAAAATAAAAAGCAGAAAATTGTAATAAAAATTCAACATTTATGAACCTACGTCGTAACGGTTACTGTCCCTGCTTTTATCAGAGGTACATAGATACTTCCAATGCGATTTGTTTACACATTAATTCGTCATTTACCTCCTATAGGTGTTTTCTAAGTCATGGAAAATTTTGCATCCACTTTTGAATTTTGGTCATAACGACCTAATTTTTGAGTTTCGCCAACCTTGAACTTTACCTTGGAAACAATCTGCACACGCTCCTATTGTCTTGTTTGTTTTGGGGAATACTTAAATCCAAATCCATAAAACCACATTATTTACCATTTGAATTTAGCCTAATAACACCCACTAAGTTCGCTATTGTACATTATTCGTCGATGATCAAAGATGGTCTGCTGTCGTTACTTTCAGTTAAGGTCAATTAAAAAAAAATTGACAACAACTTTGACTAAAAAGCGACTTGGCTTATAAGGTAATTAAACTGAAATGGTTTCTGGGTTTAACCGTTTCCTCAAATACGAATACTTCCGTTTGATTTATCGTTCGAGACAAAATGAAATGCGGTATCAGTGCACCCATAAAGACAAATATGATTGCAGGACAATGCACTGCATCTGAACCGGTACCTGGACTCAGCATTATTTTGAACTTTAATGAAAGACGAATTTTGTAAACAGTGAAGAGTGCATTGATTTTGCAAAAAAAACAACCAAAAAACAACGCAATAATGAGTACAAATTATTAAAACATATCAATTGTGACGCACTTATAAAGCCACACAAAGTGGCGATGACGTAAATTGTGAACTTCATTGTAGATTTATTTCATTAGCAAAGGCCCGAATTTGGTGCACCGTTTTTCTTATCTTTTTTTAGATCATTTCTTGCATTCTTTTACATATGTGTTAATTTTATTATTTTTAAGTCAAAATATTCTCAGTATCGTCATTGTGAAGGCGGTCTTTTTCATTCAAATGAACTATGGTATTTATTTCTAATCTCATAATGTTGTTAGTATTTCATATAACACGTTCTGCATCGAACAATAGACATTCGAATCACCAATAAACCAATTTTAAATTGTTTTTCAAGTTTAAATCGAGATATGTCGCACAAATGAAAAAACATTCTCTGACTTAGCCACTAGGCAATGATTATATTTTTAGTGAACGCAAATCGACTTCCTCAATAATAAAAGTTTATCAAATGGTATAGAATGTGATGGACCTTTTCTTAATGTTTGGATTTTACAAAAAATGCAGTGGAATAAGTCATATGCTGATAAAAAAAATGGATTGCCGAAATGCTGTCACTTTTGTATTCTATATCTACATAACTGTTCACCGCTCATGCCAATTACTCGGTTATTAAAACATATTTATTGAAACATATTCAATTTTTAGTCAATATAAATGGTTAAGCTGACTGTTGTTGAAGTTTAAAGTAATTTTTAAAACGCTGATGTTTTTTAATTGGTTTTTTATCGAAGGAGAACTCCAAGAATCATAGTCACTCGGTCGAGCGAAAGTCTGTTTCGCAGCAGCAGCGCTCTGAATTACTTATAACGAGTGGAACCAATTATTTACGCTAAGCTTGACAAACTCATACAGCATACAGTGATGAAAACAAAAATGTTTTTGAAATTTTCATATCAACCAAGAAACCATATCCCATGAAATATACTCAAAGAATTAATGTGTTTGAGACGTAATTGCTGCAAACGAAAGTAATTTGATGGAAACGTATTTAGTTTCTCACAAATGCAAAAAAAGTACAGCCTTGTTTGTAATAAATTTAGTACTTACATTTGACTAAATTTTTACATATATAAATTTATACAAATTAACTAAATATGAAACTGGGGAAGAAGTAGTAAAAGAGCAAATTTTGTACTTATTTCATCACATGAGATAAAAAATTAAAATCAATCCCTTGTCACATTTTTTCATCTGAAACTTAACACCTAAACGACTAACAGCACTGGTTTCACCTGTGCCTATGAAGCTCCATGCTACCAATTTGACGCCGCTCAAAAACACCTTTGCACTTTCTTTCTTCAAGCTGAAACGAAGCAACGACTCAACTATCGCGCGCTCCAACTACAACTACAACTTGACTTGTTCGTCGTTTCTCACTCAGAATTTTGAAAAAAATGAGTCGAATGCGCCACGGCTCCATCGCTTCATATAAAAGTAAAGCAACAGCGCGGAATGAAACTTATTTCAGTGATTTTGATTTGAACGAAAACGTTGACCAAGCTTGGTAATAAGCTCTCGGCTAAGAAGAAGCTGGGGAAGTAGTTAAAATAAAGCGAACACAACAAGCAACAAGACAAGGCAACCAGCAAACAGCAAAAGGAAACGAAACGCGAATTTCAAAATTTTTGAACTTCCGGTGGTGCGAAAAATTCAAAAAAATAAGAATATTTTTTTAAATACAATATACAATTTGGAAAATAACCAATTAATGGTAACACAAAAAAAATTGGAAATTCGTGTAAATCTACGCAGGACACGCACACTTGTGTATCAACAGTGATCTAAAGAAAGAGAAACATTAATATTATTAATGTGACAAAGCAGTAGTGTAAAAAGTGAAAAAAGGATATTTATTGCTTATTTTTTTTACTGATTGTGATATTTGCCAATTTAAATTAATTGAAATTCAGTAAAAGAAAATCTCGAAATAAATTTCAAGGCTTGCTTCAACGTTTTCAATACCAAGAATCGCGCGAAATTACTTCCACTGAAATATTGAAGACTTTGAAAAAATAAACTTTTCTAAAATGGTGAGTTAAAGTTAAAGTTATTTTTTTAGACATTTGAAGTAGTGAAAATTTTGGAATAGTTTTTTTTTCTTTATTAGCCACTGTAATTGTGATAGAAATGTGTGTTTCAGTTCATATTGAAAGTGAAAATTGTGGTTGAGCGCAAATTGAGTTCGAATGTCTAATCCCTGCTGGTTAAACAATGTTTCTAATTTGAGATTTGTTGCCTAAAGTTTCTATATAATCCCGCCTGGAGTCTCAATTTATACTCTATTATCAATTTGCAAATTTTGAGAAAGTGGAAGAAATCCTATGAAATTATTTGTAATTGAAGGGGAAAGAGCTGTTCGACACATTATTATATACTGATGATAAAATCGGCGATTCATAAACAATTGATGCCATAAATCCACTTGGCCCTTTAATTAAGGAGTGCGTCGTTAAAAACTTGTGTCCACTTTTTATACTCTAAACTTTTTTCATAGGAATGCAAAATCAAATTGGTTGGGGCTATTATCTTTGGAAAACATGTCCTTTTTAGATTCTGGTAAGGACCTCTATCTCACGTCTGGAGTAACCATATATTTTTCTGAGCGCTGGGAGTCGCGCCGTTCGCACTTATCATATATATTATCACTTGCCCATGATAAATGCATCAAGAACAGTGGCTTCATTTAGGAGGGGGGAGCGGGGCCCCTAAGACATATGAAATTTAAGGAAAAACTTAAATATTAGCGTACACCCAAAAAAAAAACCCTAAAATTAAAAATAACTACCTAAAAACAAGTAGAAAAGTTAAGAAAGTCTGGTAAAGCTGGAAATTTGAGAAACAATTAAACTAAATAAACCAACTTATGTTAAAATTGTTTTCCGATTATTTCAAAAATTGTCCAATTTATATTGAGTTGGCCAGACCTTGATTTTAAATCGTGCAACTTTGTTTCAAAGTTGACAATATTTATTTAAAGTTTTTTTCATTAAATTGAAAAATGGAAATACAATCGTACTTGATTTTACTATGTGTTTTTTTATTTTTTTTTGTACTTTGGCTGCTGTGCCAAATTATTGTTATATGTATATTATGGAAGGCATCGGAATTGAGTGTTTATTCAACGAAACAATTACAAACATAAAGAAATCGAAAATCATTTAAATTATTTTCTCGTGGTCAACATCGTATTCACTTCATTACTATCAACAGCACCTTTTTGCTGTATTTTGCTTTTTTTTAATTTTTAAAGTTTTTGGAATTGTTTTTTTTTTTAATTTTTTTTTTTTTATTCTTTTTAATAAATTTTTTCATATGACAAAAAAACTGTATACCTCCATACCCACACCTCACCAAATAAAATAAGTCTAACCAATTTTAATTTGCATTCCTATGAAAAAGGTTAAAAACTAAAAAAAAACATGCACAAGTTTTTTTTACAGTTTTCTTTAAAACTTTATTTTTATTGATTTTTTTATTAAATGACAAAAGTAATTAAAATATGAAATTCGCAAGACTCTAATCCCGCATTATTTTGCAACCACTTCGCTTGGTTAAAAATGTTTTGTGTCAACTTTTACGTTGAATTATTTAGCTTAATTTTGGTATTAACTAAAAAACAGTTTTAATATTTCCATCGAGTGCTGCAACTCGTGGCTTTTAATGACGTCTCATCACTTTTTGTTGTTGACGTTCTGCAGTGTGTCACAATTTTTTAGCTTTGTTTGTGTGTACATTCGGTGTGGCTATTTACATTTTATACCAATTAGCACTTTCATGTTATTAATTAAAAAAAAAAAATACCTTCGCTGAAATTTGCAAGTTGTGTGCTTTTCCGAGTATTTCAATTTTGGGTCAGTCTACTGTTAATAGGTCATAATGCTTTTAAGTTTAAAGCAAAATTTATAAAAATACTATAATTTGTCTCCTCATGAATAACTAAATTAAAAAGTTATTTTTTTGCGAACAAAATATGTAAATTCGTGAAAATAATAAAAACCAGTTTTTCGAACATGCCCTAACATCCAAGTCTAAGGAAAATGGTTCCTATCCACTAAAACACAAATTTTATGGCTTCTATACTCCTGACCTTGTAGAGATTTTCATGAAAGATATTTTCAGACAAATTGAAAAAAATTCATGGTCAACTTAAACAAAAATTGTATATATTCAAGCGATTGCTGCAGCTTGTATCGAAAATAGTTCGTTGTTTCTTGGTCTGCTTTTATTTTACATTCGATATTGCCAAATGTTGGTAACGATTTCTTGTTCAATGGCCCGACCTGCTGCTGGTGGGGCGGACAAGGGAAGAGATGCTGTTGCTGCTGGCGACTTAAAGTTGTTACCGATGATCATGATCATGACGACGACGACGGCGATGATGAGTGGAGACGTTTTATTCGATCGCTGCACACAATTGTAAAAATGTGGTAATAAAGTGATTTTCATATTCATTCACACAGCAACAATATCAGCGACAACAACAAAAGAAAACAAAAACCTCCAAAGACAAAACCAAAAAAAAAAAATTAAGATGATGTACCAATGTTTGTTGATGCAACTGCACACAACAAACTACAACTGCAATAATCGGTAAATCTGTACTTTTGGGTGAGACCGTTAGTTGTCTAAAATTAATTAACTCGTTGATGAATACGCATCTATTTTAATGAATTTAACTAATATTAATTAGCGACCGACTTTTGGCCTCAAATTCAATAATACTTAATGCATTAAAAAAAACATAATATTAAAATTTTAATAAAAATGTTAATGGCTTAATTTTCCAAAATATAATAAGTACACAATTACAGATTTTCATTAATTTAATTACAAATTAAAATTTTTTGAAATTTTCTTTGAAATACTGTTGAAAAGAGAAAACTACCAGAGATTGACTCGCACAAATCTCTAAACTTTATTTCTATCATTTTTTTTTGCAATTCCGCATTATTCTAATTGTTTTCCACAATTAAAAGGTAATTTTTATTTAATTGTTATTATTAAATTCCAATGAAAAGCAATTTCCAGGTATTGAAGTATTTCGTCTTGGAAAACATACCGCACGCAATGATTGTCAGCTGCGACAAGAAGTACTGCCAGAATGGAATAATTTTAATCAGTCGATTTGATTGCAGCGGCTGTACTGAGGCCCTGCCAACCGCTCTGCTAGTCATACTAGCACATTTAGATAAACACACTTTTATCGCACTCGGGCGAGACGTGAAGTGAGACAAGCGCTCGAGAGGTGCTCGCCCGAGGTGCTTCAAAAAACGAACAGCAGCATGATAAGAAATGGGGCCGGGAGGTGGTGGGTGGTTGGAGCGAAGTGGGGTTTAGCACAATAACAAAACAAACGTAACGGCGATAATTTCTCATAGTGGGACCCCGGGCACATGTGACAGACATTCAACGTATATACAGACTTTAGTGGAAGTGTTTCAGTATCTTTAGTGGCCTCCAGTACTGTAGTTGCAGTTTGATTTGTGCATTGCGAAAAAAACAACCGAATGGCCATTTGCAGTTTATATCGATTTGCGACATCGGCAATGTGAGCCAAAGACTGGTGATTGCAATTGAAAGAAAACGTTACGAGCATATCGTATGTAGTAGACTTGGAGAAATAACTAACAACAGCTGATACAAATGGAAGTAGTGGTAGATGTAAGTTTTCGTAGAATTTATACATACTGTCAACAATCAGAATGAAGTCAATGAATGAATGCCCTTCCGTTCTTCGAAACGTTGTAACTAGGAAGCGATCGCTAATACAGTAGATCGCAGCTTACATTGAATGAGAGCGATTGTCTTTTGGTTATGTTTTTGACCTCTCTGTGATTATGGCCACCCTTTGTTTGCCGCGACTCAGGTTGTGAGGCCTTCCAGTCCAGTGTTTATTTATTTATTCTTTCTTTTGTTATCGGAATTCTAACCTCGAACTTTTTATTGACAATTATCGCTTCTAATGGCAGCGCAGCCCTTGATTAAACATTAATTACACTCGCTGAGAAACGACAGTGTAAAGTGGTGGTCTTTTTTTCCAATATATGAAGTATTTTCATAATTATGCTTCCATTTGCATGAATTGACTGACTGGCAATAGTCACTTGTGATTGTGCAAGTTTTCGAGTCTTAAGTCGACAAATCGACAAATCGAACTGAGGTTAATTTGTGTTTTGTTTGCAAACAATTCCAATTCCAATTCATATATTTGACCAAACAAAAAACCAAAATTATAAAATCGAAGGCTCTGAGGTTCTAGCAAGTCGTTGTCCCGAACTCTCAGAGCCAACTGCCCAATCGCGTGTGATAAGTTAGGATTTGTTCACACAAACTGCCAGTGTGGCTGAGATAAATAAACACAAAAGAAAGCATTGAATTACATGAATCAGCACATTTTGGCATCTAATGTGATTTCGATTTTTTTTTCTGTCTTGATACATTGTTTGTAACGCAAAAACGCCACAAACGATAATTGTCTCGTGCAAATTGTCAAGTGTTAACAGGCTCGCAATGAAATAATCACTGTACTGTACGGTGACGTTGGCTGAACTCGTATTCGGGCCCAACAGGTGTGCACTTGAGTTCATCGAATTATGTGGCAAAGCAATGCGCTCTTGAGTGCAACTCTTGACAAGCTCCATCTCTGCTGCTTAACCGAAGGCCTTTCTGGGCACTTCAGCCGAAACGAGCCAGAGGAGTGTTACTAACAATCTTTTGTAATTTTACTTCCTATCGAACGCAAATGCGAACAATAATTTAGACAATACATTTGAGCTTTTGTTTAACTAGGCAGTGACTACAATTACGAATAGTCGAAGGGTTCGAATCCATTTGAATTATGTCCAGAATGACTCAAATCATATCACTGATTTAACTGAACTTTAATCAAATAGTTTAAGTTTTGAACAATTTTCTAAATTTTATTTTGCGTTACACCGTACATCTACCTAACATTTTCTTAGCTGTACTCAAAAACACCATTAAAAACCTCTCAGTTATGTGCTGTAGTGTTGTCGCAGTGGGGCGCTTTGAGTTGTTTTGCACCCGCGACATCCACAGCACCGCCAAATGTCGATTTGCACCAATTACTTACCTGACGTTTTAGGCATGCACAGCAATTAATGTGCATTATTGCCACATTCATACGAGGTTTACACTCAAAAAATATATTTTCGAAAGTTTGCTAGGTTAACATGAGGAAAATGTCTTCAAAGCGTACAGATACATTTGGATGAGTGTACTTTTTAAGCGGTGAGTTTGCAGGTTTCGGTTGCAATTGCAGCAACTATTTGCAACATGTTGTAATCGGAGATGTGTGTGGGGCATCGGAGGAGAAGACGCTGATGGTGATGGGGCAGACGATGAGTTGTACGGCACACACACACGAAGCCTGCAGAGACGCTTTCAAATTAACCAAATTGCGGGCTTTAGTAGAAGTCGGTCATTAAACAAAATCAGCCATTAAGAGTTGCCTCCTCTGTTAGTCCTTTTAGAAGTAGACATTATTAAAATGACACCAATTTTGTTGGTTGGTAATTGGTACTAATTACTGACGAGAGTATTCCCAAAGCTAGAAAGTTAAAGGCAATTGCTCCGGAAATTCTTTGTCCAACCCTGCATTTTATTTACATTTAAATTGTAATAATTTATTTAATTTTACATATCACTTGAAGTTTTTTCCAAAAGCACGCCTGCATTTCAACTTGACCCACAAGTAGCCAGTGCCCAGCCCCAGCCACTCTGAACAGGTCTTCGAAGTGGTAAAAAAAAAAAATTAACACGCGTATTGCGCAAACCGTTGTTGGCCCCCTTCAAACTAGCTGCGAAACGCTGGATTTTCATTCAAATTAAAAATTTACAAGAAAATATTATTTGCTTGGACGGTAAAACGGGCGTTTTGTTATTAGCCCGCTCGAATTTGGGTTTTGCTTTTGGTGATTTTGGGTTTGCCTTTTTTTCTATACTTTATTGCTGTAGTGCATATCGAAATTTAAATGAGCATAAAAATTATGTTCGGTTGCATAAGAGCGGACAAGGCGAGATGGCCGTGCACTGGTAAAAGTCTTTGACCAACAACGATCGACGCTTGATCTTCACATGCGCATAAAATCAACAAAATTATAAATCCGAAAGATCAACACCATCATCATCATCATCATCATCATCATCAAGATCGTCGTCATCAGCATCGCCAACATGGTGTTTTCAAATTTAATTCAATTCAACTTGACCTATAAATGGGTCTTCACATTGCCATAGTCCCAGAGTGCTGCTTTGTGAATGGGTTTTGTGGTGTGCATGTGCATGTGTGTGTGGTTCAGTTCAGTTCATTTCGTTTCGGGTGATAGGACCGACCGCCGTCATTTGGCTATTTCTATTCAATAAATATGCTAAGAAAATTATTAAATCATTAATGCCCGTCCACAAAACCCAAACACTTTTTTTCTTCTTCCAAAATTACAACTTCAATTTATCATATCATACCCGATATAAAGAGCTTTGCTGCTCTATCCATTGTTTGGAGCTCATAAATGAAAGTAAAAGTGAAGAAATATGTAATTGAAAATGCTTTATCGTTTTATTTGAGGTTAATTGAGTGTTAAGTGAGTTATTGATGAAAAATCGTATACATTTTTGGAAGCTCACTCCGAAAAGTAGTCAGAGAGTTTATTCTAAAATCATAAAGTAAAATCATAAAGAACGCTTTTGGCATATAAATCAAAGGCAGCGCTTAGGTTAGGTTAGGTTTTACGGGTAGATAACATTATTGGAGCCAAAAGAACCAACTACGCCCTCATGCGATAAAGACTCATTGTGGTGCCCGTTACAGACTGGAGATTGAATTATGAAATATTCTGAAATAAATCAAGGTGGCGTCTGCGGATGATTCGTAAGCCTTCGGCGATATATATTTGGCCAATCTTTAGATAATTATTCTTACGTACATGACGAGTATGCTGGGAGGATACTCACCTAAACTGGAAAATTTTGCACCATCATGCATCATGTGATGACACTTCAATCGACACATTCGTCAAACAGGGGAAGTGTTCATTTGTTTCGTGAAAAAATCAAATGGTACAGCCAAACGTGTGTGAGATGCGAACAAAAGAAATCAAATTCCTCCAGCGGCTAGCATAAATATGAAGTAGTGAAAAAAAGTGGCACAGCCACGCTGCAATGGCCTTGTCGATTTTTTTCCACCATCATCATCAACAACAGGCATCGTCAGCGCCAAAACAACAAAACAATAACACCAGCAGCGATAGCAACAACCTCAACAAGAGCAGCTTCAAAGTTGTCCATTTCAAGCGACGATTGACGATTGTATCGCCCGATAACCGCATTATCTCATGTACTTTGTTTTCGTTTGTCAAAATTAATTGCCGAAATGATGCATGATGGGAAGACTACGAATAATTTATATACAAATTCATCACAGCCACATTTGTGATTGCATGGCGTGGCTAAAATGGTTTTTCCTGTTCGTCGGATTAACAGATCGAGCACTGATCGTGTCAAATATGATGGAACAAAGTGAATAGATTTTGGAGTTCCTGCAGCATTGAAAGGATTCTACGAAGATAACTTTGCACATACACGTATGTATCTGCATTGCGCAATGAGGTTTTAACTACCAAACGATCCCAACAATTGCAGATGCTTGAAACCGAAAGTGTAATCACAAAGACATCAACTAATGCCACAGTGACCCTTTTTCCACAAAAAAAAAGCGTTTCGCGACGATTACGCCCATAAGAGTTGAGCGTATGTTCGTACGTACCCGGTCGCTCGATGGTAGAGGAACTAAATTCACACGAAAACATTATTTATTGTTGTAAGCGATTTAACATTAAATTATTTAACCGAAAGCAACAAAAAGACTGCACCTTCCGCGACATTGTTGCCGTACAAAAAAGAAGCTATTTAACGCTTGGCCATGCAATTATTGTCATTTCGGTTTACTTCGGGGTACTGCCGTCCATCATCAGCACCAACAGCAGCCAAATTCAATTCATCACTATTTCGGAAAAAAGTGAGCAACAAAATGCTGCTGCTAATGTCGACACCGGCGCACAATGGAGGCCCAAATGAGTTCGAAATAGTGGTCGAGACAAATTGCCGCGCAAATGTGTGAACTGTTACTTTTTCAGCGCCGTTGGGTTTTTGTTCGTATATATATCGAAGGTAGCGATTTAATAGGATTTGGTACTGCTGCGAGATACCTAATTGTACGCGCAATTCACTTTACATAACGATTGTGACCGCCATGAACTGACTTTTGCTACGTTTGTGATGTTTGCAACAAAAGACGATCAGAAAGTAAGCAAAGTTGGGCACTTTTATCGGCAATTCGGGAGCTAGGTAGTGCATAAAGCAAAGAATTAAAATATTAGGTTTTATTAAAGCAAAATGGACTACGACTGGTGACACCCAAATCAACACAACTTTGTATATTCCCCACATAAACTCATTTCAATATTTTAGTCTTAAACGGCAATTTGCCAGAATTTAGAAATGTTTGAACCCTTTTGTTGGTGTGAATTTTAGAAAGTATTCGCTTCGCAATAAATTGACATTCAAATTGAAATTCAAAATATGCCATTGGCCATTGGCCATTGACGTAAAATGTCTGAGATGTTTGCCTTTACACTTTACACCATTATATCAGCAGCCACAGCAGAGATGAATGTGACTTTGTCCAAAGTCCAATTCTTTAGGCGGTCGCCAATTCAGTCTCGCGGACGTCAATTCGGCTGCAAACATTCTGCCAGAACAATTACTTCGAATTTGTCTCTCCATTTCAAGTAGTTTTTTTTTTGTTTGCACCTGTAGCCAACGATCATCGTGAGTTTGCCATAATGCTAATGAATTGCCTAGGAACCGGTATTTAGCAAAAATTAAAAACAGCCAAACAACAGCAAAAATGTTTTTCCATTTGAAGATGTTTTTTTGAAATCAATTATAAAAGATCTTTGGGCCAATTACAAAAACAATCAAAGCAGCAAAACCAACCAGAACAAAGTCGAAAATAAAAGATGCTAATTCACTGAGATGACAAAGAAAAAAATTCCCCATCACAGCGCTGGCTGACTGGCCGGGTCCGAAGAGCTTTCTCCGCACTCCATAGAACACTGACGTTAAAATCTGCCAAATATTTGCTGATTTTACAGACGATCGCTTCGGAATTAATTTATGCACGAATTCGCGCCATAAACACCGGTTGTGTGCATTTGTTGTTTAGTTTTTATGAAATTTCTAAAGCAAAAACAACCAACGGAAAAGCATTCACAACACCAAGTACGCTTCAGACTATCACAGCACGATGCGTATTTTGATCGAAGCCCCAAAGATGGGACAAAGATTAGCGAAATTTCGATGGGAGTTCAACAAACTGAACGCCACCATCACGGCAGTTTCCACTAAGCGCGTGGGTTTTTTTTAACGATCGTGTCTTTCTTTCCTTGGGTTTTAGCGAAATTTCGAATTTTTAATCGATGGTGTGTTATTCTGCTAATTCCTCCCTACTCCGGTTCTAATGACTCACACGACGACGATTTGTTTGTGTTCTAGACTTGTTTTGATGTTTTCAAAATGTTGTTGTTTGCGATTTGATTACAAGCTTAAGTGCTGACTCGATTTTATTGCGCCATTAAATTACCGGATAGGTTGGACGGTTTGACTATCAAAGGATCAGATCAGTACTGGAAGCTACTTAGAAATTCACAAGACAGTAGAGTCATATCGTAGAGTGTGTGGCAGAATAGGATATAGTCGGAAATTAAGCTAAATGTATTGGATTTGGTCGTAAGTAGGATTCGCTAATGACGAATACGAGCGTTGCTCGAAAAGTTTCCGGAATGGTGCAACCCATATGTCAAATGTGGTTGCCAATATTGTAAAATCTTCTTCCGATGACAAACATTTTGTAAAGATCTCCTGGGACAAAAAAACCCAACAACAAAAAATTTAAATTTTTTTCGACAATTTTTAACTAATTTGTTTCCTAAAATGTATTTTGACATTCCATTTTTAAAAATACTTTTATTTTTAAATAAATTTTGTTTTGCAATAGAAACTAAACCGGACATTTAAAATTTTTGTCGTAATTTTTTGCAATTTTTTTGTGATAATCTCCAATTTCCAAAAGTAAACACAAACTTGTTTTTAACTGGGCCTTACTCCGTTTCGCTGCACAAATTAGCCGACAATGTAGTCCATAACTTACTGACACAAATTACAACAACAAGCAAAGCCTTAACACTTGAATGACTGTTCAGGTTTTCAGTTGTTGTTGTTGTTATTGTCGGTGTGAATTCTTTCGTTCGTTTGTTTACAAACAACATTTCGCCAAGTACGCCAAGCCATGCCACATTTGGAAGAGGCTCCTGCTAACAAGCTAGTAGATACTCGCCGTATGTACAGATGTAATAATCGAGTAATTATCTGGTAGGGCGGAACAACAATACGTTCGAATCCGATAAGTTTTTCCCATGTTACGAATTTAGGCAATGCCTAAACGCTCACCTCCATGAATGGGAGGTATTTTTCCTTGGCATGCCGATCAACAATGGACGTAATTGATATACAAGATGCTGTTGAATTCAAATTTGAAAAACAAAAACTATCGCAACTCTTTGTGTTCACATTATTTACATACATAATATGTATGTGTACTTGTATTACCCATGTAATATGCATATGGCAGGTATTTATTACGCTCATGATTGGTTGTTGCTTTTGGTGGTTGGCTATTGCCTGTGTAATTGCAGCGACACTATTAACTTTTACTTTTAACATTTCGGTGAATTCCATCTAAGCCACTGCCCGACGACTTCCTCGCCCCTACCACTTCCGCGCACAGTGTATGAAGCAACTTTGTAGTCTTTAAGTTTCCAACGGATGGTGTACAACCATCCACGCTGCTGCGTGCTGCTGCGAGTACCGACAATGAGTGTTGACCTAGCCTCTAAAGATTTTTATGCCATTTCAGCGATGATTGCATCTAATTAAGATTCACTTTCGATAGTGGATTTTATGCCGCTTGGCCGCAACCGAGCGAATGACTCAGGCCGGACTGGGCACGCATGTCTCACACAGACAACTTAGCGCACACAATTTTCACTTTTTAGCGTGTAACCCAAAATTATAAAGAAAAAGAGGGGAAAAAAATTAAAATTAGAAAAGAAAAGTATTCAATTATCTTAAGTGGACAACAATTGCCCCAAAGTAGTTGTCTCTAAGGCGAAATGTTTGACCTGAAAAAAAACAGGTGCCTATGTGTGTGGGGCGGCTGCTGTTCAACGTGTTGGCGATAATTGGATTGAAATTCTTCGCTTGCTATTGTCGCCAGACATTGCATGTGTGCAGATACTCAGATGGAAGACAAAATTAGGTTTGTTTGGAATTTCAGTTCCGCTTCCGGATGGTGGAATTATAAAAAAAATACAATAATCCACAAGCAAATACACCAAAAAAAAAAATAATAATATTATTGCCTAGTCATTATGTTTTGGTCGCAATGTGTATTTGGATAATTTTTATTCCAATTTTGGACAAAAAAACTGATTTTAAATTTGAGATAAATTTTTCACATACATTCAATTCAACTAACACCACACGTTCTCCTTGAAGTAGATTCAGTTTCCCTTGTTATTTTACTATGGCAGAAACTTTGTTTAATTTCATGCGATTATTTCATTTACATATAGAATCTAACTAGAAATTACAGAATTCACTTTCTAGTAAAATTCTATTTAGAAAACTCTGAAATGACGTGCAAAGTTACGTAAAAGAAACAATCAAGTTGTTGAACCTGTTTGGAGCGTAGGGCGAGAGATGTTTTAATTTCTCGTCGATTAACATATATAGGCAGCCATATTGCTGTTTTCAATTCGTTGTAGTTTCGCGCCTTTTTCATTGACGAATGAATTTTTTCGTTCAATTTCAAATTGCATAAATGCTTCTGGCATTGTAATTAAAACCTAATTGAGAGATCATCTAATGATCAAACAGGTCAGTTCATATGTGCTGTTAATCAGGAATTAGTTCCTTAATATAGAGCATTTAGAGTGTTTAGAATCAACTTGAAATTACAATGCAATTAAAATCTAATTAAATCGACTAAATTTGCACATTTGCCAAATAGTTTTTGCCATGTGAGTTCCTCGTAAATAGAGCGATTTCACTATGTATCGCTCCAAATCGAAACTGAAAAACGAATTCGAAGGTTTTAGTTGTTGTATGGCCCGGCCCATGTTCGAAACGCAATTCAGTGTCAATTTATTCGACACTAATCATATCAACATAAACTTAATTTAATTTAATGTTAGAATTAAATCTTTGCGGAATGTACTTAATGCTGCTATTTAGATTTTTGAGGAAATTGAACTTTTAAATGTCTTCCAGCATGCAAGCGAATTTGTCAGCAATTCAATGTCAACATTTCAGCACTTTGGAATGGAATTTTTTGGAATTTAATTTAAAGCATTAATGGGAATTAATTACGGACATACATATTCTAGCCAAGGTAATTTGGACAAATTCAATTCGAATTAATACTCGCCAAGGATGGACAAATGAAAATTCATCAAAGTACCAACTTCCGATGTGATTGGAGTGGTAATAGAATGCCAAAGAAGTAGTATTAAAATCCCGCACAAAAACACGCAAATCATTACAAATACACAGACAACAATGAGCGCTCTCTTGATTGTTAATACAAGCTTGTGTGTACACAAAAAAAATTCACAAAAAAATTGTTCGTTTCATTGGACACAAAAGTAGTTCCATCCAATTAATAAAATTTATTAAATTCGATAAAACTTTTTTTTGGTTAACCGCATTTTGTCAGTTTACCCTTTTGTCTTGTGATTTAGCTCAATATTTTTACTAAGCGAAGCTCACACAAAAAAGTCACCTATCTATTCTGATAGCAAAGCTAAATAAATACCGCGTGTCGCCGATTTTCTAGATCAACTCATGTGAATTAAATATCACGTATACGCCATGTACAACACCAATTCTTAAATCGTATACATGTCGGATGAGTGACAAAAAAAGGGCTAGACACGTGTTATTTGATATTTTTGGATTCCTGAGAAGAATACACTGTGGCTCATCTTTACTTATCTTTATTTATATAATTCTTTCCCGCCCACTGCCTTAAATTTTTAAAGCTCTGTAACTCGGGTACTATTCAAGGGATTTCGATGCAATTTTGTTTTTGGTGAATGGGCAGAGCGGAAATATGTGATCCGCCCCAAATTTTTATAGAACTTTAACTCGGGCCCCATTCGAGGGATATAAAACACATCAATTTGAAAAATTATTTGTATTTGTCTAGAGTCAAGAGATATTCAGCACACCCCAATTCCCAATAACTCAATTTCACTCATGTCTCAGGTGGTTTCAGTTTAAAGAGCATCTTCACAACATTTTGACACCTCGACGACCTCGATTTTTTTTCAAATTTTTTATGGAGAGCTTTTGTTTTGCTTTGTAGTTTTTGGCTATAACTTCGAAAGAAATGATTTTACACAATGCCATAAAATGTCAATAAACGATTATGATGCTCGCATTTGATACGATATGTTTCGCAATTGCTTTGTTCATACATAGCTGTCCAAAGCATGTGTCAGACTCTCATTGTGTCATAAGCAAATGCTTGTAGTTATTCTGCACTCGAGTTCGCCAGGTAATGTCGTCAATCGAATTGCAATATTTCCACAACCACTAAAGATATTCGAAATGAATTGTACTTAAAGAATGATCTTTCTTCATATTTAATTTCATATTTAATGGCAGACATTAGGAGAGCATTGTGTACTAGCCACCAGCAGCAGTAGCAGCAATCAGCAGCGATTGAATTGATTGCCAGTTAAAACTCAATCATCTGAATTTGTGCAATTAACTTTCAACCTCAACGCGCGCCAGAGCCGAACAACACCACACTTGCACCGACTTTAGCCAGCATTCTACAACAATATTCGTAAGGAATTGTTGCAGCGCAAAAACTCATATCAACTCAACTCAACCGCGATTTCCATTCAAGTCCAAACTGACAAACAGGCCGCATGACTTTGCAAGTGTGTTGTGTGCAGTTGCTCAATTTTCTTGTTTGTTTCTTTGAGTATAGAATATCGTAATCAAGCGTTACACGGTGAGCTTTACAATAGTTATGTTATGTGCTATTGAATGAATCGAGTGAGTGAGTGTAACTATTGCAAAAAGTGGCAATTTTGTGGTACACTGAAACACATTGGTGCCAGTGGAATGCCTGACTTGGGACAAGTTTTTCCCTACTCCCAACATAATAAACCGTTTTTCTCCGGTTTGTTTACAAAATAAGAACACTCTCGAATGTGCTAATTGAACGGCCCGGCTCGAGTGTATTGACTTTAATTCGAGGCAAATGCAAAAGTTCTGCCATAGAAACATGTTATGGTAATGTGGCCACCACAAGTTGTGTTGTAATTACAAACAACCGACGTTGGTGAAAACGTTCTGAAGTCGTTGATCGCTGCCGAGAACGAGAAATACGCAAATCGTAATTAAGAGATTACTAATTCCACGTCTGGAAAGTTTTACAATCGCATCACAAAATATTGATGGAAAAGTACGTAACAATTGGATATGTCAAGTCACCCGTTGGACCATGCTTGCGTACCTTTTTGAAAACAAAAAACATTTTAAAATTTAGATACGTCACGAAAAGCGGAAAGGCTGGTTAGTCAACAACAAGCGGAGAAATTATAAAACTCATTCTAAACGTCACTGGGTGGTGATGAAGCTACGTATTACTTCCCCTGTCAGACGTAATCAATCCTTCGGACATTTCTAGGTCATGGCTTTGGTTGCTAGCATACAAATATTCTTTTTGGCAATTGCTTATCACTACCGTTAGTACTATGTACTAACTGGTACTAAATTGAACAAGTAAATAACGTTAACAGTTTCTGCAAACAAAGAAACGGGAACTCGCAGATAAACGTTAGTGTTAGCTCGACTTTTAGCGTCTAACATTCTGCATGCTTCATTTCCTCAGTCACACTACATCGTGTCGTGCTTCAGGGCTTGTAAACTAACAAATGTTAAGGCTAACAGTAGAATATTGGCTCTGATCACTCTGTGAACATGAAATGTTGAAAGGTCAAAATGGAAATAAGATTGCATTTTCCACATTTTTTACCGTAGAGAAAATATTTCATAAATTAATCTTAATGACGCGCAGATTAATTACCACTGAACTATCGACTTGCATTTCTCTGGCAATTATTCGAGGCGTTGTTACGACCACCACCACGGTCGTTAAAAACGAAACCGTAACAACACGCCTGTGATTAAATAAAGTATGTTGTAATAAAAAAATATAATTCAGCGATTGTGTAATCATTTGGTTCTTGTGAATGTTGTCATCGTAAATGTCAGAATGAATAACGATTTTGGAACTGGTAGAAAATATCACAATTAAATAATAAATAAATACAATAAAAAAAAACTTAAAAATGATGTCTTCGGGCATGCTTTCGACACTCAAAAATTCATTAAAAAATTTTAAATGCAATTTCTATTCTAAAAAAGGTATTAAATTAATTAATTTTTAAGTGCTGCGCAAACATAAAAGTGACCATTCCAAAAGCAACTTTTGTTTGAGTTGAGACTTGATCATCTAATTGAGTACATGTAATTGAAGGGGTTTTTTTTTTGAGAGATTCGTATTTTTCTGAAGAATCAATTTTACGATGATGATAACTATCTTCTCAGTTAATTGTATTTTTCTATATCCAGTGCTCAGATCATCTGATTATCTCCTCCACTTTGATAGTTCAACACACACTCATGTACACGTGCATCCGAACGCAATGTCCGATGATTAATCACACTGCCAATTGCTGATTTTGTATATTTTCCGCTTAAACTTCTGTGGTCAACAACAAAAATGCACTTCTGCCAAATTCTGTCATTTGCATTTTGAAATGAAAATTTTGACAAAATGTTAACAAAACAACTGCACCTGCTTGGTGAAGTTTGGTGTGTGTTTTTTTTTTCTCCAAAAGCTATTTTCAAGGTCAGGGTTATTGTCTCAAATCCACCAAATACACACAACAACCTACAAAACTGGTTCACGTGAAATGGCATCAATGGCTGGGCTGGTTGGGAAAAAAGACATCAAATAAAATCAGATTATGCATAATAAAATTCCATTTAGGGCCTTAGTGTGCTGAGTGCTGCGCCACACTTGGACACTCGCGGCGTCACCTACACATACATTATTTTTACTTAAATATTCATTTTTAGTTTATTAAAATAAAAAAAGGTAAATATTAACATATCTTGTTTTCGTTGTTTACAGAACTACATCACAGCATTCTCGGAAGGATGGCGGGATCTCATGGACAAACATTCCGATCCCAGAACGCGAGACTGGCCACTAATGAGCTCGCCCTTCCCCACGATAGCAATGAGCTTAACTTACGCATATTTTGTAAAGGTGAGTGTGTTGTCTGTGGTTCGACTCATGTGGGAAAACCAAATGGGTCCCGGGAATCCCCAAACCGATTCCCATCTTGCAGCCACTAAAAAGCTAACAAATTGCTAAGAGAATTTCTAGCCATGTTTGGTACTATTGGTGAAACCTGCAACCTGCACGTAACTCGAAATTGACTAAACACTAGATCACGAGTTTGCAGCTTCATTTGCCCTTCGTTTTTAATTTTTCGTGTGCTCAGAGGCAACTTTGTTTTGTTCATTAAATCAAACCAGTTTACTGGAAAGAAAAAAAGAACCACTCGCTTAAAATGCTTCTAGAAGATGATGAACACATCCTCATGCGGTTGGGATTTTAATTCTCGTTCGAAAGGATTCTGTGTACAGCGAGATGACTTGGTAACTGCAACTAGTTTGTCGTTACCCCTCCCTCAGTCCGTCCGACGATGAAGTGTTCCATTTCAGCGGCCAATGCATGAGTGGAATTTTTTTCCCCAACGCTCGTCTGGCAGTTATTTCACTTTTGATATGCGTGTGCGTGTAATCAAAGTTCAGGGTCAAGACACGCATTAAGGCAAAATCAAATAAACCTGTCTATAAAATTATGTTGAAACAATCAAAAGCAGCCAGTGAGGCGGTGAAGGGCCAGATATACGCGCTGGAAGTGCATCGATATGGAATCTATAATGTGGCGTTTGTTGTAAAACAAAAGACTTTAGCTGCGAACGCGCATATTCGCACAGAAATGCTAATTCGCTCCAATAAAAATGTATTTTGTGTTATCTTTTTGCACAAAGTGACCAACGCAACCGCGAATCATTAAAAGTCATTGTGAAATTGGCAAAAAGTAGGGAAGAATAAATGAAAAGGAAAACAAAGCAAATTTGCATTACAAAACACATGCCACAGTGGGTCACAATGCACAATGCGGCCCATAATCTAATTTCTTTAGCGACCATTTTTCACAATTCATAAATGCGCCAGTAGTTATTTTCGCCTCACAAGGTAAAACACAAGAAATCAAATCAAAGCACAACAAAAAATACAATTTTTTTCTGTGCAACTTGCAAACATTGCAGCATCACATTATCGGCTTTTATTGCTGTCGCCGTAATTTTAAAAGCATAAACGAAGGAAAAAAAAACCAACATCAATACCAACCACAACAACAACAATAGCGACAACAGCAAACAATGGCTCTTAATTCGCATTGAAATAAATTACCAAAGTGGACTTTGTTAATTGAGGGCCCTCTCTCAGAGCAAGACTTTTGATTTTATTACAGAAACAAAAAAATTCAACAAACATTTCAAATATGTTTATGTTGATTGTTGTTGTTATTGTTGTACATAACTTCGAGTCATTCGCATATTTTGATCGATATAGGTACGTGAATGGCCCAAATTCACACAAATAGCAGCAGCTGTTAAAGTATTTACACATATAATGTCTATAGCCGCTCTTCTTCTTAATTCAAACTCACTTGAATGGTGAATCATATTGATTGTGTTGATCTTTTCCAGGTACTTGGTCCCAAATTGATGGAGAACAGAAAACCCTTTCAATTGCGAAAAGTTTTGATTGTTTACAACTTTGTGCAAGTGTTGTTCAGCGCATGGTTATTCTATGAGGTGAGTAGCTGAATTTCGCAGTCCAGTGTTTGCAATAAACACATTATTTCTTTTCATTCCACAGTCCTGCTTGGGAGGTTGGCTAAATGGCTACAACATCAGATGCGAGCCAGTTGACTACTCAAATTCTCCAAAGGCTTTAAGGGTAAGATAAATTCATAGTGCAATAAAGGAAAAAAAATATTGGGTAATAAGACCCAGACTTTGGTTCTGGGCTATGTTAGCAATTTTAGGGCCCTTTTTTTATTTTTTTATTTAGATAAAACATAACGCAATAAGCTACTCTAAGGGAATCCATTCCATATCATTTCAAAAACGTCAAATTCTTGAACATTTCAATTGTTACATACGTTTCTCTATGCAAGCTATCGAAGCTCGAACCTTTTACTATTTTTGCATAGACAAAAAAATCTGTACCTTTTACTATTTTTGCATAGACAAAAAAATCCGTACCTCCATAAAAAATTTAATTTTTTCCAAAGTTTCCAATTTAAAATATATTCTAATTTCCATAAGTCCCAAGGTGCCATTTGGAATATAATAAATATTTTAATTAGTGGTGACATTCTGATTAGAAGCAATTCAAGTTTTAGTCATTGGTACATATTTCCTAGTCAAAAAGAATAGACAAAGCTGCTTTCATGCTCTGCTAATCTTCTTGCGACTTGTGCAAATTCGCAACATCATTCTAAACGCTCAAGTGCTCTACCGTATAATCACCGAAACATGCTACCTGGCAAACTTGTACCGTAATCATATGGAAACTTTACAAAGAATGATTGAAATATGAGACACTCTGACGCTGTCTGAAGACGTTCGTTGGCAACAGCATAACAGAATTGCAAGAGCTTCAACCGAAACATCTAATTTTTTTTGTCAAAATCTTTATTCTTTGGCTGATAGAAAGCGCGTGTCTCCATTTAAAAACTGGTTGTCCGAAAAAAAGAGGCGTAACCACTAAACACAACCACCGTTTATTTGCATTCGCGGTTTTGATTCCAACAAAAAAAAAACTTAATACAAACTATAATTAAAGCGCATAAATTAGCGACCGTATTCAAAGGCAGACACCGCTTAGTCCCAAAAAACGTGAAAGAGCACAAAAATTGCAAAATAATAGAATAGAAAAGTGGCTTGAGGCAGAATTTATCAAATTCATTGCTTTTCCATATCCAGTCATTTGAGAAATATAATTGATAACGGAAATAGGGAACAGTGTAGCCTCATTTGTTAAGTCGTTAATTGGTAAACATTGTTTTCTAATCGTGTGTAATTGGTCGTGGTCCGGGGTCAGAGTCCACTTTGCACCGAACACCAATGCGGATCATGTGAATAGTTTTTTAATTACCCTTGTATGATCTAATCGATTCATAGAAATTGCCACTGAGCGAGTACTTCAGTATTTACCGTTTGAATAGTCTATAGTAAAATATTTGCCCAATGCATTAGAGAATTTCTCTCGTTGCACCCACATATGAAATAAACAAATGAAATTTCCTTTGGGATTAAATTGTTGCTTTCAACACGTCAAACCACGAATCGTTAAAGTCATTTCTGCGCAATTCACGCCCGGCAGCGAGTGTGAAATTCGCGAGCAAACTTAAACTTAGACGGTTCATTAAACAACAACCACGATTATGTTGACTCTATAGATTGACAGTGGATGCAAATTAAACCGCTCCCTTTTTGCTTGTCGCTTTTTCAGACGGCGCGAGGCTGCTGGTGGTACTTCTTCTCCAAGTTCACCGAATTCTTCGACACCTTCTTCTTTGTGATGCGCAAACGCTACGATCAGGTCTCGACCCTGCACGTGATCCATCATGGAATCATGCCCGTCTCCGTGTGGTGGGGCGTCAAGTTCACACCCGGCGGCCATTCGACCTTCTTCGGTTTCCTCAATACCTTTGTGCACATCATTATGTACACGTACTACATGCTCGCCGCCATGGGACCCAAGATGCAGAAGTACTTGTGGTGGAAGAAGTACCTCACCGTGCTGCAGATGATCCAGTTCGTGCTGGTGATGGTGCACTCATTCCAGCTGTTCTTCAGAAACGACTGCAACTACCCGATCGGCTTTGCGTACTTCATTGGCGCCCATGCGGTCATGTTCTACTTCCTGTTCTCCGACTTTTACAAGCAGGCGTACTTGAAGCGCGAACAGAAAGTAAGTGCCCGAAACAGGAACGATTAACGAAAATAATTAACCCTTTCCTATTTGCTCCAACAGAAGGAGAAAATTGCTGCCGCCAAGGCCGCCAACGGCTATGGTCCGCTTAAATCCTGCGACGACAGCAACACAAACGGTTCCGCGTTCGCGCGCGAAATCAACGGCACTACCAAATTACAGGACTCTATGAGCAAAATGGAGGAGTACTGCAACGGAACGATTACCTCACCGCCAGCCGCCACAACGACGAGGCAGCGGGTCTTTGCAGCGGCCAACAATTAAAATATATCTTAATCGTAACAGGAGTTCTTAGGCTAAAACTATTTTTATTCACAGTTAGGCCCAAAACGCAAACACTTTAATGCTAGGCTAAGGGCAAGAGTTTTCCAGGGAAAAGCGTAAATGATGAAAGATTTTTATTCGCGTTGGGAAATGTTCAATCATTTGGGAAAAGCTGTGTTTTCGTCGCTTCTATATAATTTAACTTTAATTTTTTAACTCTTAATGTGTATTAAATGTTTAAGTTTTAACCGCCGGAGGAGACGAGAGGAAGAAAGGAAGAAGTTATTGATCGTAGTATATTATATTATTATACTATATTGTATTGTATTAATTTTACACACAATTGTTATTTCGTTTGATTTTGTGAAATGTGTTTTTTGTACTTTGGAAATAAGCATTCGGAACGAAATGGATTTTCGAACGCAATCGACGATTCGAAAAATTTCACATTCCATGGTGGATTTGTTCGTCTCTGTGTACCTTTTGTTGCTTGAAGCAAGTCCAAAATAATATCGAAAATAAAATATTTTGTATTTTTTCTAATCATAAAATGTTGATGTTTTCATTATGGTGGTATATTATTGGATCTTTCTAGTGAATAAGTGGAGAGGTTGAAAATACGGAGATTTTTATAAACTGAAATATCAAGTGAAAAATTATGAAAATAATTGATCCGATGAATTGGATTCAGCTCCGGTTTCGGTTTCGGCCAAAAATACACTTTCTTCTTCGGTTTTTCCAAAATGGACGAAGCTTTTCGAAAATGTTTTTTATTTCAGGACACCAAGAACCGATGCAAACTTTCGAACATGAAATCAAAAAACAAAACGGAATTTTTATTTTGTTCAACGTGTATAATATTGGAATAATTGGACAAGGGGCGTGGCACCGCCCATCCGATTTTCTAGCCAACCAAAATATGTGGGAAATAAAACCGACTCAAAGCTTACAGCTGCCACAATGTACGTCCTTGGACATTTTCTGGGTTTATAATGTTGGGTATGAATTTACATATAGAGATCCACAGAGATCTATATTAAAAGGTTTAATTCGATTGGAAATGTTTAGAAACGTATTTTTGACATGGTCCGAGGTTCCGAAACCACATATATAAGGTCAAAATGGGGTCTTGAGACCAAATTTTTTTTTGGTGCATTTGGTTGGAAATTGTTTGAAACGGATTTTAAACATTAAAAATAGTTAGCTTTGCCGTTAAAAATAGTTCCCGTGTAAAGGGATTTATTCTGTGAAGAATTCTGTACCATTTCTACTGAATTCCCATAATTTTATCCTAGTTGTAAGTCAATTGGGTCTAAGTACCAAAAAGAAAAAAAAATCAGTTAGCTGTTAGAAGCGTCATAAGCTCTTCCTTTTTGCTCAGTGAGTGTACAGACTGCTGCATTTGGCTAACATGTTTTAATTTTTTATAGTCTGTTATAAATGTTGTGCCTTGGTTTTTGCTTTTTTTACATCACCAGAATTGGACGAGCTCCGAGTTAGCAAAAAGGATGAGGAAGAGCTTACGACGCTTCTATAGAGAAGGAATTCATAGGAATATAAGTTATCTGATTTTATTGCTAGTTTTCATTTGTAACACCTTACTGGAGAAGTACCCGAACGAAGCTTTCGAGTCGATAACAGCGCCATCTGTTGGCGCATAGCAACAACTCTCGTTCCCTCAGGGTTGGAAAAAGTAAGCCATTTGCATCTCACTGATAAATCTCACAACTTCAAATCGGATTATTTTTTTTTGTTTTTGTTGAGTAAAAATAATTAAAGCGGATTAGATAAAAAAGAGGAACGGAGCATTTATTATCAATATATCTGAATCTCTGCTTTCATGCATTCATTTCAAAATCTGTGTTTTATGCAACTCTGCCTCACTGAACGTACACAATTCAAAACTTCACCGCGCCATCTGGAGACTATCTTTAAAAGCAAAACTGAATACAAAACAATTATGGCTGTCAATCCTGAGAGGTTTTGACAATACCGGGTACTGAAAATTATAGTCTCTCTGGATTCGTTACTTTTACAAGCAATAAACATTTTAAAGAAGAAATATATATATTTAAATAAAAATAACATTAATATGCGCTTTAAAGTCTTAGCTAATGGATAAATTAAACAGTTTTCAGTATAAATTAGAGCTTTCGTTTCTTAAAAAATACAAAATTCCATGCAAAATATGATCAATTTCCAGTTTTGCTTAATAATTTGTAAGTTTAAGAATAAAATCGTTTGAATCTGGGTTCGGTCCCTGTATTATCGACCAGCCAATTCTTCACCGATTTTAATATTTCTATGTCGTCAGGAATCGATTAAGCTCCGAATATTTAACAATGAAATGTTCACTTCGGCCCCTCAGAAGGAATTTGGATAAGACACTGTTTAATATCTTAGCAATTAATAATCGGAAATATAAATTTCAGAGCTTAATAAATTCCTAACGGCGAGACGAACATTTAAAAAAGAATTGGCTTCGGATCTATAATACAACTCGCTTCTCGCAATCTGCAAACAAAAATATGTTTTAAATATAATTGCTATGACCAACAGAATGATTTCTGCAGCCAATCGACTTTCGATAAATCGTGTTGGCTACCGTGGTTTCGTTATATTTCATGAGCGTTGTATTTTTGATGTATTTTAGTTTTTATGAACAAACTTATTTAAATCCCTGATTTCGCGGGAAAAAATCCCGGGATTTTTGAGAGTAAACATTGACAGCCCTGAATACTTTTAGAAGCAACTATTCGTTTAGGCAAGTATCGAGTATCGAATACAAAGTGTAATCGATGAGTACTTTTTAACGCATCACTACGAAAGAGCGCAGGAAATTCTTTTGGTGTCATTAAATTTAAACCGACCGTCTGACGGACTAGTGTCGAGTTTGATTTTAGATGTTGTCGCGAAAACATCGGTAAACTACGAATTGTATTATATTCTTCCGCTTCTCGAAATTTTCGGCCAGCGACAAAAACGGTTCAGCAAACAATTTCGTTTCGTGAGTGCGGTGTGCGAAGGAATTCACATAATTTTGCGTGGTTCTTTTGCCGGGTGTTCTTATCGCAATTCTTCGTTCGTGCAGATAAAAGGATTATCCACAATTTCTTCTTTGATTCAACCGTAAGTGGCCATATTCCCGTTTAATTGGCGATTAGTCATCACCACCGCTTGCCGCCTTAAATTCAATTGATCGCCCTCCACCCTTTTTCCCACCGCACCCAAAGAAAATTCCATTTCTTTTTTATCCATTTTTAGTATTTCCTCCTTGCACACTCTTCAAAGTGTGCAAGAAAAATTTGTTTAAATGAAAAACGAAATGAGAGAGTGAATTTTTTTAAATATGTAGAAAGCAGAGCGGAGAGAGCATTTTGCTGAATTATTCGACCAACATAAATTTGCCTAGAGTTGCCAAAACTTTTACCATAGCGTAATTAATTAAGGTATTCAAAAGCGTTGCCAGATCAACGCTCGCCATTTCAGCATTTTTAAGTCGCCAAATTCTGTCGTCAGTTTTTTATCGAGAAAATATGTGTACGTACATTTTGGATTGATTTGTTCATTTTATGCATTCAATGGTCGTGTTTTACTTGCAAACGTAATCAGGTCGACCTGCAAAAAGAACTATGCCACTTGGTCTATAATTTGGTCCGCAAAATATTTATTCTTCAGTATGGAATTCGATTTAATTAGTATAAAACGTAATCATTATCCAGTAAAACGTTTATAAATGTTGGGAAACGCAAGTATTAATAATGAAAATTGCCACAAAATTGCCAAACAGAAATACTGATCGCCAAGAAGTTTCCATGGCCTAAAATTCGTCGCCAAATCGATTGCCAAATCCCCATATCTGGCCACACTGGTCTCGTATTCTCCACCTTGACATACTCCACACTTCGTTATAAAATTTGAAAATGCAAAATTTTTTGGTTTTTGGCAGCCCACTCGATTGCATTTTAAAACATGTGAAGGGTGTTTATTTACACTATTGCAAAACTATCAAAATGTAATTTTGTGCCATTGAATTTGTCACTTTGCGGTTTTGGAATTATTTAAAGGTTTCGATGACGATGATTGATGATTTTTGTTCAAAAGGAAGATTCTTAATCCAAAATATTCGAAGCAAAAAAAATTTATTATAAAAAGAGACTTGTTAAAAAAAAAAATTTTTTAATCTATAGCAAAAAATTTTTAATTTAAAATTTTTTTTAAATTTTAGTTTTAAAAGTTTTTTTCACGTTGTGTCGAAAGATTTATACAGTTACTTTAAGAAAATATCGCTTTCTATAATTTTAATTAAAGAAAATTTATATTTTTTTACCCTACTGCTCGACTTTTGGTCTGCTTTTTATTATTTGCAAATATTATTGGTTTTGTGTTTACAAAAAACGTCTCTGACCCTTCGATTTGTATAAAATTAACATGTAAGTTTGAGTAAACAAAATATGCACAATTTTACGCTGGCTGGCAATGAATGAATTTGCTAGCATATTGATAGCAAATGAAATGGAAAGTTTTTAGCAGTCACATTAGCATTTAGCATTGCAAACACAAATATTTGCTTTACATTGAATCATAATTTTCACACATTCGATTTTATTATTGCGTTCAGTAATGTGCACTTCGCAAATGTGTCAGTGGCCTCTCCAGTCAGATGGCAACTCTTGATAACATTTGACCTAAAATTCTTCTGCTCAAATTACAATTAAAACATTAGTAGCTTTGCAACCGGCTTTGCTCGATTAATGAACAAAAGAAGTGTGGGCACCGTTATAACTTATAAGCAACGACATGTGATTGCACACCATTGATTTTTTTCTACTTGCTACTGTAGGGAGCACAAAACTTCCCTTATCGACCAACTCTCTCTGTTGACTTGGCTGAATTAGATCATCCTTGGCAACTACTCCTTAAATATTTTTTTTGATTTAAATATTCTTTAAATTCAACGTAAAAACGTACATTAAAAGCAACAAGTATCAGAAGGTAAAATTAGTTCTTGTTCGCTTTCTTGAACCTTCTTCAATTGGCCAAATACCGTATGTTGTCTCTGGCCGTATTAAGTATGCAGCAAAAGTTATTTCCTCTTCTGTAGTTTGTTCGTCTTCCGTTTTTCTTTTAAGCTGCATGTATAATGTTAGTGATGGCGGTGTGAGGGGAGGCGCTAACGTTCAAAACTGGACAAGCTGCTGGACAAAAGCTTTGGCCAAATTGTGCATATTTTAGCGTTCGCAAGTGTCGATCAAAAATTTCACCTGTTGATAGCCGTCGAGGCGACGACACAGCGCACACACATTGAAGTGACGGCGCTGTAATGGCGATATTCGTTTATGTTGGCTTCGTCGTGTGTTCAAGTACATGTATAGTTTGCTTAAACGATTTACCATTTTTGGGGATTACACAGTCGTGGGCAGGCATATCACACATACCGATATTCGGTGGTCCCATTAGATTCGTGGCTTTGAGACTTCTTTATATAATAATAAAGTTGCGGCAATAGCTATTAGCATTAAATTGAGACATTGACGCGGACGATTGCAAACTTGATTATTATTTAACTGTGCGGGAGAATTGCATAAGGAACTTGGGCAATTGTTAACAATTTTGTCAATAACAATTTATGCTTGAAACTTAAGATTATCCTTCGGAAGTGAAAATTACGTATAATTAATTCTTTAACATTGTTGTTGTTTGGTGACACAAATAATTCAATCTATGTATCGTAGCGCACATGCACGAAACGACTTACTTATTGGACCAGCCCCTTCAGCAAATTAATAAATATCATGCCACATGCAATCGATTTTCTCAAATTAGCATCAATCAGAACGTCCGCCGCCACACTCCTCTTCAATGGTGATTTTTCGCAGTTGTCGCATCATCTTGCGTGTCACACCTTGTCAATAACACAAAACTTGCGTTAGCGTATTATTACGAAATCGTCTTGCCTTCGGTTGAATTCAATGTTGACAATTTAATAACAAACAAATAACTCCGCCAGCAAACAAATAACCTCAAGATGTTTTCCCTAATATTTACGAAAAACGTTCTTCACTGTTTGTTTTGGCAGCCCCCACGCCTGCATCCGCTAAGATTGAAAAAGCCACTTCAACGGTTCTAAATTCAAATTGCCAAAATGTGAGGCCATTAAAATGAGCCACTTGTCTTGACATAAACTGCGAAAGAAAATATCTAAATTCAAATTGAAATATCTAAGTTCGGGAAACACAATAAAACGTAAATTTAGAGTTTGTGGTTGGCGTTGGTGCGATATTTTGTGTTTAGATTGGTTTTTTGTTTTTTTTACCTCCACGAAATTGGAAAAGATGCCGCACTGCTGCACAATGTAACATCGGTGGACAAAAATACAATTTATGAAAAATATGAAGAGAATCTTCAACTAAGAATATGCAATGAAATGGTTCATAAAAAAGTGTATAGGTTTTTATTTTGTGCTAAATTTTTTCCAGTTAAGTGGGCGTAAATAACAAAAGTCGATAAATTTTGGTAAAAAAAATTCTTTAAAGATACTTTTACAACAATAATTTGAAAAGTGGGAGTGGCTTTTTAGTCAAAGTATTGCTAATACCAATTTTTGAAAATATTTAACAATTTTTATTAATTTTGTCCACTTTTAAAATGGAGACGTTACACTGTGAACTGCTTAAAAACACTCTCTGCCACATTTGGGCGAACAAAGTCCATTTGACCATTTCGTTTTGGGCCTTCTGGTTTTTTGGTTTTGTAGTGAGCGGTGTGAAATTTTCTGCGAATATAATTTTTTAATATTATACACAAGTACATATAGACAAAATACTATAAAAAAACATGGTTTGGAATGAAGAATATTTCAAGAATCAAATCTGAATTTAAAACTTGATTGGGTCTTCTCCTTTTTGTCGTTGGTCGAAACTAGTTTTGTTCGCTCCTTCAACATTGGAGCACACTTAAGCTTTGATTGGCCTTATTTTGGTCGTCCACAGACATTCTCTGCATTGATATGGTAATGGTGACTTGTGGTGTATAATTTCATTCGGTCTATTTTTAAACTAATTAAAATATCGGCCATAGAAGAGGAAACAAAAAACCTGTACTTTTCTCACGCGCTTTCTGACTGACTGTTTGTGGTGGTGGTGTGGGGTCAATGTACCACATTTGATTCTGGTTTTGGCTAGTCGATAGAGTTTACTTAGTAGGAGCCATTTCGCTCTCTCTCTTCGTGTGTCGGTAGTGGGAAACGAAATTCCAAACTCCAAATAGTATCCAATTGCTCGTTCGAATGATGGTTAGATGATGGCTGAAGTGCGACTTGTCATGATGACGTGCGAAAATTGCTAAAATGGCATATCTTCGGCGACTACTCTTTGTGCTGTAATAACTCACTTTGATTGTTTTTCTTTTGTCGTTGTTGTTATGTTATGTAAATGAATGATACTTTTTGCGAATTTCTATCATGATGATTGGCATATACTTAAATATTTTGATGGCTTAAGTTATTTATTAATTGGAATTGTCGTATAAATTGGATGAATACACTTTAAGCGCTTTTGTTGTTGACAAATCGAAATCAATACAAATCAGAAGAAGCATTTGTATGATGTGTTCAGTTTTATAGTAGACTAAGGCCATAAAACATAATTCTAATAAATTTCTTACTTAAAGGCAGTAGGCATTTGAAGGGATTTATGATCCAGTTTGAGGAAAAAATTGGAACTGGGTGCCTTCCTCACTTAATAGTAGGAATTGATGATATTTTGACACATTTTAAAATTTATTTCCTAACACAATCCGTTGGTAAAAACCAAGTTATTAAAATACAATTCTAACCAAAAAAATGTTGCTAAAATTCCCGTGTCCATTCGATTTTATATAAAAAGTTACCAAATAAATGGTTTTGTGGGTTTTTCTTGTTTCGTCATAAATATTAAATGAGTAACGTAAAGGAATTTAAAAAAAAGAACCACTCATCTATTGCCACATTCTGGGAACATAATATGCCACTATGAATACTTAATTGATCCACTTGTAGGCTAGTCACTTCTACACTTCTAATATACATAAGAAGAACAAGCCAGCCAGACGGCCAACCAAGAAACCAAGAACTTTGAAGAAAAAGTAAATATTTCAATCGCTCGTCCACGTTTGATGGACGCTTTCTTTCAAAGTGAGCTAGAGCAGACCGAAGACACAGTCAGCAGTCAGTAATTATTTAACGAAAAAAAAATGAAATATAAAAGAGAAATCCCAAATCGAATGTAATGCTTGTGTAGCGCACACGCATGGACTTACGCGCGCGCGCACTTGCTCCCAAATTAATTCCGATTGCCCTTTGATGTGCTCGAGCAATTGGCCAAACGTAATGCTAATGAACGCATGGAGGGCATATTATGTCTGTCTGTCTGTCTGTCTGTCAGACAGTCGTGTTAATATTTTGAAATCGACGAAAACGTTTTTTTTCGCTTTCATTATTACAAGCGAAAACCTGCTCGATGGCATACAAATTCGATAAATTGGTGTAGTTAGGTACATTCACTACCACAATCATTTCATAATAATCGAAAAAGACGATCATAGCAAACGAATGATCAGCAGCAATATATGAAGCACCACCGCCACCGCCAGTGCCCGTTTAACGAAGCCAGCGCCAAAATCATTGGAATTCCAATAATTTCGTCCACAACTCAACGCACACATTTTCATTGTGCTTTCTGCTTGAACTTCGATCGATCGGTCGGTCGATCGCTTTAGCTTGTGCAGTTCACGCTTTTACCCAGTTTTTTTTCGTTTTGTACTTCATATTTTATTTCGCCCGTATCCAATCCAATCAAAACGGAAATTGAATGAAATAAAAACTCAATTTTAATTCAATAATATAAGATATTAATGTGAGTATGTAGCGTGTGAGTGACGACGTGGATGTTTTTTTCGGGGTTTTATTCTCCAGCTAATATTTAATTATAACACTCGAAGTAGTCACATTAATAAGAAGTGGCGTGTCACTTTAATTAAAATGGGCCTGTAGGTGGCAGGGGGACATTATCCGAAGCGACATTGGCCCCAACAACATAACTATTTCGCCCCAACAGATTGTTGAACCTAGTTAGCAAGCATGTGGGATTTGCTCTTGAACTCACTATGCAAACATGCTGTCAAATTTTTTAGCACAGCCTAACTAACCACCACACAGATCGCGAATCCAGCGAAAAGGGAAAAAAGTGCGGTAAAATTAGCTATGAATGCGGTCAATACTCGAGTGCAAAGCGGACTTTTGGTTAAATAAATAAATATGTTTTTGCCTAAGAAATATTACAGATTTTTCGCACGTTAAATAGATTGTAAAAAATTATCTGTTTTCGCTGTATGAGAACTCATTCATAAGAGGAAAATTTGTTATTTTGTGAAGAAGAATTAAAAAGTGAATTTTCAAGAAGAAGCCTGAAGCGCCAACAACTTCAACAAGTACCTGCGAGCCAAATTCAACTTGTGCTGGCGATCTTCGGTCGATTCGTTGCCTGTAGCATGTTTTTATTTTAATGTTTGCATTAGAAATCGCTGGGCAATGTTAATTGCAAGTGTATACAGGATTTTTTGCACGTATTTTGGTACTCGCACGCTAAGCACTTGCTCCGTTGGGTTGGGCTGCTCCCCCTACCCCTCGCATTGCTCTTCATTGTCAAAATTTATACTCAAAGTAATTGCGTATGTATTTTTATTACCTTTTTTTTTTGTGATACGTCTTTAATTTTGACCATGAAATATTTGAAAACGTGTTTACGTATTTGTTTTTTTTGTGTTGTTGTATTTTGTAAGAAAGTAAATATTTTCGTATGAAACTGTAAGTACAGCCAATGCACGGTGCGCTACACCTAAAATTGCTCTGACTTTGACCCATTTTGTTAATGTAACTTTTTTGTTTGTGAAGACCAACACGAAAATATATCCTTATTATTAGGTTTTTTGTTGTTGTTGTTTCTGTGTAATTCAGATCCAATCAACCTTATCAAGTACTGCCAATTACTTCTACTACGACACTAAAAACGTTGGAAAAATAACACTGTTCGGCAGGCACAATAGTTCTGGTGTTTTGGATGGTGGCTTAAAGGTAAACCGGGGTTGTTAGCCATGAATCCGTGATCCGTTTTGCTTTGCTAGTTTTAGATTTCTTGAAAATCGACATGCCTAATCTCTAAAATGCAAACAATATAGAATAGGCAAATGCAGCTCGGTTTTTTTTTTGGAAAATTTTAAAATTTTTTGATTAAAATGTTTTGTCAAAAAATTGCAAAATTTATTTTCCAAAAAAAAAAACTTTCTGCATTTGCCGGATTTAATTATTTATTTTCTTTTTCGCATTTTTGAGATTATGTATGTCGATTGAAACCCCAGAATTATTCCAAAAGTTTTCCTTTGCTGAACAGTGTAATCCAGTTCATCATATTTTTTTATCATTTATTCAAGTTCAATTTATTTTAGTGAACAAAAAAGCATGAGCAATTGACTAAGTTCATATGACGACGAGCACAGAATGAAAACAGCCTTTACGTAAACATCAAACATTTTTCCAATGTAATCATTCATAATATCCGCATTTCCAAATTGTACTCGGATGAACTCGTAACATATTTACGAAGTGCATGAACCATTATCTGATTTTAATATATTTTTTTTATTGTTGATGCGATACTCTGCGAAATTGAAAGAAAAATGGATTTAACCTAATTCGAGGTGCTCTTCCTACACTCAACAGATGGCTGTGTGTGAAATGAATATGAAAAGCGGTCTTGCAAAACGTAGCACATGTAATCGGATCATATGTTGTGCAGAAAATGCACAAAAGAGAAAAATTAAATGGCCAACATGTGGTTGGTGCGGTAGCACTTTCATAGCAATTGTTGAGCGCAAACATTAACATTTTCGTTATTTTCGTTAACTTAGCATGTTTTAAGAATAGACTTGTTAATTTTTAGTTAATACTAAGTGATTACTGTAGATTCTCTAATGGTGCTTTGCTTTGATTTGGCTCAAGAACTATTCTTAAAATACGAAACAAATTTTTTTGTAATTTGAGATTTTTGGTAATATTTGTGTTACGCGCCTTTAGCCCTGAAATTTGATTAGAACGAGTATTTATTTGTATTGTGTCCATTAAATGTAATGGCACCTGTCGCCCAAAACATCATTAAAGTGTTCGGTCAACCGAAATCCAAAAACACAAACTGATTTGGTGTCACTCATTTTATCGCTTGCCCCCTTCACAAGGGTGGCTTCAAAAATAAACTTGGTAAGAGAACAGGTTGGTGGCTTGAAAGCGGTCGACACTTGCCGAAGAAGTCTTCAGCTCGCTGAAGATTGTAAAGAAAGCGAAAGTGGTCTACGCAGCGATGATGGCTGTTTGGCTGGTTAGTTCAATGGACACTCTCTGAGCTCTGAGCATGACTACACTCGCGCGCTTACACAAAAGCGCACACATACAGATTTGAGAAATGTTACATCAGCCTCTGGTGGTGGTATAATGTGAGTTTTGTGGCATTTCTTTGAGTCGCAACGAATCGAATGGAACGGAATCAACAACGGACCGCGGACTGTCTCAAAGCGTAGATTCAATTTGTTTACAGTTCAGTTGCAGACTTGGTTCGCTTGGATACGGATATCGCTTACGAGCAGCGCGTTGGCGCGTTCACCGAGGAGAAAGAAGTTTACAATTGTGTTTGGTTTCTGACTTGATTCTTCTTCCACATTTTATTTGACCAGAGACTGGCAACCTTTCCATTGAAATAGCGACGTGTACTTTATGAAGTGTTGTGTTGCCGATTTAGAATTAACCACTCGAAAGGTGCTATTCCCATTTTTTTTTCTAATCGCAAATTGATTATTAGTCAGGTGTGCTTAAGTAATAAAGCTATCAGAATAATCTATATACTTTCCTTTTGAAGTTCCAAATATTTTGATAAGTTTTTCCCCAGTTCGGCCCGTCTGTGACTCACACACATGGCACATGGTGGTAATCGCACTTGCATACTTAGTCATCGTAATCGTATCTACTTTTTATTTGGCTCGTATGGTGTACAAAATACTCGTATGTATTATATTTTATTTTCAATTATTGTGATTGTACGGAAAAGAAAAATATTCGTCAGTTCAGTTGTGTGAAATCCGTTCGGCGCGACTCATTTAACGTGCTTTTCATCCGCTAAAAGACGACGGCGTTGTGGCGAGTGACTTCCATTGCGGCGATTAGATAATAATTGTATTCATTACGGGGCCAAATACTTCAGTCGCTTAATTCAGTTGCCGGTGCGATTCGGATGATATTGCTGTAATAAAGCCGAGCGTTGTGTCTGTGTGAGAGTGAGTTAGTTCGAAAATCCACCCATAGCAAGTGATTCGTTGTATAACTGAGAAAATTTGGAAAATTTTACTTAAATTCCATGGGAAATTTCAATAGTTTTGCACTGGCTGGGTTCTTATATTTGGCGTCGAGTGCTGCTCGTTTCTTTCAAAATGTACCTACAGGTGTCTGCAACCACTTTTCGTTTGCAATATGCTTCAGTCTCATAGTTCTCAAAGACACTTACGCCTTATCAGCAGATCTGAATGTAGTGTTTGCATAAACTATAAAATGTGCCAAGTTTTCCAAGCTAACGAACAAATATTCGGACATTTCGTACTGTACTTTCGTACCCATCGATAATTTAAAAATGAAAACATGAACATTTCATGTAATGTTATTAACCATTATTAAATTGAAAAAAAAAACATGAACATGAATCATATCTACTGGCCTCTTTTATTGAATTGATTTATCATAAGTTCATGTCCTACTATTTTGCGAATGTTTAATTGCTCGTTCACTTAAAATAAACACCAGCATTGTACCTTGTTTTTGCGCGGTTGTTATTGTTTTAATTGATACCCGCAAATGCAATTATTAAAATGTAAACATTGTGTTTGCGTGCTTACGTGCTGGCGATTGGCAATTGGCAATCAACAGCGTTACGCTTACGTTTCTCCCGATACCAGCTCATAATTTACACAACCAGTAGAGCTTCATGCGGAAGCGTCTCCGCGTGTCGACTGGCGCGATCTGTCGGTCACTCGCCGAGTCGCCCCTTGTTGCCACTGGCTAACTGAGCAAATCAAGCCAAAAGGTGTAAACAACGCCGCGACCAGCTGCACTTCGAGTGGGTTGAGGTTCAAAGCACAGTCTCAACGACATCTCGCAAGTAGCGCGCACATGCGCACCACTTTGCGCAGCAAATTCATGTTTACCTTCAATTGACAGTTTGTTTTCCTATTCTGTATTGCTACACAGTTATTTGGTGTTTACACCTGTCTTTTGTTGTGCACTTTAAATTTGTTTTCATTCGCAGTGTCGATTTAGTGGTGGGTATCTTTTGAACTCCAATTGCTGAAAATTGTCAATTTAAGCCGACAGATGTGTGGCTTTCGTGTGCTTCATTTCGGTGCTACTGACCTTCAACAAGAGCAACAACCACTAAATACGCCTTTTGGTCATGACATTCAAAATTCAAGACTTGGTTCCATGCCGGCTGTCGACGGCCTCGTGCGCTTGTGTCTTGTATCTGTAGGTAACAGAGCAGCGACCGGTAGACACTGGAATATGTCGTTTTCTTCGTGTGGAATATGGTTTCGGTATTTTTTCTTCTATAATTCTGTTGCAATTGCAAAAAGTGTTGAAGGTTATTTTTCGTTTTTATTTTGTTTATTGTCATTCCGGAGGTGATAAAGAAACTCAAAATAAAGTTGAGTCTAATGGGCAATAGGTGACTAGATCATTTGCATTTTATTTATTGACATTCACGATCTACGTTTGATCTGCACTCACTGTTTACAATAAATCTTTGCATTGATTTGCGAACAGTTTGCGAGTAAATATTATCTCTGATTACACGTCACGTGACGTTTTCGTTTCCTGCGGTACTCCCGAACACAAATGCATTTCAACAATAAAATATTCCGCTAAGTTCAACCGAGCAAGTGCAATTACATAAATTAATTTGTTTAATTATGCAATTCACACGGCGGCTATTGATTAAATTTGTCTTATTGCACCCTGTTGTTAAACAATTACTGCCAATAACATAGAATCAATAGCAATACTATTAACAGCGACAAAAGCTCTAGGCATTTGTTGAATCTCGAAATTGCCAACACTAGAATTCAAAGTAATGCCCAATGTAAATAATTGCATGTTTACTCACTGCTTTTCTTTTCTTTGCAGACAACTACTAACTCATTTGCGGATACTTTCAATAGAGCAATTTCAAACAATTCAAAGGGTTCGTCTCGTGCATATTTACATTTGGATATTTATTGAGACGCTCGTAGGTGAGTGCCGATCAATTAACATTTAAGTTACAATTGAAGGCCAGCGGTGTAAAAACACAATAATTGCCGACGTTTTTGTTTCCTGGGAAGCAATTTGGAAACAACATTCTAAAACCTGTGAAATTAATAAAGAATACATTTAATCGCAGTGCATAAATATTTATACAAAATACTTAAGAACGATCAGAGAACCAGATAGCTTCAACGCCATTTCCATCAACAGAAACCTGTCTACACTTAAATTTAACGATTCTTAAAATGTTTCTATGGCTGTCATGATACCCACCTTATCGCGCGTTTTCCATGCATCTCGTGAACGAGATGCCCCCGCCATCACACAAATGTCGGTTTTTGAACCAAATACAAATTTAATTTCCGACATTTGATCTCATTTCGTATTGCTCACATGTACTCACAAATGAACTCGACTCAACTGAGCTGATCTGAACTGTGCAAGTCCAATAACTGCAAAGCTGAATTCACTTAAATTCAGGTTCAATGTCACTTAAAGCGGCGAATTCCTGAATTTCCAAACGAGCTTTTCGATGTTACCGCCACACTGGCCTGTTCTTCGATCCTGCGCTTGTTGTTCTAGCGTGTGCAAAACTTTCCGTAAATTCTGAAATATTCCATTGACGTTTTAATGAGCTCTCACATAATCCTGTATCGAGGCGGATCGAGCAGCTTTAAAGTGCATTAAAATTGTTTTGAATTTATTGCAGTTATAAAAAAAGTCGTTTCGCTTGCAATGCGTTGCATTTGACATTGATATATTTCGCTAGTGAAAAGCAATGATGTATGAGTGCGAGCAACTTTTTGCGATGAGCTCTATAAATATATCATACTACGGTTTCGTAAAGGAGTGTCGGGGCTAATAGGTTTAGTCCTAATTTTTATTCCTATCATGTATCTCACAATGCATTGCTTTTGATTTATTGTCTTTCAAAGCTTAGATTTCGGAATGGATTCCAAAACGAAAAAACGCACCGTTGAAGAGCAAAAGTGCACATTTATTAAAATTGTAAAATTTTCTATTTTCCATTTCAATGCACATGGCAAGTGTTTCGTCCATGGCAAAAGTTCTTCTTGTGCCTTTGGGCATACGCTTAAATGCTAATGAAGGTTTAACTAAGCCAACATTCGATGGAATTTTCCATTGAACTCGTTGAATTTGAAATTGGTATTTAGAAATTCGCATGCAAAATAAACATTCTAACCTTCCTATTATATTCCTTACGTTTTGATATATATTTTCAGATTACAAATTCAAAAATGGCTGTCATACTGCATGAAGCTTACGAGTGGTATACAAACCTCATGGACAATCGAAGTGGTAAGTTTGATTTGACATGTGGAGACGAACAGATTGATTGACCCTTATTTGGATTACGCAATACGAAGTTCAAAGTAGGTGACCTTCTGTAAGCATTGTGTGTGATCATCACATTTGGCTTTTTACAGATTGGAATATCCCCTGACCATTTTTTTTTTAATTGGTGTTCTCTATAAGGAAGCGACAAATTTGCATTTGATTTTGGATTACCATAGTAGACTGTACATTTTTGGAATACCTACTTTGAACTAGGTCAAATATTTCATCATAACTCAATCCAATTAAATACCTTACTCAATGGTGAACCATTTACATATTTTGTACTGAAAATTTGGCAACTGCAATGCCATGGAAGAATCCCATATCACCAAAAGACTGGAACAGTACAAACCACAAAAATGCACTGACTTACTAGAACCGAGAACGCTTACCGTTGTGTATTGTTAATTGTATGCCTCCTATCGCTTGTCCTACAGATCCCAGAGTCAAAGACTGGCCAATGATGTCATCCCCGCTACCCACTCTCGCACTGTGCGTATTTTACGCATACTTTAGCAAATCCTTGGCGCCAAAGTTGATGGCGAAAAGAAAACCAATGGATCTGAGGAAAGTGCTCGTCTACTACAATCTCTTTCAGACCATATTCAGCGCGTGGATTTTCTATGAGGTAAGTAAACTTGGCGAGACTTGCGGGAACCGTATCAACACTTATCGTATAATTCTTGACTATTTGCAGTATTTAATGAGCGGTTGGTGGGGTCACTACAGCCTGAAGTGCCAACCCGTCGACTTCACCAACAACCCATTGGCAATGCGCGTAAGTCTCATTTCACAATTGAATCCACATTTACCCAATCGATCCGTTCTGATTTGCATTCATTTGACTGGCATTTGTCTCATTTTGTAGATGGCTCGCACCTGTTGGTGGTATTACATTGCTAAGTTCACCGAATTCTTTGATACGCTATTTTTCATTTTGCGCAAGAAAACCGAACACGTCTCAACGCTGCATGTCATCCATCACGGCTGCATGCCCTTCTCGGTGTGGATGGGCATGAAGTTTGCACCAGGTAATAGAAGCGGAATGCTTTAGCAAAATGAAATTACAACCGCTTCACAGCAGCAGGCACAAACAATTGAAATCTTTTCTCGAACTTTGATCGCGGGTTGAAAATATTTATCACCCAATTATATTGCTTTCAGATAAACGCCAATTAGTTTCGGCATTTATGCCTCCAACGTAATTAGTTATTTTTGACATTTATCGCTTCGCACTAGACTTTCATTGCACATATGTACTTGAGAATCTAATATCTAAATTGAATATTTTTTTCAGGTGGCCACAGCACTTTCTTCGCCCTGCTGAACTCATTTGTGCACATCGTCATGTACTTCTATTACATGATTGCCGCCATGGGACCCAAATATCAGAAATTCATTTGGTGGAAGAAATACCTGACCACCTTCCAAATGGTACGCCACTGCATCATACACTCTGAACGAGAGAGTCCCTTTACTAATGTTGTATTTGCTTTTCCAAACAGTTGCAATTCGTTGCCATCTTCACGCATCAGTTTCAGCTGATGTTCAGGGATTGCGACTACCCGCCCGGTTTTATGGTTTGGATTGGTCTGCACGGCGTCATGTTCCTATTCTTATTTTCGGACTTCTACAAAGCCAAGTACACGAATGCGGGCCGCAAGGCACGACTGGCCATTACGAAAACCAATGGCTACACCAAATTGGCGGCGTTCGCGAACGGCTCGTATGCCGCCAATGCCAATGGAGACGCCAAGAATCATCAGTTGGCGAATGGAGGAGCGACAGCGAATGGCGGCAACAAGGGTGCCTGCATGGTGAGTTTATCAGTTAAATGGAAGAAACTTGTGTAATTTAGGTGGGGAGTTGGTAGAATGCAAAATTTTGTATTGTTTTTTTTTCACATATTTTATAGGATCTTTTTAGTGTTTTGTTAGTCACATTGCATTGCAATGTTAAATGTTTACAATGTTTCGCGTAATTCTTAAGTGCTTGCTCTTTCGAATTGACAAATTTGTTTAGCTAATACCATAGGAAAGCACTTGAAAATAATTTGAAAAGCACGTGGCCTGTACTTAACCCTTATACCTATGCCAAATATTGCCTTTTATTACCCGTTTGCATATCAATTAGATGAAAAATATCGACGAGAGCCCTCTATCCGCTTCAGCTCGACGTAAGAGGCTCGGGCAAGCCCTTGAAATTTATTATTGAAATGTACACAAGTCAAATACACGGGCATCGAGTTCGAGTACGCGGTAAAATTTAACATTCGAATGTCAACAAAGTGTCGATAGAAGATTTACAAGTTGCAAACCTCAACTTTCGAACAGAGGTTACGCAAAACGCAAATCGGCCACTAAGTAGAATCTAGCTATGCTCAAAAACAACTTAACGAGTGGCAAATAGCGCCGCGCATTAATTAGCAGATATCTGTGAAGCCGGATGGGGCTGATAATGTGACTGGGTCTGGGTGGATCCTCAGTTGAGCCTGCTGAGTAAAGAGAACTTAAAAAGTGCCAAGTGTTAATGCAAAAATTAAACGAAACGCAACTAACTTTTCAGAATTTGATTGGCAAGTGGCGAGGTTATTTCTAATTAAAATGGGCAAACAAAAACGTTTCTATACCTTAAGCGTCGATTGCGTCTGCGAACGGCGGTAATTTGCACAGAAATTAGTGTTTGGGTAATTTTGTATTGGAACCTCATATGAATGAATGAGTGTATACGCTTACGTAACTCGCTTGTTTGCTCTGACCAAAGAATCGTCATTTCAGTTGAAAATATCTCCGTTTGCTTTCAATTTCAGCCCGTTCTGGACGATGAGTCTGAGGTGGCGGCCGACGTCAAAGCCAACGGGCACGTGCCGTCGTCGAATGGAGTCTACAAGAATGGCTACACCAATGGTCACATCTTTAAGGACGGCGTTCTGTCATCGAACGATGCCATCTTGAATCCGGACAGCAGTAGTTCTAGTCTACACCAGCGAAAAGTCAAATAATTAAACATTTAGCTAGACTCTAAGAATATAATACAAAAATTTAATTTTTATAATTTATATAATTAACTATTTAAAAAGTAAGCGTAATCTGTAATTGTCGAGTATCGATGGTTATACAACTGAAATCAATCAACCAACCAATCAATGAACGACACAAATTTCTCAAACATGAAACGGCAAAAAGAAATCTTTCAAATCATGATAAGGAGTAGGCAAACCACCCATCCATACACAAACAACTCTTTACTACCACCAAATGGAAGAAGAAGAAAATGTAGGAATTACACACAAAACTGGAATATGACGACGAAGACGAAAGGGAACAACCATATTATGTAGTCAAATACTACATTGCACAACTACAAACTATAACTACGTATTTTTGTAAGGTGTTATAACGTTTATTTTTTCAAATTTTATCTATTGATAGTTAGTTAAAGATTTGCATATAAATACAAAGACCAATGGATCAAAAACAAAACGAAAAACAAAAAAAAAACTAAACTAAACTAAATCAAACCAAACCAAACAAACGATCAGCGATTGTAAACAACAATAGTAAGATGCGCGACGACGTACATACGTTTATGGTTACTTTTAACTAAATCAAATCAAATCCAATTTCAAAGGCTATTTTTACGGCGTAGGTATGGAACAATTGTCTTTTGTATATGAAACGCTCTTTGTACTATATTTATAGATATTATTGTACCATGTTTATTGTACCTATAGTATCAAATTTTATATATATATATATGTATACATATATCAAGTTAAGTTGGACAAGTTATAAATTAAGCTGGAAAAGAGTATAGTTGTAACTTTGTATTTTTGCATTTGCTATTTGCTGCTTGCTGCTTAACCAAATACAAGCCAGCACACATATGCATATATATATGAATAGTAAAAGATCTAAAGCTTTTGTAAATTTTTGTACACTTAGCGCAGCAGGTTAGCAGCATTAACTACATAAATGAGAAATCGTATTTAATTAACGTTTTAGTACAATAAAATATGTATATTTTATATATATTGTATATTGTGGCCTAATCATCAACTACTAACCGCGGTTTCTGTTGCTTTACCATGTTATGTTTACAATTAAGAGATTTAACCGTTGGCTTTCCTATCATGTTGTACGTTATACTTACTTTAGTAGCATTTAACAAAATGCACAGTTCAACTGTGCACTAGTTTCGATGATTGACTTTGGGTTGTTGTTTTTATTAATTGCTTAAGATTCGTGCAAATATCTCTGAATCACACAATTCAATACAGTTAAATAAATATTGCTTTCAGAATTATGTATATTTTTATTTTATACGATAGAGAATTGTGACAAAAAGAAATTCTAAAAATAAATTCAATTTGAAATTCAATTTATTGACATTGTTGTGTTATTTCATATTACATTGACCTGGGGGGGCGATTTCGTAGCTCGATATCTCGAACGAAAACGACAGACAAGCTATCGTTTTAGATTCGTTTAGATTTGATGTTTGGTCAGAACACTATCGAAACACATTCGACACCATATTAGCTTTCGAGGCCAAGTGTCGAGATACACGATACACCGGGAAGGTTCTCTTCACAGTTCATCATCCAATTGAATGTGAACTGAATTTACATCTAATTCACATTTACGCTTTTCGGAAATTATCGGAAGGCGAAACTCAAGTGCAATTTTCTGCTCCCCAAAGTTTGACCATATGATCGATTCTCTAGCCGTGATTCTATTCTACAATTAATTTGTTACTTTTGATTTTCCTTTTGGATTTTGGAGGCGGCTTGAATGTTTGTTTGCTTTTTTAGTCTGGTTGCAATTGTCCAGGTCTGTATGGAGACATGTATGTAAATATTTTGGAAAATTGGTTTCACTGCTTCATTGAAATGACCGAAAATAAATGGTGTTTGACAAGGAGCATCAAATTGGCTATAATTAAACTGTTGCAGTTCCACAGCAATGTAGCATTAACGAACACAATCATACGGGGATATTGTGGAAACCATTTGCGGTCGGAATATTCTGATTTTTAGATGTCATGTTCGAGTTTGTATAGGTTTTTGGAACTTTTCAATTCCTATTCCGATTCCATAACAAACCGATACTCTCCAATGAAATTGAGTACGAAAGTCGGCTACGGTAAATTCATTTATTACCCATATCAAGAGTCTCGCGGTAGCAAAATCAGGGTGGTACACTGTTCTACAAACCAAAAGTTCAACATTCACATGCACAAGGTTTTATTAAAATTTCTTACAAACATTAAAAAAAAGGGTTTTGCATGTAAAATTTTAAAATAAAATTTACCAAGTACCAAGTTGGAGTTAAATTGAACCAAGTAAATTTTAATCGATATTCTCACTCATGAGCAGGGATCGTAGACGGTTGCGAATTTTGCAATTACCAAACAATTACCATAAACCACATACTAAATGATTGTCCAAAATTCAGCAATTCAAGGAGAAACATCTTTGGAACCACATTACAAACAGAGTCACTGCATACAATACCATAAATAAATTTATATATTTATCTTTCAGAGTAAACTAAAAAGCGAATATGATATAGTTTTAAATTGCAAGCCGAAAGCCTATGCAGCTAGCTAAAAATAAAAAATTTCGTGGACATTGATTAGAAATACAATAAAGAGCTATCTAAAACTCTCCAAACTAACAAAATCAATTTCCAAAAAGTTGTTATTCAATGTATGCTTTTAGGAGCAACATTAGTCGCTATTATGTTTTTAGTTAGGTTTTTCAAATTCACGTTTCTGAACAATTTATCTCGAGCTAACGCAACTTTCCGAGGACTTTCAATAAGCTTCGACATTTTTATTTTTGATTTTATAAAGAAAGCTATTGTTTTTAGTAAAGAAATGTATATATTATAATAATATCACATATTTTCTATGCAATGCATTTTGTGAGGGTGTTTGACAATTTTTTTGTTCTCCTGAGAAGTTGGCCTTTTTGTAGGAAGTTCTTTTGTCCAAATTTTGAATAATTGACCACTTTCAAGGCTAAAAAATTCCTTTCACACATTTGGACTATTCCTTGCTCCATCAAGTGATGGTCAGCTGTCGTTTTTATCTTGGCCAATAAATGTAAAATTAAGTATACGAATTACAAATGAAATGAAACGAAATGCAATGTGCTGTTTGCCCAGCCACTTGCGTAAGATTGCAAAAAGCTTGTTCAATATTGACTTTGTGTAAATTCCCATGGTGAATTTGAATAAGTCTTAGCAAATTCTGAGATTTTTAATGAGCTTTTTTTATAATGAGTGTCATTTGCCAGCTTCGTAATGCACAATTGCAAATGGACGCGTTCGCGGACTTCGGACGCTGTCATGATAATTCAATTAGTAGCAAGTGTTTTGAAAGGTCTTTGGGCGTTATCCGTTTGCTTTCGATAATTGTCGACAATAAGTGGAGAGTGTTGGGTCCACATTGTTGCACTAACAACAATCCATAAAAATTCAATGAAATATTGACAGTTTCTCCAGTTCCCAAGAACGCATTGTCAAGGCAAGTTAATGAACCGCACAAGCGAAAATTTTTCTGAACATGTCTAATTTTCATATTTTAACGCTTTTTCGAAGAAATTGCATATTGGCATATTAAAATTGGCAGAAAAATCAAAAATGTTTTCCGTTTACTTCAGTTAAGTTCTTCAAGCAAATATAGCAAATCAAATTAAAATCATATGGCATGGTTACAATGGTACATGAATACAAAAATTTCATCAGCTTGAATGGCCTTTGGATACTCACTTACACTGTCATCATCTAGCCAAAATTACATTCAAATTTTATCAAGGCAACATCACAAATGGCTTAAAGCGTTTCTTTGAATTCCAGCTATTATTTATTTACCGACTAAGGTAAACATTTGTACGAATTTAATATACAAAAATTTACATGACCCGCGGAGGGCCCACGCATCTCTTTAAGTATGAAATTTCGACATCTGTCCATAACATTTTTCTAGTCATGGCCTTAAGCTGTTCTATCCTTATCAATCGCACACTTTTGTTGCATACTAATTTCTTTGCACACATGATTTTTGCATCACAATCCATTAAGAGCAGAACAAAGCAACCAAGAGTCGACTTTCGAATTCGGACAAATTCAAGTAAATTTAACTTAAACTAGATTAAACTAGTTTCCCGCGCACAGTCCTTTTTTCCTTTTTACACCCGGAAGTGATTCCTTTGTGGGATTTTCCACGAATTTCAATTAAACAACTTTCAAAAGAACAGCCCCATCATTTGCCCATTGTGCATTGCGCTTCCTAGTTGTTAATGATGTTGCCAAACTGGATTGCGAGCGGCATCCTTAAAAATTTCCGATCAAACATTATCTTCCAACTACGTATGCAATTGACGCATGCGCTGAGAAACGTCAATTATTGAAAGTTAAATACTTTCGGCGCGAAGTCATCATCTTTCAGTGTATCCAGTTTGGTATGGTGTGTATTGTTTGATTATTTATTAAGACGTTCGTAAACATCTTCCTGAGATCCAGCAACCCCATTCACCAACTCATGACGTCAATGTGACATGACATTGTAAGTGCTGCCGGACAGGCGGAGGTAGTGATGGTTAGGGAGGGGGCGGGTTGGGCGACAGGGGTTTTCTACCACAGTTTAGCTAACCGAACTCGTTCCCTGCCGACTGATCGATCGGGTCTAATCGGATCGCGCTCGGATTGGCGCTGTTTAGCGGGCACCACCGTATCTAAACGCATTCAGTCAATTCAGTCGATCGTGTGATAGTCACAAACTTGATTGCGTGCGTTTTTGTTCGCAGAATTTTGTATTGTTTTCGTATAAAATCAGGGAGCCGTGTTTACAGTAGAAAAATCGAAACCGAGCTTAAATGAAAGTGATTCTACACTTGAACAATAATAGTCTTAATCTGAGATTAAAATCGTGCAGTTGCGCGCTCCCAAAAGCTCGTCTCGAACAAAACGAAATATTATTTCAAACAGAAGAATCGCAAGTGTGAATGGAGGCAATGTGCCAATAAAGTGGATATTCCCAGTTCTTTTTGTGTATTGCACTAATTACGAAATTTCGGAAAAACAATTTAGTTAAGATTTCGGAGAAAACCATATCGGTGAGTCTGAGTCCTTCTCGTTTTAATTAAGTTGTTGGTATTTTTAGGTTATGTTCAATCAGAACTCAGGGATAAACAAATTTCGTCAAATTGAGTGGGACGAGACACAAACATAATTTACGCATTCTGATATTCTAAAAAATCGCTCTAATCATTTCGAAGTTTTTTTAAAAATAAATTAAAATAAAACAAAGTAATTTGCGAGGCACCAAAAACTCTAATGTAGTGACGAGCAGAATTTAGTCTTGCTAACTTAGGGAATAACAATCAAGGGAATGACTTACTGAAATTGCAGCCATAAATTAGCTTCGCATTAAAATCCTCATCAGAAAACAATTCAGTGCTGCTCCTCGGCTCTGCATCTCGCATGTTGTGTAAACCTTGCACTTGACTTGTAATTGCACTCGACGCCGTTATTCGTCGCCTCCTCGAGAGTGCATTGGATTGGTGTGATTCGACCCTGATCTTTGGGGCTATTGTAAACAACTTTCAATGTTTCTCTGTTGACAAGTCTTCTTTTTTTTTTGCAGCAGTGAGTGCCTCATTTCCAGACTTAATTGCTGGACTGCCCTTTGACCAACAACTTCAATAAATCATCTGACTACTTTTCATTTTACAAAAATCTAGTTTTAATTAACGTTACCTGTTCTGGTCGTAGGGCATCCAGACTCTGTCGGAAATTCAGGTTTTATTACCTCAAATCTGCGTTCAATTTCCTGCCTCAGTGAATACAGGTTTTACAGAAGCCAATTAATTCAATTTAAAACAACAAAAAAATTGCAAAAATCTTTAAACACAAAAGTGCATTTTGCCTGTCCGAGTAGAAGTGAAGGCTATTTTGATGAAGGTCAGTGATGGCGGAAGTGTTTTGGCCACCTTCAGATGATCTTGCCCTTCGCTTGAGATAGTTTCAATTTCAGGGATTTCGTTGAGATGGTCAATTATGCGAAATTACCTCTGTATGCACTGAATTTTAGTACTTCCTTGAACGATTTCATAAAATGATAGTCTTCCCTGTGGCCAACTCGATCAAGTTCATTAATGGTATATTTCAAAAATGCAGTAGCCTCCATTGTTATATTATCTTTCTGCCTGTGAGTTTATGACTTCTTTTATCAACCTAATCAAATTGAAAAGCCGACAAACCAATAAAAGCCTCTCACGGCCATGGAGCGAATGGCTTAAACAAAAACATTTTCTGGCTTTATCATTCGCATGGTATTATTACACAATATCCAAAGTGTTCACGTTCAAAGGGTTTTCTGCACTTGTAAAAAAGCTTTCTTTATTCATTTTTAATGATATGTATTTCCAGCTCTGCTCAAAGAAGCACCCGGAGAGACTTAATTGCCCCATTCAATGAGAGCTGAGTTATTTGGTTCGATTAGATGAATGTACATTGTAAAGCAGACTGCCCTCTGCTGGCAAACTGTACACAAAGCCTTAACACAAAGACCAACTGTGAAATTTGTCCAGAATGGGAAAAGGTGTCACGATGTGTTGTCGAATGGCATAACCATAGCAAACGATACCATTCGATACGATACACGGTGCCCAGTGCTCTTTGAATTGATCATACATACTCGTATGTGTTAATGGCTTAATTATTACATAATTATAACTGGTTTACCTGAAACTTTGTTGGGTTATTGGGACAACCAACAGCATCTTTGGCGAACCCAAGTGTTGAAAAGGCAGAAACAGAAATTTTGCAATAAATCGTTTTGTACGAGATTGACAATGCTGAGCTGAGCTGGGCTGTTGTTGAAGCTACCGCCGCTGCTGGCGATGCATGTCGAATCGAGTCTTTGGCAATTAAATGTCATCATTAAAAAGCTGCATACAACTAACGTCTATGAACGGTTATGTTTACAAAAAAGATCGCTCGAGCAATGGGCAACGATGGCTCGATAGATGGACGGATTGTTGGTTAGTTAGGTTGGTCCACAGAAGTGGTGAACATAAGTATGTATGCATGACTAAATCGCCTTCGGCGGGCTGGCTGGCTGGCTGCATTGAAATGCAAAAGAAAGACGTAACGGTTGTAAATTGAACTCAGTTATGGACAACTAACTGATAGTGAAAAGCACTGACAGCCAACACTGAAAATGTTTCAAGAGTGGCCCCAATATAATTTCATAGCTTCGAACAGGTTTTGGTTTAGGTTAGAGGTTGCTGCTTTTTTTTAATGATAAATGAAACGAAAGATCACAATTCGATCTATGGAAATGGTAACTTTCTCTACGCCAATATCAGTTGTGTTCTGCTGATGTATGTATGTATTGGGATGACGTGATCAGTTCATTAAACGAAATTTTACCAATTCCCATTAGATACAAACTCAACCAGAAGAGCCACAACAACAGAAATACCCGTTTTTATGGTAGGCAGTTCTGGAAAATCCCAAAACGACGTTACAATCGCTCATCAATATCGCACTCACGTACACACCACTCATTCCGCAATGGACCCGTCAAGTTGCTGCAATCCTTTAGAAATGCCTCAATTATTGTCTTTAAAGTACGTTAGCACACGGTCAGTGCACTTACCTAAAGTCACCACATTAACGGCAACGAGATCAATATCCACTTGTAAATAACACGTTCTGTGCCTTCATTATTCGCTTGATAATGATATATTTCAGTATTAAATTAAATGCTCATGCGAAATACAAATTAATATTAACGATGTTTGTGAGTGTGTGATTTCGATGGGGACTGCGACTCTTGATTCGCAATCCCCGTTCTGAGGATTGCTGCCAGAATTTTAATTCACGAAATTATGCCGCAGCATAGAACCTCTTGCGCCAGAAGATCGCCAAGAAACAGCCAAACTCTTTGTATTTGCGTACGAAATTGAATTCCACAACGAAATACTCACATACAATGCGAATGAAATAAAAGTACCTACCTACCGATTTCTATTCTTTGTAAAGCCGAAAATTAACAAACAGGATCTGCCACAATAGACCAACACCGGGGTGTTGATTTTGGTGGTGCCATGCCGGTTAGCAAAAAAATTAAATTTCGCAGAAAGAGAAGCTCTTTCGAGATTTATTTGAGAACTTTGACGAATACAAGTCTATGCCGACACGCCTTTTGGCTGTGCAACGATTTCGTCTTTTGCTAATTGATAAGCACAACACGCGCCAGCCACACAGAGCGATTGATTCGTCGTAGGCACTTTGTCGGAATAAATTTAACTTGTTTTCACTCACTTACAGTTAAGATACATACACTACATCGAAATTGTAGTAGCCATTATAGTAAATGCAAAAGTCACTGTGCAAAGTCTAGAAATTTGAAATGAGAAAATATTCGAAATGATGATGATGAAGACAACTTCCATGAAATCGGTGATTCGTCTTCACAGGAACGTCAACTATAAAGTATTCCGCAAATGTTCATGTAATTGGACAATTCTACTACTTCTTCCGATAGCAGTTAGTACCTACTAGTACCTGTGTAAACTTTGCTAAAGGTTATATCCAAAAATAAGTCTCACATTACCGGTTCAATGATTCTCAAATTACTGCGGCTTTTGTGACGCAAGAGTACCGAAATAACGTGTCGCAAAGAATGTGTCACAACGCGACTTTGGCATTGTGGCACAATAACGAGCACAACGAGTCTCTTCAGAGATGAGCCGTTTCGGTCTTGGGTTTGTGTAATAAAATGTGTACTTAGATGTATTGCCTGTTATCGCACACTGTCATGTTAAATAAACTTTATCCTTGATGTGCGCAGTGAACAAAAGCGTCGGTTTTTACGAGCCAATCTCGCGGCCACGTTCATACAAATGGGCCTTAAGTGGCTCTGCTGATCACGGCTCAAACATGATTAGACGCTATCGGTAGTGGGAAGGCACACAGTCGAGAATCTCCACGGGTGAATAACATTCAAGTGAATTCGAGCTGGAACTGCTAATTTGATGGGGAAGATGTCATAAAAGCAATTAGCAGCAAGTGCGAACGTGTCTCGAGTGACAAAAGTGCTAAATGAGCGAGCGACGGGCAGCAGAACTTCGGACTTCGCCATTAGAATAACACAAAATGAGGAAATTAAAAACAAATCAAATTGAAATTTCAGAGACTTTGTAATGATTTGCTTCAACGTATTGTCCGTTAATTGTCTGTAATTACAAAGGCAAGTCAATAGCTAAACGCGTATTACGAAATATTGATTTAGCGCACAATGCGGACAGCTAAGTTCTGCGATTGTTGACACTGGCCATTCGATTGGTTTGGCTGGCTACCACCGCAAGCACTCACGACTTACATACATACACTCGCACTTGTCATGAGTGCTCTGTCATGTGCAATAGTGGTATATTTGCAGCGCAGCTAAAAGAAAACATTCCACAAAGTTGAATCTGTTATAGATCATAGCTGTAAAAGAGACAAAAACACAACAATAATCCCTTGTGAAAAGTCAGACCCAGACTAGGCTATTGTCCTCGAATAGGACTTCATTGGCTTGTAAATGGAAATTTTAATGTCACTTGCTTGATAACGAGTTTAAGAAAATAACGTGGTTGTGTGAGGCGGGCCATTGCATAATTTATCGCTAAACTTTTCCATATTGGTCGCGCAAATCACAAGACGCTGTCCGCTGCCAGTAAATGGCTGTCCGAAAGTCTCTCCATTATTTTAATAATACGCTGTATGCGAGCACGCGCGCGCTTCACCGCATTACAAATCTTAGTTTGAATTTCGATTTGTGCGCCGCTGTGGTCAGTTGCAAGAGCGAATGGACGGACCACTACCACCACCAAATCAAGCAAAGCCCATACTTCTATCATACATGTGTTAAGTATTTGGTGGTGTTTTTTTTTTTCTGCGGACCTGTAGTGGCTTTTGCTTTTTACCAATTACAACATTCGGAGCTGCCAAACAGGATTTATTTAGCTCAGGTTCCAGGTGCTAAATGCATGTGGTTGGAATGTCTATAGAAATACTTGAATTTCCAGATAATTTAGTGGCTGATAGATTGCAATTGAAAGGAGATTTCCACACACACAATCGCCACTAAAAAGGCAACGCAGACCACAACAAGTGGGGCGCGCTACTCGTCGCCGGACTTTCGTCAGACTTGGAAAAACGCGCTTGAGGGTGACTAACTACATGAAACACATCTGTGATCTAAAAGGATTCCTCTATACGCCAGTGGCTTCCTTCAGTGTGGTTTGTCATACCTTTCCATGTTGATTTTCCCCCATCCACAACTGTGTATTATGTATCTACACAGCTATAGAAGGGGCACTTAATGGCAATTTGTACACACACATTTTATGACAATGCGTCCCAGTCCATGGTAATCAAAATTGATTGCCCGATGCCGAATTCAAGTTCAAGCTAACAATGCCACTCGCACTCACACCGAACGGCACAAATAAAAATTTAAATTACTATTTTGTGTCAAGTAATTGAGCGGTAATTACGTAAATGAAGTTTTCACACCTGCCCCGGTACGAAATGCATTTACTGCCAGCCATTCTATGCACATTTTTGGTAGCTCGTACAAAACAAACATAAGCGAAAGCATTCGAGCCGCAGTAAAAGTAGTGAAATGGCAATGAAGGCAAACTAGTTGACTTAACTGAAATATGCGAGACCAAATGCACAACACAACACAACACACAACGCAACACAACACAGCGAGTGTGCAACGTTTGTTTCCTCCTCGTAACATTGACACATTTACAGACCTTGAGCGGGGATTGGGGAACGAACGTGCAAACCTAAGCGAAACCACCAAAGACTGCGCGAATTCGATGAAGATGTTAATGAAGTTGGTAATGGCGTAGTGGTGGTGGTGGTGCCATGTATAAGTTGTTGCTTTTTGTTGATGTTGTTTTTTTGTTTTTGGTAATATGGTTTATATGAGGGTAAACAAACCAATATCATCCGAAATAGCGCAAATTTGCTGCCACACTGCAAATAACCTGAACTTTGTTTTCACTGAAGTGAGTAGACGCTTCGGTTTGACATTGAACTGTCTTTTTACGCTTTACACTTTCATGTGTTATTTTGGTTTTTTTTGTGAGGCACCCAATGCCCAATGTAACAAATGAATGCGACATTCATGACAGGTTTGGTGCGGTTTTTAACTGAGCGAAACCTCATCTTTTTCTGTGGTATTTGTTGTTTTAACGTTACAGTTATGACATTTATTTATTTCAGCACTATTTTCTTAATTTTTCCTTTGCTGTTAATTAACTTAACCGAATAAATTAGCAAGAGCGTTTTTCGCAAGTTGTTCAATCAGTGCTAGTTAATTGTCAGTTGCTCCATTAACAATTAAAATTTATAATTTACATTTGGATTGACCTCGATTACTAGGTAAACCCGTAATTATGGCAAGATTACACCCGCAAAAATCTCAGAAGAGCAATGGCGCTATCTCGATATCGAATGAAAACGATATCGAATATAAACTATAAATATTTACGTAACACAAAAATACCAAACTTCGGCATGGAAAAATGTCCCGAATGTGGGCGAAATTCCATTTAAACGTCTCCTAAGGGGCCAGGCTTTTCGTTATTATTTTTCCATTTTCTTGAAGATGTCATGAAAGTAAAAAATTTCTTTTACGGCGAATTTCGGGGTCCAATTTATTTTGCTTCGATATTTTGCTTTCTGTTTACACCATTGACAGAACGTGCAAAGCCTTTGGAATCATTTCAAATTCCCAATGCGACACATGAGATTGTTTTGCTGTGGATATTATTTTGTCTTTAAAATAAGAGTGTACACTATTAACTTAAAAATAACAAATTACAGCTTCGTTTCTATCCGGAAGCTACGTATTCATTGGGTCCTCCCCCTCCAACAAATACTTCAACGTCAGTTCAGGCCTTAGCTCTCACCACAAGTTATAATTTATTTCAGGTGTACGATAATTTCTCAGTGATTTTCCACGTGACGTTCGGATTGTTTGCTGCCGCTTTTAATAATTCAATTGATCAATTCGAAGACTGTTAGGTAATAATACAAATTAATTGTAATTAACATTTAATTGTTTCAACAATTCGCTGTAAACATATTTGAGTACTAGCGGAATTGAAAGCGATTCGTGATTTGGTATCATCATCAATATATAGAAAAACAAATTGTTTGTCTTTACATTTCCCAAGTCAACAATGGTATTAGAGAGCTGTTATTCCGCGCTATCCTATGTTCTAAGCCTTGACAGTCTCGAGAAGGTTCTTTCACTTTCAAAAAGGAATGTCAAATGTCAGTTTAAAAAAGTGGTCGTAGCGGATATAGTAGGCTCTCCTGCAGCCACCAGTAGAATTAGAAAGGTGTAATTGAACATATATATTCTGTGAGACCATGACTACAGATCCTCGATCAGTATTTTTCATTTTGAAAGAAGGTTTGGCCATTGTGTATATGTTAGAGTTGGGTCCAAGGGGGAGTCGAAAACGGTACCAATATGAGTCCATACGGGGTGAATATAAAAATAAAAGATACACATGGGAAGTCTTGTCTTTCGTTTTTGTAATTTCGAGATACTTATTCTTAGTTTTGCTAAGACAAATATGTGTTCCAATGAGGATAAAGCTGTAAAAAGATGAGCTGTAATTTGTTGCCATAAAAATGAATACTGAATATTTTAAAATAATAAAATAGGATGTTTCTAATTTAATTAGAAACTAATAAAAAGATACTAAATACTAAATGTTATTGAGTGGTTATGCAGTTATGCCTATACTCGTTGAAGAATATAAACTTTGTGTCTACATTAGTGAACACAAATAAAGGCTTGTATTTTCACACAACAGAGGCAATTCAGTTCCGTTTTCCGCACATTTAATGTTAATGAACTTTTCAAGTCATTTCACGTTTGAGTTCAACGAAAATGTTCAATTTGATGGAAACATGCGAAGGTCTCGCTAACTTCATTCCGCATACTTTCTAATCAACTCACACCACTTTTATTACGAGATTAATGCTAAATTCAATTTCCAATATTTGCTAATAATAACAGCACTTCTACTGGTATTGAAGGTCGGCACTACTACACTGTTCGCAGTACATCGTAGTACATCACTACACTATGTATGACAGGCGTTGAGTGATAGTGAGTTCAGTCAAATGTTTACAGGTAAAAATATCTACGTTTCTTCTTCTTCTCACTAACTAAACCCCCTTTGTTTGCACGACAATACACACAGGCGAAACGGCTGAATGAGTTTTGTCCAGTATTTGCGAGTTGTGCGCTTGTGCAAAGACATTTCAAAGATGATTCGTGTTAAACGGCTACTGCGTGCTTTTAGATGGGATATTATGATATTTTGCAATTCGTATTTAAGTCGAATGTGCGTTCATTATCAGTGAAGCTGTTCAAAGCTGTTCAAAGCTGCCTCTACGGACTGTGAACATTGTCTGGGAAGCACACCATTGCGCGTCCGCACACTCTGTTGATGTAATTTGAATTACATTTTTATTAATGTGGAAATATTATTTTATCGCTGCGGATCGCAGATAAAAACTGTAATGAACGGGATGCGATTTTTTTAATTGAATTTTTTGTTCAAATGTCTGTGAGCAAATATTGACGATTGTTTTGGGTGCGTCAAATTTGAGTTGTGTGTGATGTAAAAGAGCCTGGCCTCCACGGTGAGTGCGTTCGCAAGTGTGATTGAGCGTATTTGTTTTTTGAAATGTGTAGATGAAACCGGACTAGGGAGAAAATTCCAGCCGCTTAATGGCTTAGGGCATTTCCAGCCTCAACTTGTACAGCTTTTGGATATACATAATTCAACATGATTCAGAACAAGCGTCGACTTCATTGATTAATATTAAAAATATGGCCTTTATCAGATGTCAGTACGTATGTGTCTTTGTATGTACAACGTACATAAATGTTACGGCTGATTTCATATGATCATTGTTAAGTTTCTTTTCTTTTTTTTTTGTTGTTTACAGTAATTACCAAATGTAAGCCATTGCGAAAAGCGAAACTACAAGCCCAGTTTTCAACACCGTTAGCAATACATCTTCATAATCATGGCAACAATTAAATCGGAAACACAAGCACAAATTAATTTTTTACGATTTTGCAAACGCACACAGCGCCGTTTCGGCAAGAGGCCATTACTAATTCCACTTTTAATGGCTGGGTTGCGGCATTAGAAGGTGGTAGTTTGATAGTTCGGTTGCTCGGCAGCTTGGTGCGCCTAGCACTTGTTGTACTGTTATTAAACGCGCAGCCATTGCACCATAAGTATTATTCGAAAAAACAGCAATCCAGTTGCGAGCGTGCGACTTGTGGATGTGACATACAAACCCAATTTACAGCCAGAGTAATCCGACTGCAAAAGTGGGTGGTTGGGTGATGGTTTATTATGTTTAGCTCTGGATTAGCCAATGAGCGAGTGAAAAATGCTCAGAAAAGAGTGCAGGTCTTCAACGAAAAAGAAGAAGAAGAAAACTTAGCAACGCCGCCTCTGCATTGGCTTCGCACCAAAGTGTATGTTGGTTGGCTTCTTACTGGCTTGGCGCGTTGGCGTTGATGGCACCGCTCGCGACTTGGACGTTTTTGTATATTCAGCAAAATACTTGTGCTGCCAAAAGCCAGACAATGGTGCGCGGTTATTGTTATTTTTATTGTCACTTCGACTTCGGCTTCGATTGCGACTGCGCGAATGCCCTTGACTCAATTTCTTGGCTTTGTTACCAGCCACATGGAAATTGAAATCGAAATGGAAATGGAAATGAAACCAACTAAAGAATTCGCACATTGCTATGGTCCGTGGTCCGTGAGAAAACGAATACCTGTACAACGTCTGCTCTGATGATAAATGCGCGTTCAATTGCAAAGGCAGCCGGGGCATGCGCTATTCAGGCCTAAATGTCTGTAATTAGTGCTTTGGTCGCTTAAGTTGTGGTCAACGCAGCTTGTCATTAGGCGGGTCGTTCAGTGTGACATTTTCCATTGCCTTGGGTTACATTTGCTTTTTTGAAGTCTGGTTGCGTGCAGAGGCAAATTGCTGCTGGGCACAGAGAATTTTACTGAGTACAAGGCAACTGAGAAATGTCAAAGGGATTTGTGCATTTTGGCGGTGAGTGGAATGTTTAATGTAGAACCCAAATTCGGGTACAATTTCCACACGCACTAAAGTTGACCAATCATCTGAAGATGTTGAAGATTTGTAAAAATGTGTAAACAAATGATGTGTATGTCGGTGATTGAGTGAGTGTCTTCATCGTCGCAACACGCACTGCTCTGCTCCATCATGCCATCAATATGCATGTCGCTGTCGCTGGTGCTTGTGCTCGCCTTTGATTGTCGTTTGTTGAATGTCGATTGTGACATTATTCACGTTTACGAAATTTATTAATCATTTAAATGCGTTTTTGACCAAATAATTTGCTGGTGCAGGTTGAATGAAGTTCGAATTTCGTATAAAGTTTGTAAATAAAAATGTTATTCAAGGTGTATGTAAATTTGATGTTGGTACGGTACCCTACATGGTTTTGTTGATATTGGGGAATGCGCCAACAATATTGATTTTGATTTTGACAAAAGCTTTGTCGAAAGCGTGCTTTTTGGTTAGGTTGGGCCAAAGGGGGAAGGGAATGGCGGCGCTTTTGTGCAATAAGTGGTCTATGCAGTGGCCGCCCATCGTAGCCAATTCCATGTGGTGTATAGCGTGTGGCGCGGAAATTAAAATTCAACAAACACGTTTTTTCTTTTGACATTGTAACGCCAAAGAATGCGCTCGTAAAGATGCACTTACATAAGTCTTGGAATTGGTTTGAGGACTCACTTAGTGATTTATGGAACGCTGGCTATTCGATTCAGAGCAGAGTGCAACTTTGTTAGAGAATTCGTTACATTGTGTGACTTGGCTATGATAAGATGAAAGAACTACCATAGGAGGAAGAGTCGCATCGATTTTTAGCTAGAGTTCACTAGAGTACAATAGTACATTTTCATAAACAAACTATACAAAAATACACTCCTGATAAGTGTTTTTGAAGCAAACTGTAAATCAGCCATCGGTGCGTATGAGTGACATTTATTTTTTATATTAGATAAATGTTACTCATACGTCACATTGTGATACCATAACGAAATTTTGAGCCTTTAAAGTGTACTTCAGAATGAAGAATGGTTTCTTGTGTTGGGTTTATTCGCCTATGGTAGTGCTGTCACCCCAGAAAACACCGTTGAACTGTGCAATTGAATATTGATCGTTGACGGTGGGGAAAGTAATGGCCATCATTCCGTTTCGGGGTGTACAATAACAGCCTCTGTGTTGCTATGGCGTTTCGGACCTTTAACAGCTCCAGCAAAAGAAACAATTGATTTGTGGGGTCAGCACATTATGCCAAATTTTAGAATAAAAAAGGGCTTTATTGCCTTCTAGACCTCCTAGCAAAAAAGTGATTTCCTTATTATTTTCTGGTTTTGAAGCGTCGTTCATAAAATTTTTTGTTTTGTAGTGAGGGCCGTGTAGGTAGGCCTCTGCTTTAATTGATTTATTAGGCATACTAAAGTTGCCGAGGGCAGCTCTTTTTATGCCCACGAGCCAAAAAGCAAACATATGCTAACAGAAATACTTAATTTCCAATAAGACTCACCGAATTTCATAATCTTGTTTAAGTGAGCCTATCATCAACCACGTATATCATAAAATATCATAAACAAAGGCTAAAATTTATTTTAACCCACTCACTTTAAAATATTCATAGCGATTTGTTGTCATTATTTAAAGAAGTCTTATCCAAAGATTGAAAGGTAAGCGACGCTTTCCAATTCCGTCAATATTTCAGAAGGGTATTTTTCACTAAATCTTTGCATTGGGTGCTTCTGAGTGTTCTTAGCAAATAAGAAAGGTTCCCGCCAAAAGTCCCAATTCAGAATTTTAGATTGTTGTGGTGTCTTATTAAATCACTCATTTCAAAAATTGAAAAAAGCTTAGAGATGCTAACTTTAAAACTAAATATTTCATGCCGTCATTTTTGGGTTATTGCCTTCAATAGCCTTGTAGTCACAGTAGTTATAACAAAAAAAAAACACACTGGACTCTTTAAAAAAATTGGCAAACTATTTTTAGTTTATTTTTCACTCTTTAATACTAAAAAGGCTTCTAACCGCGAAGGGCGACAGCTGACCGACAATTTCCGTTCTTGTTACTGTAAAAACAAATCACCCTTTGGCGAAATGAAAGAACAATGTTTTCAGTTTTTTTTGTTGTTGTACATTGTTTGCTTCTCGAAAAGAGCAAACACAACAAAAACTCAACAGGGTGCTAACAGAAAACAATGACACTTGTGGTTGACAGCGATGACATAATGGGCGCGCAATAATGTCTTTTACAAGTGAGACTGAGCGCGGGTAAGGTAAGGTGCAGCGCTGCAAATTGTGGCATTTGCACACAACCCTCGCTTGTATGAGCAGCCATACTGTAACTACCCTCAGTGCTTGCAGAGAAGGGGTCCGGTCTGGTAATAGAGAAATGCGACTACTCTTTGCTTTGGCCTGGCAATCGTCGGAATATGTGGCTTAATAAAGAACACGCTCACTTGGTTATTTGCCAAATGCTTGCCATATAGCTTCGTTCTCAGTTTGGTTTTTGTTCTGTTCTACAGACATTCTGAATTACATACGTTCTTTCCATCAGATTAAAAGATAGTAAATCAAATGTAATTGTCAGAAGGTTGGCATCTCTGTAGGGTATTCACCAGATACAATATACTATCGCCGAGAGCGTTGCCAGCCCAGGCCAACAGAGTATTTATCCGAAAGATAAGAATGATACAATGTGAGCACAAATTTGGAATAAAGGCGTCTTAGTTTCGTCTCCCGCCCGTGTCTGTTCGCTACTCGCTGCTCGCAGCCAGTGCCATAGTATTTCCCATTTGGCTGTTGTTCGCACGCGTCGATTTGGGTTAGATTCGTTTCGCGGCAGGTTTACGGGGTGTGTGTTCTCTTTGGCCGAAGTGTTCGCTTCAGTTTGATTTCGGTGCTGGGTTGTGTCTGGCCTGAAATTTTTCCTCATCTAGTGAAATTGTTGATTTGCAAACTAAAGTGTGAGATAATCTGACATTTGCCATAGCTGAAAAAAATTACATAAATTTTGAATTGGAATAAAAATTCGACTCGGATCACACAGCGCCTATGGAGTAATGAAACATGTGAAGTAATGCAAACAAAAGTCTCGTGATTATCAAATAATTTTCCTAATATACGTTCGATTCGCTCGGTTCGTGTTCAAATGCCAAAGCATCTCGGTATCTCGTGTGTATCGTGCATCTGTCAGACATCGTTCCAACAAAACGTTTTGATTATCGCATACGTGTGACGGTTTCCGCCCACAATTGTTCATCAGTATGTTTTTTATTGCAAATTAGCAACTCAACTCGACCAAACCGACACAGCAAATGCACGCACGTCCGACAAAGCCACCAACTTGTATCTACACGAAGAGTGGACAATTAATCAACTTTAGCATGAACCTGTAGGGAAAAGTTCATGGGATAATCAGAAAAGCTAGGAATCAATGAGCGATTGTGTCCCTCATTGTATCCCTGTGGGCCCATCTCCAAGTCCACTCCCGTGCTGCAATCTTTTTGGTAAATCACCGTTAATTAGTGACAAACTGAAAAATTTATAAACGCATGAGGCAATTCGATGAATACACTTTGCTTATAAGTAGTGTGTGGCAATGTGACATAATTGCGCGGAACGAGAGAGCGCCACTTCGGATTGTCGGTGAAAAGAGCACAGAGAATGAGCGAGCTCCACATGCGAATGGCGAAAGGCGAAAGGGGAGCACGACATGGAAGAGAGCGAGAGTGTGAATGGAGATTTGAAAATTGTGTATAATCGTAGGAATTGCTCAATGAATTTGTTGGTTTTTTCTTCTATAATTTGACGAAATTTGCTGCAGCCTTTGCGCGTCCACCACGTTGCTCGCATTAATTCAATCAACAGATTCCATCATTGATGAAACAGAAGTGACAATTTGCGAGAGAGAAAAAAGTGGCCTGGACGCATTGAATGCAGCATCATTGGGGATTAGTGGGTACTTGGACAGCATTAGATGACGAAATGTCGATTACAGCAAATACCTGCTCGTGTCAGATTGAGTGGCTCTTGACACACTTGTCATGTCAACAACTTGACAGGGGTGTCAATGTGCTGAGAGATCTGATATATGCACCATTTCCGAACTATCGATGGATTTGAGAAGCGGGCAATAGCAAAGTATTTTGATGTCCAGAATAACATTCAACAAGTCTTGAAAGCTTTGCAAATGCGTTATTTTTTATTATTGTTTAATTTAATAACACACACATGAGTGGGTCGCTGATTGAAAACCTCTTTCCCAATTTCAATGTAGATCGAAATCAGCGCAAAAATTTAAAATGCAAATTTACAAAGTTTTAAATCACAGCGCGCGCCCATAACGATCTTAGCCCAAACATGGTCTCTCCAAAAGCTATTTTAAATTATTTGCCAGCTTGACAACCAACCGACGACGCGACTTTTGTTTACACACGTAAAAGTTTGACCATGAATCTGCCGCGTCCGAAAGCGAACACACAAAATTCCCAACTTGATTTCGTCTTAATGTAAGGCACTAAAATATAAAATTTAATATGCAAACTTCGAGTGGAGTGTGATGAAGGAGCGAGCGAGCAGCTCGTGTGATCTGTTTGCTTTTTTTCTTTTTTTTTTTGTTGATGTGCCTCTGTCGACGCAGTCCACACACCAAAATCTGATAAGAGCGATCGAGTCGAAAATACTGAATTCGATAGGGGCAACACCTCACCTTGCCTCTTACAGCTCCTGGATGCACCACTCCGCACCGCACCGCTCCGGCTGATACCAACATATCTTGCCATAACCACAGTAACTTTCAAGCGTTTCGCTGTCGAAATTGTGCGCTCTTTTAAGACTTCTTATTTCACATTCGAGACTACATACGATAAAAGCAAAGAAAGACTAAAAAAAAAAGTGGGTACCATAAAAGCTACCAGCTTTTTTTACTTTTCATTTTATTGTATTTATTTTTTTTTTGGTCGGGGAGACTAAACGAATTCGTTTCATTCGGAGACGACTTCAGTAGGTGTTCGAAGCGTGTTCAGTGCACATCTACGGTGTCCAAGAGGGGATCGATCAGCGAATTCGAAAACGGTTGGTTTGGTGTGAACTCGATGAGATCGTGCGAATACCGTCAAGCGTTGAATTGCCCAACTGCTACACGAACGGATCGGTGCAGCGTTATTGATTTGTATCGGTGGATTCGATTTGGCTTGCTACGCGCGTCCGACTTCGTGATTCGTGGCTTTTGAGAGCTTCTAGTTTTAGTTTTTCGGGTTTTTCGCCAAAATCGTCTATGGATACCTCAACCTAGGGAGACTCAACGGTAGTTAAATGTACAGAATAGAACGCAACGCTCAACGTGGAAACAAAATACAATAGGCGAAACGCGGGGCAGGGTCATCTCGGTTGCGGCACGGAAGCATTCGTCTCGTACGCTTAGTTATTGCCTTAACGTTAGTCACTGGGTTTTTAGTAAGTTAGTAGTAGCTTGGCTGCCGTTGGCGTTTAATTGTCGTGTGGTCCGTTCCGTGATCTCGTCTGTGTTTATTCGTTCGCTCGCTCGATCGTCGCCGCTGTTCGTTTCAATGAAGTACAGATCTTGTTTCGTAAAAACAAAATCTAACAAAACTTTTGTTTTAAATTAAAAGAAAATAAAAAGTATTTGAAATATTTATTAAAATTCCAATTCTCGATTTTCAGTGGAAAATTTAGAAGAAAAAAAACTAAATAGTGAGTCGCTGGTGTTTATTGTGATGCTGCCTACGCTTTGATCCCATCTAGTAAAATTTATTAATACAACAATTGAAATTAAAGAAAATGCAAACTAAGCCCGATACTCTAAATTCACCGATTTCCAAGTGATATTCAACGAACACAAAGTAAATAAGGAAAAATAAAGAAAATATTCTCAATTTTTGAGAAAACCTATTTATCTTTTAATACGTATTTGCCCACACAAGTGGCGCACATAATTCTAACTGCAATCCAACGACTTCAACTTACAAACCAATTATATACACTCAAACAACAACTCAATAGCAACAACAGAAACAAAAACAAGAACAATATCTTATTTACAACACTTCATTCTCACCGCCGCCAGGACAACTTCGCTTCGAATTGTTTATGAATTTTACAACAAAACCAGCAACAAAACGCGCATAAAGGTAATTCATAAATAATTCATGGGCGGCAATTATTAATAATTTACACTTGGTTAACGACTGGAAAAATCTTTTCTTCCGTTGAGCAACAACAATAACAAAGTCAACAGATAGAATACAACCAACAAACAGACACGAAACCGTTGAGAGTTGCTTCTCGAAAGGAAATGCAAACAATGGCTATTTGAGCAATTAATTACTACATTACTTTTTAATTAAACGAAATGTAAGGTTAGATTCGTTTCTCTTTTATCAAGGATCATTGCCTGGTCAACAAAAAAGACTCTATGGGAGCTTTTCCAACCTAAAACATAAGAGTTTAAAGGACCATAAAATTTCATTTTTTTTTGCTTAATCTTTGACTACTTTAAAGTTCACGGATTTATAATATTATGCATAATCCGAATAGGTCCACTGGCTGTAGAATGATTGTCTGATGAATAATGAATTTATGGGATTTGAATAAATTTTATTAAATCTAATGAAAAAAATTCTCTAAAGAAATTTTGATTTGTGAAAACTGTCAATGGTGCTAAAAATAAAAACAAAATAAACATAAATTAAATATTTAATATAAACAAAAATTTGCATACGAAAGACGAGAGATATTTGCATAAACGATGTTATTGAACTCTAAATCTCAAAATCCAAATGAATACGCAAAATGAAGTATGCAAAAATTAACATGGTATGCATTGTATAAAATTGATGTGGAAATAAAAAATGTTTCGTTTTTTTTTCAATACATGTCCTAATAAAATAATTTATTACTGCCTTTTTTGCCAATCGAATCGATTATAATTAATGCCCTCCACATGTCATTGTGACTTTGCACTAATTCTACCAGCTTCATCTGCATATGAAATGATATCAAATGGCGAGGCGGACAGGTTCCTTTGGTCAGATTTTTTTACTCTTAAATGAAATATTTACATGAGACTATTTAAGTAAATAATCGTACCAAAATGTGTTGGCTTTTTAATAAAACAAATAAAAAGGTTTTATTAAAACACATCCAAAAAAAATAGAAAATCATATCAAAAATTTTAATTGAAATTTTTCAATGAATTTTGTTTGCAAAATAAAAAAAAATAATAAAATTTAATTTTTTTTTACATTTATAAAATAACAACGTAATATTCAACGTAATTAAATTACATATAAACAAATTTAATGTATAACTTTTTTTACATTAAACCCACATGATTTAGCCAAATTTAAAAAAAAATTTTAGATGCAGAATTTTTTTAAATTTTATTTTTTTTAATATTTTTTTTTTTAAAAAAAAAAATATAAAATTTTATTTTTTAAAAATGCAAAATAAATTTTTTGTAAATTTAATTTTTTTACATTTTTTACATTTTACAATTTTATGATATTTTTTAAAAATGCAAAATTAAAAAACTTTTTTTTTTCAGTTTTGATTTTTAACAAATAAAAAAACTTTACTTCTGTTCCCCCCTCTTTTTTCGATGTACATTTCTCCCATCCAGCCATCAGCATACAATTTCATAACAAGAGTATATGAAAATCAATATTAAAGCATAATATTCTGCTCCCGAATTGCTGGCAGTTGGTGCATAAAATGAAATTGTCTTTAATTCCCGGAAAGTTGTCGCACAAGGCAGAAAGAAGGTCGCCACAATGTCTGCTCTATAAAAAAAAATATAAAAGAGCCTTCGTAAATTATATTTATAATGTCATCGTTCTTAAGTGATGAAAGAGCGGACGTCAGCACTCGTCACACAGCATGTTTAATAGCAAGCATTTGGGAAAACAAACTTTGCCTTCGGAAAGCCTAATTAATAAGATTTGGGTTAGCTAACAAAAGTGTGTCAATCAAAATACTCGTAAGAAAGTAATTTGGGGGGAATGGATAAAAGTTTACATTGCTGTGAACATCCCAATGAACGTAAGGATAATAGGACATTTTCCAAAGCATCCACCCTCGTCTCCTGCGTTGATTAAAAACATTTGTATTTACCTTGGCTCTCATAATTTCATTCCACGTGTGATGCAGCGGAATGTCTTGCGTAATCATTTCAATGAGTTTCAAAAATAAAATGGAAAATCTCTGAAACAGCAAGAATGAAAACATTTAAATTAAATCATTTACTCGTCCATAAATAAACAAACCATGTGATGAGTCGTCGTGACTCGTATCTACGCAATCGCCGTGCTGTGCCGGCATTAGCAGCGTTTTGACATATTTCCAGTTATACGTATATGTGTGTGTACATTGTTTTGGGGGCTTGTCTGTTTGACAGCATTAAAAACTTAAGCGGAATGTTAATATTTTTCTTTTCTTGTATTCTGTTTACGAAAATCACATTCGAATGATGCCCGAAACAGTGATTCCACAAAGTGCAGACATGCATTTAGTTGTAAAAAACTATTAGAGTTAGAACTAAATTGTGCCCTCACAGCCTTTGGTTCCTTAAACGGGACATCCAACTCTAAGGTCGATTCAACGTTACTCACTTGCCTGTCTAATGGCCAAACATTTAATATGACGAAGCCAAAAATCAATATTGAAATTGTGTGCCCAGGTTGTCAGCGCACATTACCGAATTTGTGTTTCACCCAATGACGACATAAGCACAGTCCTAAACTCCTCCATGGGGTTTCGGGAATTCGTATGCAAAACCGAGTCCCGTGTGCCTGTAAACGGATACGGTAAGGACACACCACACGTGACGTGGGAAGACTGCGACGTTGGCGGTTGGATGGCGTTGAAACGCGATATGCCATGATACATGCAGAGTGTGTATTGTGAAATGTTCGAACAAGGACTGATTGGGGAATGCGCCAGAAGGGGTGTGTAATTCTCTAGAAATTGCACGTTCTGGCATAATAGCAATAATAAAAAACAAGTTGAAGCGCCTTCTTGGCGTCATTCATGGCGTGTTACATGCGCGTTAAAAGCCCGTTTCGTTCGTTGTGGCAGCCAGGTCTGGGTGGGTTTGGTCTGGTGGTGGTGATGGTGGTGGATGCCCCCGGAGGCTCACTGACTCACGCACTCTCTTTCGGCGAAAAGTACACAATTTCATTCACCAAAATCATGCAAGTGCTAAGAGAGAAAGTAAAGAGAAGCGAATACACAGGAATGGCACTGTTAAGGAAGAGCGAGCGGTGCTCTAGACAAGAGTCACGTGATGTGATTGAAGTACGTAGGATGTGGTGGGAGCTGTTTTTTTTTGTGGTTCGTTTTTGGAGAATGCCACCTAGTATCTATTGTAGAAAATCTATATTCCACGTTGTTGCTTTTGTTGCATTGTGTATCTCCAGGTTGTGACAATGACAAGAAATTAGGTCAATGAAATGAAAAAAGCTCTTTCAATTTTTAGGGTGGCAGTTTTAACAAAAAAAAAATTAGAGAATTGCCACAAAGAACGCCAAAAACCGCTTAAGTCATTGGAAACTGTTTATATTCCGCTATTGGTCCTAAACTGTTGGCAACACTTGATGTGAGCTCGTTTATTCGCCTCTATATGCTAAAGAAATTAAGTTGGCAGCCCACCTCTAACCACAAACGTGTACAATGTACGAAATTGGAGGCAAGTTTAATTGAAAGCACTCTTAGTCACATCAACATGGTTAGGATCATTTTAAAAGGCTTGTATGTACACTGTATCTGCATCTAGAGCCTTCTAAGTTTAGTAGATGAGATCCTCATTTACACAAGTTTGATTCTTCATTTAAATTTTTCTATTTAAACCGACATGTTGTGAACTATGACGTGCGTGCGTGTGACCTGTGTCTACACCCTGACCAAAGATACCACACCCTCTTTCGTGGAATTAGAGCGTTTTGGTTGTTGTCGGTAATTTGTTTGTTTGTTGTCAATGCTTGTTGTTGGCTGTGTTTGTCAATGTGACTCTGTTGCTTGCGCTTCCGGAACTGTGATACTGCCAGTCGCTTCGTCCAGGTCGTCCTTATTCGACTCGACTGCCTTGCGTGTCTGCCCGCATGTGTACGTCTGTAATTATTGCCTCCTTCAGGTGTGTGCAGGCGCGTTGCTTGAGGCGTAATTTATTAATTTTAATAATCTTACCTGTGTACATGGTGTGTGCATGGGTGTATGCCTGTGGTTAATGGCCATACAATCTGTGGGGAAATACATATGTAGAATATCTCAACCAGTAATGGAAATTTTTGATTTAATTACAAATTACATTCGCATACACAAACATACACTTCGTTGAAATATGAAAAATAAAAACTTTAATTACTTAATAAAATTGCTATTAAAAAAAAGAGGTATACAAAACATTATAAAACTGAACGATCAAGCTTGGCTGCATTGCTTGTTTGCTTAAGTTTTTGTGTAGTCACATAGAAAATATTAATATTTTCATCTGTACCTTAATGTGCTGGCGATTACTGGTTTCGCAATTAACATTCCCCGAGTGTACGAGACTATTTTACAAAAATTGTAACGCAAATGAATTACTTCATTGTGCGGTCATAAATACTTGTATTGAAATGTAGAATAAATCAAATGCGCTAACAGCGCCGCTTAAGTTCTTATTTCAATTCCGTATGCTTTCTCATCATTTGCATTTCTTTCGCGTTGCTCTATTCACTAGTGTACGAATGTACCTACTTTCGGACGTGATTTGTTCACTTTACATGTTAGTGATGCAGCAGAGATGCAAAAGGGGGGGGACAGACAGTGAGAAGCGTCATAATCACACCATCACTGAACAGCTGGCATGAGAAAATGGGAAATTTGCATGCCGGATTTAACAATTGAACAGATTTCAACAAATTAAGCGAATATCTTTCCTCGAAAGTCCAATGTTTTCGAATCCCAATCCCGTGTGTGTGTCTTTTTTCTGTGATGCAATGAGTTCATATTGAAATTAATAATTTACGACTACAATCCAAACATTGGCAGCGTTGGTGGCGGTTGTTGCTCGTTCTTTTGCACGATTACGTCAAAGAATTTCTGAAATTGTATTTATAAACGATGCCATAATTTCGGTTTTATTTTAGATACTTTCGCTGCTGAACTATTTCGTATTTTAATGTACTAAAATCCAAACATTTCGAGTTGTTATTGTTTAAACAAATTGAATTTTATGAATGTACCCGTTTGTACAAAAAATCCACATTTAAAAAATTCATGAACTTATGTTGAGTTTGCAGTTCGTGTAGCTTTGAAAAATTGGCCAGACGGCACTGAACACTTTCCGACGCTTCTGTGGCCATGTAGCCATCACCGTGTAGTGCAGCTGTTGCGTTTTTGCCCCAACTGCTGCGCTGATTTCTGCAAGAACAACGAAACTTTCTGCTTGATTTGAAAATTGGTGCAAGCACTTGCTACATAAACAACAATTGCAAACCGTCCTTGACCTTTTTCTCTTACCACTTGCAAATGGAGCAATGACTTTTTGCGGCTTCAGCAGTATTTCTATTGGAAAAAAGGTTAAGTTACGCCCCCGGTGTATAACAGTTTCGCTGACGCTAGAAATTTTGCGACAATTGAAAAACCTTGTCTGATTGCGCCGCACTATATTTTCATGATTATCACATGATTAATACGCCGCAAACATACTTTTTTGGGTACATTTGAACTATATACAAGCACATATATACAGTACTTATCACATTTCAAAGTTCGCTTTTATCGGGAATTATTTCATACCACAAGGAAAAAAAATAGACAGAAAAGCGATAAAACTTAATCACTATTTTTTAAATAGATATTGGAAGCGATTTCCTTTCCATGGTCTTCAGTGTTATTTGTTGCAACTCATTGTTGGGTGTTTGCTTTTTGGGAGTGAAGTAAATGAAATGCGAAATCGATAAGTTGAACTCGTAAGGCGAAGACTAAACGTCCACTTAACTAAGCTCAGCGCTTACATAATAAAAGAATTATGACCCAAATTGCTATGCCATATTATCAATATTTATGAATTTATAATCCCGCTTGGCACACCTGTTCCCTAATCACTGATCGCCTTCTGAGTGTGGCCACTCGATGTCTAATCGAACATAATCGAATGTAATCCAAGAAAATCATTTGCGCAATCATGAAAATTATCAAATTAGCATTCATGGTCCGCGCGATAAGACAATTGTGTGCCACTGGTTAATCGATATTACCACAAGTTTGACTATTTCGCTAACAATAACAATTTCGAAATTCAATTGCGATTGTAGTGTATTGCCATCGACAGCAACGTTAGTAGAGCAACTCGGGCAACCAAATCGCTGCCGACTACGATTTATCCGCAGTTGTGAAGAGAGGAAATAGTAAGTGTGTGTAATTGGAAGAGAGAACAACTAGACAAAACCATCTGACTGCAGTTGTAAAGTTCGTATCTCTCTTTGTAAAGAGCACGAATCCGCCAATTGAATCACAACTTCTTACTATGGCACATTAGCGAATTGTATCGAAATTGAAACTGAAATAAATTGGTGATTTGTACAATTGACGCTTCGGTTAGTTTTTGCCTAGTTCTACTGAACTTCGGAAACGCTATCAGCAACGACGACTTATCACATAATTATGTCTGTCGATAAGCGGCCGTAACTAAGTCCTCTTTAGTTAAATGCATTAAAATTCTTTTAAAAAAGTTCCACGTTTTATTTATTAACTTTTCATTTTATGTCTCTTACAGATAGCAACAAAATATAGTTATAATAACCGTATCAACTACCGAAACCAACACAAAGCACAATGGCCTTAATTATGAAATACATCGACAGCATAAACAGATACATGGACTCACATGGTGGTAAGTTGAATGCAGCGTGTAGCGCCAAACCAAAAAATTCAATTTTCAATATTTCACAATCCTTGGGTATTTATAGTGTACATAGTAAGTTGAGGTTGGAGTTGAGAGACACACATAGAGCGAGTCTCTGTCTCAGAGTGGTCCATTAATCGAAAATTCTTTTTATATAGAAAATATAGAAAAATATTGTGTATAGAAAAGAGATAAAAAAGTTAAATTTACAATTTGAGAAATCTTGTTGAGCAGCCCCCCGACCTCAACATAACCGACGTCTATTCCATGCCAGTTAAATTTAATTAATTTATATTCAATTTCAAATAAAAGTTATAAAAAAAACTTCTGAACCTGTCCAGCTTAAAATAGTTCTGGTCCGATAGCAAACCTCAAATTTTGCGAAATGGACAATTTTCCTGTGCTTGGGTATTTAGGCCCGTGCTACAGTCCAGTGTTAATTGGCGTAACCTTGAAAGCTACATTTTTTGTACTTACATTCGAAGAGGTTCATAAAATTGTAAATTTTTGACACACACACACTAATTAGTTTACAACTATCGCAATTAGCATTTTCGGTTGGAAATCAAATAAATATTTTACGAATGAGATGTTGCATGGAATAGCCTTTCGCGCAGCCATTGTTTGTAATAGACTGTAGTGTACAGCCCAACCTGAGGCGAACTTTGTCCCGATCTTGGCCACAGCAAAACACGAAATTAAACAAATGTGTTAAAAGCATTTCGGCATATTTCGGCAAATGTGAATGTGAATGGCCACACAGCAAAAGTTCTTAAAGCAAACAGACAAAATACTTATTTATAGAACCAAACACTGATGGGGATTCACGTGTGGAATACGCAATTTCGAGATTCGTTGCTAAATTGTTGATCTTTAATAATTTTGGCGATCGCCTGCCTGCACGGGGAGTTGCATAACAATTGATATTGCCGAAATTATGGCACGCTGGCTCTTGTTTTGAATTCGAAATAAGACGTTTGCCAACTTTTTATGATTTATTGCGTTAATTGAAGAATGCTCGTATATCAACCTTACGATTATCATTATAGACACAGGGTGGTTGAGGTGGGCTGCTGTATGAGTGCCCGGTGTGTCACTTGACCGATTTCTGCTGTCAACTTGGAGTGTTTTCGCTACTTGCTGCCCCTGCCTTGCTTTTTTGCTGTCCCTCATGACCATTAGTTAATGATGCAGTTAATGATGATAAGAACTTTACTCTATGATAGATGTAGCAATGTGTAGATGACCCTTAAGTTCTCTAAATTTGTTTATTTGTCTATGCAAATGGCATTTATGTAATTTGTTAGTTTTGCAAATAGCAAGTGTTTTTTAAAGGCTTTTCTCATTTGTAATGAATTCTTCTTTTTTTCATTTCCATACTATAGATTCAAGGACGAAGGATTGGCCTATGATGTCATCGCCATTTCCAACATTAGCAGTTTGCCTCACATATGTTTACATTGTCAAGGTGAGCACAAGTGAATTGTCATTTCAGCTATTGGAATTTTTTCGGATCTCCATGCATATCAGTCATTTGAGATAAGTTTGCTTTTGCGCGCAACAAAAACAGTTAATTGCGAAATATAGTAGCCGACAATTGTTGGAACAAAATAGTTAATAAATGATTCATGCAATTTGTATATTTAATTGCGGTTTTGTTCGGAACTGGTTGCGTGTCACGAATTAGACAAAACAACGCTTAAAAGTATTAATCAAAATTTCTTTATTTACTTAGTTTATGGAGGAATGTTAACACATGCTTAAGCCACAAAAGTGTACAGAATCACCTTCTAATTCGAGGTGAGCGCTACAGAAAACACTCTTAACAATGACTGAGTGTTTTTGCTCCACAAAGCTGATTAATGCTTGTTTGGACTATTAATCTCTTGAAGCTCCTCATGGTTTCCCAATTAATACCAAGTATTGTTTGAGATGGGACTCGTTCCAATAAATAGAGTGCAGTTTTTCCAACACTACAAATAAAATTAAAAAATATTTGGCCCTAAGACCCTCGAGTGACCTGGGGCGATCTAGCTGCACGTCACAGACGCAACTTCGTTTCAGACTCAAAATCGTTTCTGTGAATTGCAGGGTGTCCCTCCGTTAAGTTCCGATGCCGAACGATAAAGTGAAGCTTCTTCACGGCAAATAATAGTACGTCATTGCCATTACTTGACGACTAATCCAAACTATAAAGTCAATCCAGTTTATGGTCTCTAGCATGACGGTCTTTGGGAACCACCCAGCCGGCCTTGTCAGAGGAGCTATCTGAGTGCTTATCGGGTGTCGGTTTACAACGGCTCACTACGATTGTATTACGCTTGATTTCGTTTACATAACACTGTGGCGTTGGATTGTTATTTTTTTCCTGTGTTATTCACAATTGATTAGATCGAGACACATGACACATGCGTTGGTAATTTTATTTTTTGGTGGTTAGATATGATAAGAGTGAACGACAAGCCAGTCGCAATTGATAAAGTTAATAGAGAGCGCTGGGGTTAAATATGAACGAAACTGATGAGATATTGTTGAACACCTGAAAGCACTTAAGTTGCGCTTTCGGGTGCGGTAATTGACGGTCGAACTTGTGTGTGAACTCTCTTTTGTTTGTTTCTTTGCAGGTTCTGGGGCCGCGATTAATGGAGAATCGAAAACCATTCCGATTACAAAACACATTGATAGTTTACAATGCCGTACAAGTGATATTTAGCGCATGGCTATTTTACGAGGTATGTTCTCTTCCAGCAGGTGACTTGCGTCGTCCAGCGATCGAGCATCTTCATCGGCGCCCCAAAATAAATCTTTCTCTTTGGCTGCCGCACACTTCGGAACTGTACAATTACTATACTATAGAAGCAGCCGAAATATACTGAAGTAACTGGAGAACTCCAGTTTAGCCCATACCCACTCATCATCACACTCCCATCGCCATTACTTTTCCACATTTTACTCCCACATTATACTTGCCTACATTTTGTTATTTTTTGTTTGAAATTTAATAACTTTTCTCTGGACTTGCCAATTTTTAGTGCTTAATGGGCGGCTGGTGGGGTCATTACAGCTTTACATGTCAACCCGTGGATTATAGCGATAGTCCAACTACTCGGAGAGTAAGTGCGAATAGTTAGGCGACAAATATTTCACGGATTTCAATAAGTTGCCATTTGCAAATCGTTACAACAAGTACAAATACAATACAATACAGTCATAAGACGCAATTTGACCGCAGATCCTGCGCACTCTCGAAACCGAATATGCCTCGAATCTACATTAAATCCATCCGTAGTGTAAAGATATCATTCTCTAGGCATTTATGTACATTTCGCTTTTCTCCATACAAACTCGAGCCACGGCGAAATGACTCATACTACCAAAGTTGAATACAAAACTTCAAAACTTCTCTAACTACATAGTTGTAAGTTAAGTCATACCGCAACTGGCAAATTAACAATGCGCTTTACCGTTAGGAAACTAGAATTAACCCGAACTTTGCTAAAATTGCACAGAAGTGAGACAGCAAAGTTCGTCCTCATATTTCGTATTGTAGTGTGTAATCATAAGTAAATTCATTCATAGTAAAATATTTCAATCGCCCACATACTCACATAGAATAATCACTTGAGAGCAGGGCAAAGCTAACTTCATGAAAAATGCACAAAAAATCTCATTCAAAAATAATCCAAAAAAAAAAATTATCAAAATTACAAAAACAAATTTTATAAAAAAAAAACAAAAATCGATTTTTTTAAAAAATTACAAAAATCGATTTTTCTGAAAAAATTACAAAAGTCGAGTTTTTATATATATTTTTTGGGTTAATTTTTATGATTTTTTTGTGCGATCTTTTAGGAAGCCACCCATCTATCCAATACAGATATGATAAATGCTCCAGTGCGATCATGAAAAGATTTTGTTTTGTTGTATTAAATAGTTACATGTTTCGCTACGAATATTACGCTAAAAGGACGCAAATATCTACCAATGTCCTGAGGGTAATCACTAGCTTAATACACCGAGAGAGAAAAATAACAGTTTCGCCGTTAAGAACCATCCGACAGTCGAAAAACTGTTCAATTGACAGCACAAACTGTTAAAATCAAAGCGAAAACTGAACAGTTTTTGCTGTCAATTTAACAGTTTTTCGACTGTCGGATGGTTTTTAACAGTTTTCTTAACAGTTTTTTCTCTCGGTGAACTTTTGTATATACATATTTATTAATAAATTGCCTTTTTTTGTTATTTTCGTACTTCATGTTAGGCGATTTTATTTGAAAATCGCACAGAATCCTCAATGCGTTTAGAATTTAAGCATATTGAAAAGGACTTCACTGCAGCAAACTTCGCTTATGTGAAATCGAAAAAGCTTGGCTTTTGTTTTCCAGTTGTCCGATGATCGCTTGAGCGAAAATTCAGCATAACTGAAACCAACTAACTGATAACTTTGAGTTTTATTTAATCGCAGTCGTCCGTATTAGCTTGCACTGTCCGCTTCCCTACGTTCTACATGTCTAAGCGTTATTTGAGTGGTCGTATTTATGTTGACTTCGTTATTCTAATCTAATCTACTCTACTCTACACTTTACTTTTCAACTTTTCCAACTTCACAAACACATCTTGTACCCCAGACAATTTTGAAGATTATTTTCTTTCGATACAAACATTTTTTTACAGAAGCGCGTTGAAGAGAGAAATTTATTTGCCAAACCAAAATTTATATATTATCGCAAAGTCGTTCTAGCGACAGTTCCACAAAATTATTTGCCAAATCGAGTCTACGAAACCAATCCGTTTTTTTCTCTCTCTACCTTTGCAGATAGCTTTTTCCGGTTGGCTAACGGGACATTATAACTTCCGATGTCAGCCAGTCGACTATAGTAATAACCCTAGAACATTAAGGGTATGTGATAACAAAGTGATGAATGTTTGTGGTACAGCCATTTTCTTGTTTCTTGTTTCTTGTTTCCCCCTCCCCCCGATATACAATATACACCAATTTTATTTGTTTCTTGTTATTTCCATTTTTCCGTTTTTAAATAATGTTAATTGTAACTAACTCAGTGGAATGAAACGAAACGAATGTCGCATGTCCTTCCCATAGACATTTGAACGAAATTTCCTTTCAACATTATCAACGATTTTTTTTTACAGAAAAATTATAGCCTAAAGTACTTACTAAACATGGTGAAAGTAAATAGTTTTAACTTGGTTATATAGTATATATCTATATATTCAATGGTTTATGTAAATATCCTGCCTGGTTTTCACTAAGTCATATCAACTGGTAATAAAATATGTCAAGGACTGACGGCAATCCGAAAATCCGTATGTATTTATATTACAAACGGTGATGCCACCTTCTATACAAATTTGACATATGTTGCGTCTATTCGTGAAACCTGTTTTCACTTAACTGACAACAAGCGCCATTAATGATGACATATTGAAAACCAGGCATTAGCCTTCAGTTGTAAATATATATCTTATAGAGGTAATTGTCTCATGCATCTTTTTAGTACCTAAATACCTACTTTCCTGTAATAATATTTCGAGAGAGCAGCAGTTCCTTTTTGAATGGATTTTAATGCAGTTACAATTAATATTATCTTATATTAATAAACATATATGAATGGGTTAGAGGCTTGGTGATGCAAGATCTCCAACTTTACACTTTGACTCAATCTGTGCATGTTGTGATGTAAACCTATTAAACGAACATGCTTACAGGTCTTGTGGAGATCCTCTTAACCCTTCATAGGAATGTGAAAAAAGTTTCCTTAATTGAAATAAATTGTTTGAATTTTTTGTTACTTTGTCGTTTTGTTCTTTTCTGAAATACTTAAATATTTTGTTGTTCTGTAAATTGCTATACTACATCCTCACACACATTTGCCAAATATTAATTCGTATTTTACTTTCGTTTTCTGCGGTTGACTTTAGATGGTGCACGCGTGTTGGTGGTATTACTTTTCCAAGTTCACAGAGTTCATGGACACGGTAAGGACAACGGCTGAAAAAAGTTTTTCCAAAGTTTGGTTATAAAATGAAATTAGCTCAACGGACAATAGGTCCGGTTTGAAAATACAGTGGAACTTTGTTAGGTAGAATCTCTAGGGAGCAAGTAATAACAGTAGTTGTCCTGAATGAGCGGACGTGAAGGGGACTAATTTACAAATGGCTCCGACCAACCAAAAAATAACTAAGAACGAATCATTTGAATATCTGCAATTAATTCTCATGGAGCCTTCTCAACTGATATGTGTTGAGGTTCAAGTTATAAAAAATTACCCAAAATATAATACATTTGTTAAAAGCTGTAAATTGATACACAAATTTAGCAAAATTAAAATTTTTTTCCGTTTGACCTAATAAAAAGTTTAAAATTAGAGTAATGATCGCCACATGCGAGGGTTAGAGTTTTATGAACTTTTCAGCGCGTAGAAAGAAATTTCAAAATAAAAAAAATAAAAATGAATTAAAATCGACCAGGTTGAGAGTATATTGCTCCAAAAATCTTGTAGGTTTGAGGCCGAATGACCATTAAATTGACAGTTAAATTTACCGCTCACATTAAACTTGTTCCTTAAAAATCTTAAATTGTCTTAAAATTAACCCAAGTTGTTTCTTTAAATAAATGCAAGGCATTAGTATGCACATTAAAATCGTTTTTTGACCAATGACCGGGAGTGCGGTCATTGAAACATGTACAGCTCGCTGAAGCTTTATCGTTATCGTTTATTATTTGATTTTAATTGCTCTCTGCCATTGTTTCTGCCTGTAGCTGTTCTTCGTACTGAGAAAGAAGACTAGCCAGGTCACAACACTGCACGTAATCCATCATGGCTGCATGCCGATGTCGGTTTGGTTTGGAGTCAAATTCACCCCAGGTTCGTTAGCACACATCTCCTTCGTTCTAAGCGCTCCAACTGATCATACGCACACTCTTCTTTCTAGGTGGTCACAGTACTTTCTTCGGCTTGCTCAACACGTTCGTGCACATCATTATGTACACGTATTACATGTTCTCGGCCATGGGCCCGCAATACCAGAAGTACTTGTGGTGGAAGAAATACCTGACAACACTGCAGATGGTAAGTGGATAGCACTTGAGCGGCCTTGCCTCATTGATTGATTCCGTTTTTGGTCCATTTTCGCCACACACACACAGGTGCAATTCATTGCGATTATGGTGCACGCCTTCCAATTGCTCTTCATCGACTGCAATTATCCCAAGGCGTTCGTGTGGTGGATCGGCATGCACGCCGTCATGTTCTTCTTCCTGTTCAACGAATTCTACAAGGCAGCCTACAAAGGCCGTCGTGCGGTAAGTTCCGAGTTTATCAAATATTTGCATTTTATTGATTTCGAAAAGCCTAGCCGAAACATTCGAAAGAGAATCCAAAATTTATTGTTTGTATCACATTGGGGGGAAAATAAATGTAGATTTGAATACTCTCCCGATTGTGCCGTTGAAGTTCCTATCTCCCCTTTAAAACACGTAACTTAACTTTCTCCCCAACACACATTAGCCATTCACGTGTTCTAATCACAATGTAAATTCGCTTGAATATAAACTTTAACCCAATAATCCATAGTTTACGCTCGTCCCAATACATAACTTAACGTAATTTAGCATAATCTTGCCAAATGCAAATTAGTGAATAGTCCGATTTGTGTAAAGTTGTTTGCATTTTATAAATTGGTGCCAAAAAAAACACGGTTTCATTGAATTCATTAATTTCCACTTTCGAGGCCTAAAACTTCAAACGAAATACCCAAATTACAGGTGAAAGAAGTAGGTGAACTCGGCCGTTTAAAGACAGAGAGCGACCGAGTCAAAGTGTGAACGAGAGAGAAGGAAAGGAGAGTTAACAACAAATTCCGTCAAGTCTCTTGTAATCAAATGTTGTGATGTGTTCCCACGTTGATCGCTTGGATTCCGCAAGCAAAGCGGCCATAAAAAATAATAATGAAAATAAAACAACTGACGAAAAATTCCAGTCCCTGTTAATGAAAATGAAAAGTAAAGTTTGATGCCCAAAACCAAAAGCAAAGCACCAAATATGGTCAAAACGCTTAGCGAGAGAGATCTTATATCATCCGCCCCATTGGCAAAGTAAGTGTGGCTGGCCACTACACCGCACCACTTTGCCGCTATTGCACATTTGTAGACCAAATTCATTAACGAGATTTCGTCGATCTTCTCTTTGTGGGTCGGTCGCTGTGGGAATTAAGGTAACTGGGTGAGTCGCAATGATTGAATGAATGCCGCCGCAGCAGCTTCGCGCATTACCATCACCGCTAAGCTATGCACAAAAACCGAAAAACTTAAAAAGAAACAAGTGAAAGTCGCCGCTCGGCGCTGCGCTGTGCCGCATTGATGGTTACATAATTTGTAATGACTTTTTTTGCAGTGCAACACCATCATACGCTGTAATAAAGAAGAAATCCAGTTTCTAAGCAACTTGAGCGGCTCTCTAAGCTGTGATGCTCTCCTTGAGGCGCCAAAATATTGATCGCTCCCTGGCGCTCCCCACACTCATTATCGCTCCGGCATTCTCTTTTGCGCCTGCAGTCAATCGTATTGAATTCAAAGTTGAATTCGACGACGCGACTGCGCACAGCTATTTTATGATTTCATGCACGCATGTATTGAAATTGGAATTATATCGTAATCTAACCCACTTACGAGCGGGTTTTGTAAGCTCGGCGGCGGTATGGCCAAAGCGTGTTTGCCCAAATATCACGCATACGCCGTGTGTTACACTTTGGTTTCGGGTGAACCGGATGAGGCAAGATATTCAATTGCTACTGCCACAAAAGTTGAGGCATATTATTGGGGCATTTAGGTTAGGTTTTGTTGGGAATATTTTTAGCAAATGAGAGGCTCTCATCTGAGGTTTCGATTTGTTTCACATAGGAATCCTTTCAGCTTTATAAAATGCAAATATTATTTAAAAACCAAAACATTTTTTGAAAAAGTATGCTAATCCCAATTATTTGTTCTCTTTTCATTTACTTTTCTACTGGCAAAATTTAAAAAAAAATAAAAATTCTAACCGCAAACAACGTGTCAACCAACTGTAACTACCAATCGAACAATCAACCAACCAACCTATCAATCTATCCAACCAACCCATCATCCACCACTTTTGTATGTGTGTGTGTGCTGTCAAATTGCCTTGTGTTCATGTCATGCTACGAACAAAAAATCGCGTCCACCAATCCACCGTCCACCAACAGCAATACAAGAATTTACTCATGTTCCTTTTGCAGCGTCGCGAAAAGGGCTACGATCTGGATGAGCAGGACGCGATAGGCAACGGCAACGGCGCTGCCACAACAAACGGTCACTGCAAGAGTCCGAGCAGCGAGAAGCTTACGAACGGTCACACCTACACCAACGGTGTTAAGAACGGCTTGAAGAACGGCCTGAAGCCGGTGGACGCAGCCGCCGCCAACGGCACCACCGCTGCCATGAATGGCAGCGCGCACAAAAATGGCGCACCAGCGCTGACGCTGACGAACGGACATGCCAGCAAATTCCGCGGCGAGCTGCCGACAGAGCTCACACAGCGAAAGATACAAAAATAATATTTTGCGTCGTAGAGTATAGAATATAACAGAAAATAAACTAAATAAAATCACAACAAAAAATAATTATAATAATTAATTTTTCACCTTATCTATAAATAATTCTGCATATACTGTATACATACATATATACAATATACATATATAAGTGAAATGTTGTCATTTCATAACTTTTTATGGAGTAATTGCCTGAAAATCTTCGTTTTTAGTTGTACAAAAATAAAATGAGAAAGGAAAATTGATAAGAAAATGTAAAATTAAAACTAAAACTAAAAAAAGTCTAAAATGTAATAAATGAAAATGGCGAGGAAATTACTTAGAGAATTTGTAATTGTAATTGTGTATAGAACAGTTGTAAGTTAGAAAAGAGCAATACTAGTTGCAGCCACAAAATAGTCAAAAACGCAAAATTACTACTCGATTAAGAAAAAAAACACACATCCTTTCGAATTCAGATTAAATTAAAAACAAAATTAAGCATCAAAATGGAAAAAACAAATTCACAAAAACTCAAAAAATCAAATAGAAACGGGAAAATTCGATTCTGAATCGGAAATGCAAAATTCAAATTCTGTAATTAATTAACTAAATGTAAGCAAGTAAATGTAAAATTACGGTGTTGTAAAATAATTCTAAAGCCACATTTGAATGCGCGCGCATGTTTCATTAATTTATTAAAAAATAAATCAATACATAAATTATATGCAATATAATAAAAACTATCTACTATAAACTAAACTAAAAACAAATTGTATTTATAAGGCAGTAAAAGAAGACGAAGAAGCAGTACATAAATAGCACTTAGCCGTAAGCCGTAGGTTTATTATACTCGTACATTTTGTATGCGAAAGCCATTTTGGAAAAGTTATAAATTATACTTATTCTTATGTTATAATTCTGTAAAAAAAAACACACAAAATAAAAAAAAACATGGGCGAAATGGAATGGAGCGTTTTTCAAATAAAAATTAAACAAAAACACACAATCGTTTCTTATTATGTACTAGCTTAATACCCCGGCATTGCTCGGACTTGTACTTAAAATAGTGGAAGTCCCTCCCCACCAGAACATAACATAAAACATTGCAAAACTCTAGGTTCAGCGGTTTGGGCTGGGCGGTGATGAGTCAGTCTATCACCAATCATTATTATAGTTGATATTTGCTCAGGCAAAGAATACATATTCACCTATCGGTAATCGTCAGCATATATTATATTGAACTAACAACAGTTTGCACAATAAGTCCAGCAATTAAAAAAAAAAGTATCATCATCGCAATTTATAAAATCCGATTGTGTGTCTGTCCGGATGTCTCCACCTTCCAGAAGACCCCAGTGGAGCTAGACTGCTAACATTTCACATATACATGGCGTGGCAGTTATAATAGCTGCAGTGGCCCTAGAAAGTTTTCGACATGCGGTTTTTAATAAAATGCAGCACTTCCAACATCTAACTATATAAAAATGGTGTGAAAAATTTATAGTAATTCATCAATTGGGAAAACGCCAGTTTTTTATAATAAAAACCTTTGTACCACTGGAAAGGCCTAATCAATACCTTTCGGATGGCAAAACACCTTAATCCGTGAAGTACACTTCGAGAAGTGTAAGACCATAGAGAGATTCTTGAGCTGGATTTTGCCAAAAGGGGGCGTTGATATTCGAAAAGTAAGCGTGCTAGTTAAAGTCGAATTGCGGAAAGTATTCTCTCCATTTCTTGATCAGCAGTCAGTGGACATTGAGAGCTGCAATTGCACATATTCCACTGCCGGATTTTAGATTTTTTACAAAAGGCCTGCAGTCACCAGTGGACTTAGCAATCTGTAATTCAACATATATATTCTGAAAGCATGACTAGAGATTCTTGATCAGCGGTTTTAGATTTTGAGAGAGGGCGTGGCAGTTAAAGTTTGTGTTCAGAAAGGGTGCTCAAAGGAAGTCCAAAGGGAGTCTATATGGGATTGATGGGTGGTCAACGGGAGGTGCAATATATACCTTTAAGTGCAAAGTCACGGGGAAAAAATCATTTGATCTTTAAAATGTACAAAAAATTTATTTTTTAAATTTTTAATCCAAAAAAAAATAATAATAAATTTTTTACAAACATTTAAAAAAAATGTTGTACATACAAAATTTATTTTTGAGTAGATCCAAACAAAAATTTTTTTCTTTGAAATTTCAACAAAAAATTTCATGTTTGAATCACGTTTGAATGTAGTATTTCCGGCATAAAAGCGAGGCCTAAAACCGATGAGTTTTTCACTCCTTGCAATTCTGTACTCTTTTCTACGTAAGATAATCTGCTAACCCCATGTTTTGCTTCACGGTGATAAAACAAAGGGAATGCTGCTTAGACCAATGAATTAACACATTCCAGCACTAGTCAAAGAGTCCGCTCAATTTCCATCACAGTGCACTGCGGAACACTCGTCCATTCGGAACGACAATTCTTCCAAACTAAAATGAAACGAGCCACTTTTGAATATATAATAACTTTATTCGATGAGAATAATACGTTTTCTAGGAAATGGATTTTCACACAATTACCAATTACCTCTCACTCTTGAGCTGGTTGAAATTTTCACAAGTAGGCAAATTCAAATAAGAAATAATAAAACTATCCTAGCTATTCCACAAAACAAACGAGAACTGCTATATTTGAAAAATATACTAAACTCAGTGCTTGATGCTCCACAATCGAATAGGGAGAACATCGAAAAACGCGCCTATGTTAAACTTAAGCAAATATTCTAAATTCAATCACAAATTGCAGAAAATGTTAGTACATAATAGTATCTTGTAATATCTTATGGTTAAAATAAAAATAAGAGTTTCCAGTAGTCTTTCGATTCGTATGTATGCATGTAAGTGTGTTTGTATATTAAATGACTTGAGCGTGGCTTTTGCGGATTATGTCAGTCTCTTTCTCGCTACTACTCGCTGTTGCGCGGGCGCTTCAGGTAAAATTCAATCATGTTGTCGAGGTCCGTGAGGCACGCCTTCGATCTCTTTACATTCGAGTCCAGCACACGCAAATTGCCCGAGTAGTCCTGTATCTTGCTGAGACTCGTGGCCAATTCGTGTGAGAGTTTCTTGGCCCGTTGGGCCAAACTCACCGCCGCTACACCGCACCGCTTGATTGGGCTGACCAGGTCGGATGACTTACACTCCATCAGTTCGCCGTAGTCAAGTACGTCCCACTCGCCGGACTCCATGTTCCAGGTGAAGAGTATGCGACATTCGAACTGGCGCCGATGGAAGGCGCAGTCGAGTTTCCTCGAGCAATTCAGGCAGTTGGTTGGCGCCACCGGCAACTGATCGCGTGCTGAGAATTGTGCCATCAGCAGACAAATGATGGTGCGACTGAGCGGACAAACCTAGGGGAGACCAATTGGAAATATGTTACATTTGAGGAGACACACAGTGCAATGCAACGTACACTAATGAGTTCGCACGCCCAGTCGTAGAATACATCGTAGGTCTTGTGATTCTTCTGGCACAGCGTGCTGATGATGTAGTACGTGAAGGCCTCCAGGTCGAAGGAGTGCTGCGTTATTACGACACTGGCGCAACGCAGCATCTGGTACGATGCCTGCGAGATCATTTGCATTTCCGAATAGCAAGAACCGTGCACCTCCATTGGCAGCGAGGTGTGGTAGCCTGGGGAAATGCAGTCGTCTGCAAATACGGGACAAATGAGAAATGAGTTACGATCGAAGCAATCGAGGCTTACCCTCTTCGCTCGTAATCACCGATGCTGCATCGTCCTCCTCAACGTAGCGGCGCTTGAACTTTTTCGTACAGACGGGCTTTTCTGTGCCGCCCTGCAGTGGCAGCTCTACCAGCCGCAGCTCGTCGCGGGGCGACAAAAACGGTACATTTGCATTGGGCGACATCGAGCCGCTGAGCTCCAAGTGAGAGCGTTTGGTCATGGAGACTTGGAGGGGCGACAGTGTTCCGAGCGGCTTGAAACTCAGCATGTGCTGAGTGGCCTGCGAAAGTGGCACCGACGGCGGCGACTTGTGACTGTAGATGTGGGCGGCGGTGACCTGGCGACTTGGAGAACGCATGGGCGAGTTACAAGGTGGCGAGCGGAAGCCCTGCTGCAGTGATATGGGGGAGGCGCGGTGTACTGGTGGTGGCGTGCAGTGTCGCGAATCGCAGCCAGAGGACGAAGCGTGCGAAGGAAGTGGCGACGATGATGGCGACGCACAGGGCGAATTATAGAAATGGGGTCCGGAATGGGTAGATGCTCGATGCAGACTGCGGGCTGTGGCGTGAACCACGCCTCCACTGGTCGAGGCGGTGAAGAGCCCACCCGCAATCGACTTGCTGGCCGAACGTATCTTCGTAAATGGAATAATATTCTCCGAATTGTCCTCAGAGAATTCATATTTCTTGTCGGCAAGACGTCGTTTGCGCAGAATTGCGATCTTCTCACATTTTTCGTTGTCTTCGGAGAATTCGTAGGCATTGGATTTGTCGGCGGCATTCGACGTGGACGCTGTCGGCGAATCCTACAAAAATATACAATTTGGTTAAAATCCCATTTCAAGACTATTTCTGGACTCTGCCCGCCTCACCTGCATATCGACCGTGGTTACGCCATTCCGGAACGACTTCGTTACTATGCGATGGTGGCGCTTGCCCTTGTGACTGACCAGGCTGACTTTGGTCGAGCCGCCTCCCTTTGAATTGGCACTGCCGCTACTACAGCCGGCCGGTGAGCCGATTGGACCGATCGCCGACGAGCTGCCGTTGCAGGTGAATATGAGCTCGTCGTACGTTTTACGTGAGACGACGGAGCCTTCGTTGTGCGCCGTAGCGGAGTTCCTTGGCGTTTCATTCTGACGACTGCCACTGGAATGGGCCGAGTCCGATTCGATGTCACTGAAGTCTGCGATTATACGCGCCACGATGGTGTTGTGATTGTCGCAGCCGATGATGGCCTCTGTCCGCCGTTCTGAATTCGTGGATTCATGGGGCGATGATGGCTTGACCAGTGAGAAGGACTGGTAGCTTGTAGCTGTAGAGTTGAGCGTCAATTGGCTAGGTGCATGCACGGATGTAGAGTTGGACGCCGGCAATTCCAGGTCAATGTGGAGCATGTGCACGAATCCGTTGGCTATGATTAGAATGCGCTCGGGACAGATGAGGTTCAAATACGAATTGAATTTCCGATCCGATTCAGTGGAAGCGTATTTTGTGTGAACGGTCAGATTGCATTTCAGGCACAAGGCGTACCAGCGAAAGCCTGAGTAAGAAAAAGGTTAGAAGTTGCCCCTCCACTATATCCTCGTTAATTTACTCACATCCGTCATCATCCAAGTCTCGCAATTTCTTGCAGTCCACACAGCCGAGTCTAGGAACTTTAACGTAGGTTAAATAGGAATCTTCATTTTCGTCTTCTGCGGCCCCATGCACGATGAGAACTCGCGGATCAGCGCATTTCCACTGAGTCATAGTGACCTGCTTGAGATTATCCACGCCATGATCGTCAAAGAGGCAGCACTTATAAAAGCTGCGCAGCGGCTTGTGTGGCTGATAGATCCAGAAATACAAACTGAAAAAGGACCCAAGGAGATACAACATTATAGCGGCGGATACAAGTGAATGGAATTGCGAAAACTGACGTGTATTTGTAGCCAATATTGAAGGAATAGTGATTGGCCGGCACATTGTCGTTGCAGCAAACCTTATAGCTAAGCAGGAACTGGCCGCAGGCGCTCAGGCCCATAAACATGTGCCTAAACGTGGAAAAGGTCAATGTAACGAAGCAGTTACGTGAGGCAAGACGAGTACTTACCCCTGCAGGAAGCAGTTTGGTACTATATCTTTCATACAGAAGCCTAATCTATTTGGCACTTTAATAAATGCATGTGGAGTCAGCTGGGGTCGCCGAGTGCTGCCCGAATAGCAGCCAGTGCGCTGAAAATACAAAGATTGTTTGGTAATTTGATCAATAACTTGAGCTTCTCGTCCTCTCACTTCTCTGTTGAACAACTTTTGAATAATATTGTTGGGTCCAGAGTCCCTTTGCGTGGGCGGTCCAGCCTCTGCTGATGGTTTCTTGCAATGCGACTTCTGTGCTTTCTCGTAATCGCTGCCAAGCTCATCCGAATCGTCGGAACTGTCCGTAATGGTGTCCGAGTCATCGGAGCTGTCCGCTGTGTAAAATTCAGTGTCCATGGTGTCTGCAAGTTAATTTCACATTTTTAGGACTTTTGGAAGAATTTGCAAAATAGCTAGTTACCAGTTACCTCCTACCAAACAGCAATACCACTCACTGCACACACCGGTTTTCGGGTCTAAAAATATTTGGCTTTTTTTTAGTATTTCATCAAAGCTAAAAATAGTGGGCTTACGACTAGATATTGCAAAATCCAATTTGGATCCCAAAGTCTGGCTGGCGAGAGCCTATAAGACAATTAATTCATCTCGAATAATTCACAATTCTCGATACATTTTATTATGATATGGATTGGGGTGTAATCACTACAGCGAATCTAACTTAAAGTGCGATTATTTTCCTGTTGGCAGAATTCTTTCCCGGAAATCCGTATTTTTTCGTTTTTACTGAAAAAAAAATCCGATTAATAAAAATCCGGAATTTTTGGTAATTTTGTAAAGGAACTGTTGGTACTTTTTCCTTCTAGACGCGAGCATAGGGATGGCCAAAATAATCGATTGTTGCGCAATCGATTTGCACAGCTGATTTTGCAAAAAACTAATCGATTATCAAAGCAAATAATCGATTAATCGACGATAAATCGGGTAGTTAAATAAAAACGGAATGGTTAAAAAATTCATATTTTTTTTAGATTTCTTTTAAAAAATTTTGCACCGAAAATCCATACAAAAAATGTAAAAGGAAGAAGAAATTGTATAAGAGAAAATTGAAACTTAAAAAATTGTATATCTGCGTAAGCAAAAAATGTTTTCAGATTCGGTTTTAGGACGTCAAAATACATAATACAAAAATAAAAATTGAAAAAATCAAATGTACTTTAAAATTTGAAAATCGCAAAAAAGAGTCGATTAAATCGACATGAAATAATCAGTCAGAAATAATCGACAATCGGAAAAAATAATCGATTACCGATAAATCGATCGATTGTTGGCCATCCCTATTCAATAAAAAATTGGTATGAGCCTATTTACACTATCATTTCCATGACGAAAAATCTGACAAAGAACTAATAAGAACTGCGGTAGTGAAAACGAGATAGAAAATTTTGCACCGAAAATCCATACAAAAAACGTAAAAGGAGGCAACTCCATGCTTCGTTTATTTACATTTTCATATAAGAACTGTCAAATTTCGTCATGCCCATGTCAGTGTAAATTCTAAAAACGGCATGCCCATGCGTCATGGGAATGACTGTGTAAATAGGCTCTATAAAAATCCGTATTTTTTCCAAAAAAAAAAATACAAAAATCCGTTATTTATGGATTTTTTCGTCTATATGGCAGCACTGCTTCCAAAATAAGCCTGACAAGTAGTGATGGACAAATGGGTAACCATATTTGATAATAATTGGAAACTATGTTAAGGATTTATTTTGTTTTATTACCGAACATATCGCAACTTCTTGATCTGTTCAATGACTTAAGTATATGGTTTTGTTTGTAATATATTCTGCCGTAAAAATTGTACCGTATAATAAATGTACCAATAGTACCAATAGATCCAAAACTACCGACTACCAAATAGATACTTATTCCATTCATCACTGAATTGAAGTAGACCATGCCGTCGCAAGGGAGAGAGCAATATAAACAAACTAATTTGAATGCTGAAGTGAGAGCGAGAAGTTAGTGACAACTGCAAGTTAGCAATGTTGCCAAAACACATATGGCAAACAGTAGCCAGAAACAGGGTCACTCAGATGCCAATTAAAAACAAATAAAATAACATTTTATGAAAACAGAATTTAAAGGTATGTTATTTGCAATTTTAAAGACTACATAAAAATTCAATATAATTGATTTTAATAAATACGATACCTTAAAGCACAATCATCCTATGTCCGTTTTCATGAAAATCGAGCTTTTGGCATTTGTGGATTCCTGAGAAGAAGCTGCATCAGACAGGCTATAGTAGTTTGTGGGAATCAAATTGAAAGTAATTGAGAAATGAGTGAATAAAAATCAATTTCCGTACAAAACATAGCAATTTGAAAACTTGTTTTTCATAGAGTTTTGAAAAATGGATAAAGTATGGTTGTGCTACAGGGTATCGAATATATTTATGAAAAAAATGTATTTGGAATTTTTACTTAGTCTTAAGCAATTTTTAAATTTTGTTTTTTAAAACTACAAATTCAGTTGTTATTTAGTTTCGTGCATTCATGCATTATTCAAGAAAATAAGGTTGAATGTGTCGCTCTCTCGGGAGAGGATCAAATGTTCAAACACAGAAAATGTCAATGGCGAATGGAAAATGAAAGCAAATGAATTGCCAATAAACAAACCAAATGTCACTTTTACTGAGAGATATCTAACCTCTTAACTCTTGAATGCATTATTTTTTTTTAAATTAAAAACGGTATTTTATTTAATTGTCATCTGAGTTACCATATTTGTTTCCTGTTAGGTTAACATTTTTCTGGCAACGTTGCTAACTGAACGCATTTTTAAAATTATGGTGCCGGGTTTTAAGCCGCTTGTGCTGCCATCTGTCGGGTTATTGTGGTATTATGAAATGGCCAATTGTTCACTTTTTTGTAATTGTGTGCCAGGCATGGGCATATTCAGGTACAATATATTTCAATTGATATTTAAAAATGTCCATGTCTGATTTTGAAGGAACAATTCAATGGAGACGTATGTAATCAAAATTTTAAAATTTTATTGGATATTTACAAATATGATATGTGTACCTCTAACCACGCTTTTTTCGTTTTGCGTCATGCGTTGCACCAACCAGGGTATTTTCCACATACACAGGTGACTGTTGAAAAATGCGTGGTTCACCCTTCGGTTCATATCCTGTCCACAATTCCTCCCACATTATACATTTTGACTCATTTTAATATTTAGGGCCGATAAATACTCGGTATTTTAACACCATATAGTACTAACTTCACAGTACTACAGTATTGGCCTACTACCTATATAAAGAGTTATAGTAAAAAATATGCTGCATGGACTTCAACTTTCAAATTGTGTAACTCCTAAACGAATAGAAATTTCGTTGATACTTTGGATTAGGTGTTGTGCAGTGGTATAACTGTGAAAATGAATTTTTATTTCAATCACCTAAAAACACATATTATAGCCTTGACGTGAAAATATAAAATTATTACGAGCGAAGCCGTTAATTTGAAATAAGAGAAACGGATTTTAAAAATGTTTCCTTCTTTTATTTATTATACTTAACAGATACGTTTGTAAGCAAAAATTTACCTAAATTATGTAAATAATAAAAATAAATGCGAAGTCAGTTAATATTGTCCATTATTGTCCAATGTTTCACAATGTCCGTGTCCTATTGACATTAGAAATTATTTCAAAGAAATTCTCTCTTCCGGTCGTTGTATTGTAACTGTCTGTAGTAAGTGACGATACTGTTGTTGTAATCTTCGTAAGTGTCCTTTCAGTTGTGACCTCTGGGGTTGCTAAGATTGTAAAATTGGTAAGTCGCTTGTCATTGTCAGTATCTGTAGCATTGCTCGTGAGTTCTTCTACGTTAGGTCCAGTCCCGTGTTGTGTCTCTGTCGAATCTCTGTCAGTGTATCTTGCCAACCAAATGTTTGATAGGTCTTTAATAGGCATAGGAACTTCGGCGGTAGGCAATGAGTCGCCTACACTAATAACAGGCAGCTCCGGCAGTAGAGGCCTTTCTTTCAGTGTATCAAATATTACCCAATTGTCCGGTCTGCAAAAATTGATTAGAAAATATTTAAAAATGCATTTACATTTCACGAATTCATACTACCTCTCTGGCTTTGTTAAAATATTAATGGGAGCAAAGGCGACATTTGATACTGGCGCTTGTCGTCTCGGTTCGGTCATAGCGGTTAGGGCAGCGGTCTTTGATACTATAAATGGTTCGGTCGAGTCGTCCTCGTAGTCCTCGGCTAGAATGTCGTTATTGAAGTGTTTACCTTGTGCGTCGGTAAAAACAGTCAGATTACGGTAGACAGTCATCAGTTCTGATTCCGTAGGTTCGTTCATGAAGTTTGATTGTGTGCCATTCAGTGCGGGAAGTACATAGTTGTCATCCAAAAAGGTACTGTTTTCGTTCGTTCTATTAGTAGCTGTGGTGTCCTTTGTATTGAATAGATTTCCCGCCATGTGCTCGGGTCGTAAGTAACCATCTCTGTCAAACTTTTTGCCAGCAGCAATATTTTCGTCGTCCTCGTCGTCGTCATTGTAAACATAGTCGTCTTTGTCGTCCTCCTCTGCACTGGTGAAGTTCGATGTTGGTTCAAGGGTTCTGCCCAAATAGTCATAATCGTAAATTTCGAGTTTGTGGTCGGGCGGAGTGGGCAAGTCGTTATACGTCGCGTCCTTTTGTTGTGGTGCAGTTTGCGTCCGACTATAGTAGGTCTGAGATTGAGGTCTCTTATGCGTAATCGAGAATGGACTGTTGTCACTTTCTCGGTGCGGTATTTCGTAGTAATTTTGGGGGGTGGCTACTGGTAAGTTGGTGTATTCCGGTGACGTTAGGGCACCGTAAGAAGGTTTTCGCGGCGGCAACAAGCCGTAAGTACCTGTCTCAGACTGAGAGAAGCCTGCCTGGTTGTGGTTATTCTCCGGTCGGGGGCGTATGTTAAAACTGAATGTACTGTCTGCACCATTAGCACTTGCAAAGCCAGCAATAGATCCAAAACTACCCGAACTAACGGCGCCACTAGAGGCGTGCACTGATCCCGCTGGAGGATATACTCCTCCTACTTGACTGAAACTCGAAGATGACGACGGAAGCTGAGATTGGGTTTGCGGTCGGGGGACATAATAAGAAGAAGAAGCCACATTATTCGAGCTGTGTGGACTGCTGGCATGACCACCCAAGATGCTGGATTCTGGCAGATAGTGAGGCTTCTCTTTCTGAGCATTGCTACTCTCGGGACTTGGTCTTCGATTACCCCCAAGTCCGCTAGTGGCAAAAGTAATAAAATTTTGCAGTAGTCCCGGCTGTCTCGTTGTGGTTCGTTCGTCGTGTTCGTTCAGGTAGATTACGGTCGGTGGTTTCGTTCTTTGGACTTGTGCAAAAGAGGAGGATATTGTCGGTGGTGGTTGATAGTAACCATAAGGCGCTGGAGTTGTGGTCGAGTAGTCGCCATAGTTTGAGGTGTATCTGTCATATGCATATGGCTTGTAAATCGTAGTATAGTCGGAGTAATTGGGTATGGGTCGCGAGGGTGGACTCTTGTTGGTCTGTCTGATGTTTATTTCGATTTCATACTGATCGGCATTGGGTCCGTCGACAATAACTTTTTGCGGTCTTGTGTAAATTGGTCGAGTCTGATATTGCCTCAGTTCCACATTGCGTGGTGTTGTCTTTGAATGCTTTGGAAGTTTTGTGGTCGCCGTACGATTTTTTAATGTTTGGAAGAGAGTGTGCTTGGTGAGGGTATTATTAATGAATTTGGGTATATTCGCCGCGAAACTTTTGTCTTTGGCGGCAATATTTGAATCACTGTTGGCTTTTGTTGTGGTCTGTGTACTGGCGTCATTTGTCCCGTAGAGTTTTCGTTGTACGCGTTTGTGTTCGCTCGTTGAATGTGAATGTGTTAGTGGGTCTATGTCAACACTGATCTTATCTTCGAATTTTGCGATAATTGTCGCAGGTTTGTTAAATAGAGTCGTATTCGCTAATCGGTCTTCACTTATATTGTCGTTAGTCTTTTGTTCATTTACGAAGTCTGTGGTCTGGTCTACTTTCAATTGGGAAGGTTCGTTACGTGTTTGTACATCTTCGCTAGTCGTCAGTTTGAGTTCTGTTCCGTTTGTATGAGTTGGATGAGTAGAAGAATTCGTTTCTGTTTCCGTCAATGTGGTGAAAATGTCGAATATGTCGCTTTCAGCAATAGTCGAATCGTCGTTAGGGGCGATGTCGTCAGCCCGGGACAATTTGTCAGTTTTAGTCGAAGTATTCTTCCGCTTTGCCTTGGTCGTCAGTCTCGTGGTGGAGTCCATTGCCGGTTTCTTGGTATCAGTGCTGTTTGTAGTGTCTGTGGTAAGGTCAGCTATGGCACCTCGCAGTTCGATTGGAATATTGTTCACAACAACAGTTCTTCGGGTCGGTTTCTGTGTTCGGCGAGCGTTTGTACCTTTGATGTGTAAAGTGACTCTTGTGCCTTTGTCCAGTTTGTTGTGAACCCCAGTAATTGGTTTTCGTGTCGATTTATTCGAGTTCGGTTTTTTCTGTCGAATGTCCAATTTGTCATTGATTTTCGTGGTATTCTGGGGTCGCTGAAATCCCGTCGAGGCATTGGGTATGAAACTTATTTGGGGAACGTGTGTCAATGGTAAACTGGTATTTCTGACGGGCTTCACCCGATTGGAGAATCCAGCCTTGTCTTCCTTGTTAATTTGTACGTGTGTTTGTGTGTTCGTATTGATGTCCGTCGGTAAAATGTCAAATACTCGTTCTGGTGTTTGCGTATCAAATGTCGGTGTGCCGAAAGGATCTTGTTCCAACCAGGGGTTAAGGTCGATCGGTGTTAGGGGTCCCGCCCCGCATGGTAATCGCTCGTTTCCGGGAAATTCCGAAGGTATGAAAATATGTGGTTGAAAAGTGCCACCGCCAACAGCACGGCACATTACTTGGGCCAGCGACACTCGACGCATCGAGTGCAGCTGTGCCGGTGTAAAGGAACTTTCGAATCCGATGTTTTCATACCAAAAGCGATCACCCTTTCTCGAGTTGCTGAACTGTTGTGCTATAATGCAGGCAAAGGTCGGTCCAACCAGTCCCCCCACGACAGGTCGCTCTGCTATACCACCCACAAACAGGTCTATGTCATGGACGCTGCGATAAGCATGTCCAATGCGTTTGGCAGACTCTGGTCCAACGACATTTTCAAAATCATTCCAATTGTTTATGGGCGTAAGACCACATGGTATGCGCCAGGATGTATACGGGGCTATGCCGTGATCGCGACCACGCTGTATGTTGATCGCCGCCAAATCCAAGCCAAATGGGAAACCTACAGAAGATTGGAATGAGGAACTTCAATAAAGATTCTTGAATGTGTTGCGAATAATCACTTACCAGGTGTTTGGAAAAGGTGATTGGTCAGTTCTGGTGTTATGAACTCATCGCGCTTTAGGGCTCTCTGTGTCGCCAGGCCACGGAGGAGACGATGTAACGACCCAGCTGAGCCAATGTCACCCCTTTGAAATTCCTCGTGCAAGCTAACATCTACAAAAGAAGAGTGTTTAGTCGGGGTGACTGAAATGTGCTTCCAACTTTGAGCGTACTGTTATTGATTACGTTGTGATGACGATCGCAACGCATATAGGAGTTCTGCACCAATGAGTGACCAAATCGGAATGCAGCAGCAGCAAAGGAGTTCGCCACTGTTGGATTCGTTTTGGTATCGTAGCCCTCATAATATCCGCTGTTAAGTAAGTCCAGGTCAAATAGTTTGCAGACTTCGCGGCCCAGTATAATCGGCAGGAACTCTCTGTATGTGATGTGTTGAAACATGGCTCCAATGATGCGCCTGGTCTCCTGATAAAGCTTTTCGTCGCTCCAATGCGAATTCATTTCGCTCAATTCCATGGCAATGCGGTTGTGTTCTCCCACCCAGACATGGTGCAAGGCTAAGAGGCCGGGCTGCTCACCGCTGCGTCCATCACCGGACCGAATGCACTGTGTCGCAATTGCACCGCGTTGGCAAACATCATCAGCTGGATTGCCTCGCCCAAAGACGAGCAAGCCATTGCGGAACACCCGCGCATTGTCCGATGACTTTGCACTACTCGAATAAATAGGCGAAGCATCAATGTACGACGTGGCCTGATTCGTCTGTTCCCGCCACGAAAGAACACAATCCCTGCGTTGAGCAGGTGCTGAACGCAAGAATTCCAAGCATCGCACTTTCAGTGGCGACAGCCAGGGATCATCCAGGGGCACTTTGATGGGGAAGCATGACGGATGGAAATCCTTGCCGCCACAGCAACTGGGCACTGAACCATTGATGGATCTGCAAATGATTAGGGAAAATAGTTAAAGGTCTTTGAACAAAGGGAAAAGCTTACAACTTACCTCGGTTGGGCAGTGGATGTCATATCGTGATCCAGCAACTGCCCCCACTGAGCTGTCATCAGTGTTAGCGGGGCCTCACCATCTTTGGCGCCATGCACTAACAAACTCACAAATCGAGACGATGACAAAGGCCCTCCTTCGACTGAGTTGCGTATGGTATCCACACCATCGCCATACTCTGGCGGCAGGAAGCGATTGAATGGCATATGTGCGCCGCCCCAACGCAAACGGCGCTTGTTGTTGCAGGTGCCGTCATGTGTACGGTAGCGTTCGGAAGCGGGCATGCATGGCGGAGGATCACGCGGCGGACACAATCCTTCGAGCGCGGTGCGGCGTAATGATATCTTTTGGGAATGTGCTTGGCGTGCCAGTTCATTAATGTACTTGTAACTGCGGGGAGACAATTCAAAATTACAATTACATTAAGTGATCGTGGTGATTGGACTTCAATACTCAGTCAAGTAGTAGTAGTAAGTACCTCCTGCACTAGCCTCATCGCGAAAATCCTAAACCTTCAAGTGTAATCCTCAACGTTTGCAATTCGCACAGAACGAGATTGAGCGACCACATTTCACTGGCGAAGCTCCACTTGAAATGAATTGAAAATCTTCCGCGAGCTTGTATTTATTAAAAGATTCGTCACCGGCTGGCGGCTGTGAACCGAAAAGCAAACAAGTTCGCCGCTCAAAGCCAAACGATGCGACCGAGCAAATTCAAAAGGGGGGGCTTAAGACACAATTACGCTCATGGTGTACGGTGTATGCAACGAGGCAGTTAGTTGTTTTATTTTGGGAAAAGAAAGAGAAAGTGGAAAATGTTTTCCACTTTAGCAATTGAAACGGTTCAGTGTGGGCTCTGTCTGTGCGATTCTAAATTCGTAAGCATTGCTTGCCCATTTTCACAAATTATATTTTTTTTACTGTAGAGAAAAAGTCTGTACTTTGATGATTACACACAATTATTTGGTAGGTCAAATGGCACATAAAATTTTTATATTACACCGTTCGACAAAATCCAACTTATGGTTGCACTCATGAGCCATTAAAGACTCCTTTCTATTCTGAAAGTAGTGCTGAAAATTAAATATCCCTATTCCATTATACTTGCGTATTTCTAATTGACATATTCGCATTTCTATCAATTTCATTTTGTCATAAAAATTTACTATAGAACATAGTCAAGGTAGACTGTCAGGTGTGTCGAAAATTTCTATTTGAATTATCTCTTAAACGATTTCGCTGCAGCTAAAGTGCGTAAATCAATTATAATTGCATGTGCAAATTGAAAGAATTCAGAGATCAGGGCAGGTATTTCTAAGCACGATAAAATACAATTACTATAGTTTGCCTTGATTTCATCGTTAAATTCTCTTTCCATCTTTAACGATCTTATACAGAAATATGAAATAAAACTGTAGCACTTAATTTTAGAAGTCAGTGCATTTATATTTTGATCAGTGCATTCTTTGTATTAATTAAAGGAGAAACACCAATATATATAATTTTATTTTATTGTGCTTTGTTAATAATATTATTTTTAATTTTATGTACTTTTTTTGTATTTCATACATTTTTCTTTATGCATTTTGACGGATTGTTCGGATTTTTGTTGTTTTTATACCCCCACACACACTGTGGCAGGGTATACTCACTTTGTCACAACGTTTGTAACGCCCATAAGGAGGTGTGTCCGGTATGGAAAAGTATATATATTCTTGATCAGCATCACCTCCTGAGTCGATTTAGTCCGGGTCTAAATGGGGTCTTGAGACCAATATATTTTTTTTGGTGGATTTGATTGGAAATTTTTAGAAATGGATTTTGGACATGGACCGGGCTCCAAAACCACCTATAATTGGCTCAAAATAGGGTCTTGAGTCCACATTTTTTTATGTTCGATGTACTTCTTCCTACAGTGTGGGGGTATTTCAGCTTCGGTATAGCCGAAGATAGTCCACTCTTATTTATTTTTTTAACAAGCCTCAAAGGCTAATAAATATGAAGGGTTGTAAGTCTGGGTCTAAGTACCAAAAAAATAATTCTGAAATATAACGAAAAATTTTAATGATATAATGTAGAATTATAATAAAAACCAAGCGTAGTATGAATTTTTGATAATTATATTCGGATTCAGCGTGAAATAATACATATAAACAGCTTTAGTTTCTCATTTAACCAAAATATTTTCGATTGGACAAAAATGTTCACAATTTTCTGGGTTTGAGTTCTCGTATCTTAAAAACTAACTGAGATGTTCCTCAAAGTTGTAGAGCTGAGAATTTTCTATAAAATATTTATAAACTTTAAGAATCGGTGTTACCATGGAAAGTTTTAGTACTACAAATACAAAAAGTGGATTTTTTGCGTTTACTGCAAATTGGGATGTGCTGCAAAAATTTAATGATTATTTTCGGATTAATAAGAAGCAGCCATTTACCAAAAGTACTGCCAATCAGTGTTATGTTTCACTGGACTTAGACCCATTGGACCAACATGGTTATGTTTCTCCTATTTTTTTGGGAAGAAATAGGACAAAGTGCTTTGCACAGTAGTATCGGGCTATTTAAAGAGAATAATATGTAATAGCTAATTCGTTTTTTTTCTTTTTGGTACTTAGACCCAATAGACTTCATATGTGCACGATAAGATATCTAAAATGAATTAATAAATGCATTTTTTCCCATATTATGTGATTGGTCATACAAAATAGACTTTTCTGAATCCTGGTGACTCATACATAACTGCGAAATGAGTGAAATTTTTTACATTCTGTATGTCACAGTTACAATATTTCAAAAATTCTGATCTTACAATGTTATGATCTAGTTGTTGTAGTGATTTGTAAATAAGTTAACGAATTTTAAACTCCTTAAAGTTAAAAAAAAAGTGACAAAAAATTCACAGAAATAATGGGATCATATTTGAATCATGATTGGGACATTTTTTACGGTCATGTTTTGGCATCCAATTTTGGAGTCATACAGCATACGTTTCCGCATGTCCTTACAGGAAGGCGATCATGGACTATACGACTCTCAAAATAGTTTTTTCCTTAGCGAGAAAATGGTCTTAAAAGTGCTTAATAGGGTCATAATATTTGTTGGGAACAACGTGTTTTGTACATGTTCGACTGTGTAATGTTTTAAAATTTATACTGTTTATGTGTTGATCGGAACTGGAATACATTTTATCTAAGCAAAAAAAATACTCTAGTCATCTTTAATGCTCTTGGAGTTACTTAAATATGTAGAACTTTGACTTAAGTATAGTTGCGCGTAATGCTGGTTATTACCAAGGCGTGCATTAAAATATTCCAATTTCAGTGTGTATATTGGCCATTTCAGTGTGATTTGAAAGCCTTTGTTGGCTGTGCGTTCATGGTTTCTCTCAAGTTATCAAGTAGTGAAATGACTCGTTCGACTTACACTTGCTGCTAACAAATTATGGCTAATAGCAGACTATTCGTATTTACAGTTATGATGTAAAATAGAAATGCTTTATGTTGAAGCTCGAACTAATCTGATTTTAATGGAACCATCATCAAATTAGCTCGCAAGTAATAGATTTCACATTCATTGTTGCATGGGCGTATCGAAATTATAGCTTGCGTTTCGTAAGCTTTTTCGAAAACTTTCCTTAAGATTGAAGTGAGATGGAGATTTTTCTTTTCCAAAGCACACAAGCGTTGAAAATGCTTGAAAACTTGCTCACGACGAACTTTAATGGCTGAGTTAAACGCTCGTCAGTTCACCAAATAAAGAGCGATCGCATTTGACAACCTTTTTAACATTTTCACCGATCACAACAATCCGCAGATGTCAACGAACTTTTTGCAACAGGCCAACCAACGTTACTCGATAGTGTGTAGTGGTTGGTGGTGGTGGCTCCAACGAACGAAATCGAAAGTATTGGATTGCGGTTGGCAATTATGAATGATCAAAACGACGACGATGACTCGTGATGACGGTCGAATTTAAAGTTTGGTTTTCTTCATAATTGCTCGCACTTTCTTTTGTTAATTTAATTGAATTCTGTTCATTATTATTTTCTCATAATGGTAGTATTCACACAGGCCGCGTCAGTTTAGCAGTTCATTAGTTGGAAAACTGGCGGAACTCTCAACTCGCAACTTTGTATGAAAATAGTAACGAACAACAACCAAAGTATTAATGAGGCAGATGTGAATAGCACTAATATCTTCTTAATTATTTTGGACGTCTGTAAGTTTAATTGCGCTTTGAGATTTATTATATTTATTTTCAGACTGGGTAATATGCACTGATGAATTTGGCCAAAACAAACTGTTAATTTGAGTAATGATGTAAGTAGAGTTTCTAGGTAATCCAGTGTTTTCTGGCTTGTGAGGAATTACCATTATGGCTTTGTTATTAGTTTTTTTTATTTGAAAAAATAAATAAATATTGGGAACTACAACTCACGAGGTATCTTGACCCAACTTCGCAATGAGACGACTTCGTCTCTGTAATTCATAGACACAATATCGTTCATGTGTGTTAAGTGGCCCCACAGTTTAGTGCCAGCTCCCAACGACAAGAGAAGTCTATTCACATCAAATTATACTGTCGTAAATTTGCCAATGCTGCACAAAAGGGCTTGAATTGGCAACTCCCGGTTGTGAATCAGATGTACTACTTACTGAGCTGCGGGTACATAAGAAATAGAATATACGGGTACTCAAGACAAATGAATATTTCATCCATTTTGGCCTAAGCTATATTTAGTCAGAAACATTAAGTAGTCAGTAACTACCTACGAATTACGACTATTGGCTTCTTCTCTCTCGAAGATTCGAATTCCATCAAATACGAGTCAAATTGGTTTCAGTTTGTTTTCAAAATAAACGAAACACGTTTAAAATATTTATAATACGTCAACGAATCATTGAACTCTGTAGCGGATGCTGGATGCTGCAGATGATGATTTGGACAAGAGAAAGTTCTCCTTCGATGTGCGGGCCAGTAAAAAGCAAAAACATCGACAAAAAATACCTAACAACAACTTGACTGGATTCAACATGCATACATATTTGGAAATCAATTTCAATTATAATGAACCCAGTCAAACCTAGCAGTCAACTATGAGTAGTATACTCGCCTGTACTCGTGTAGTTGTGTTTGTTAGCAATCCCGCAGCCACAGCGATTTTGCATTTTGGCCCCTTATCTTGGCGAACATAAATTTGTAAAGAGAAATGGAAGAGGAAAAAAAAACAAAACAAAAATAAGAAAAACTTTCACGATTCGCATTGCTAATAAATTCAACCGCGGGAATGTCTCAATGCAAACCGAAGATGCACAAATGCATTAGATACAATTTGGTTTTCAACCAAGCAGCCTTTTCACTCATTTCCGTTCAACGAGCGTTGAACACCTACAGGATGGGTACCTGATATCTCCGAAGCGAATCAAATGGCAAACGGAGGAGCGCGTGTTCCAAGTGCACCCAAACGGTCGTTTAACTTTTGGAGCGCTCACTAGCATGGAGTGTCTCTGCTGCGTATGTCCATAATTGCGAAAATTTCAATGTCAAAGTGAAAGTTAGCTCTTGGTGGCACTTCACGCGCGTTTCGTTTATATGCGGCGCTGGTGTATTATTTGCGGTTGGTGTCTTGTTTCATTGGCCTAACAAACAAGAAAACGCGCAACGAACTCGTTAATCAAGCGAGAAAGTTATGCGCTGGAAGAAATGTCCAACTGCTTGAGAGCCCACCGCGGTACATTCGAGAAATACTCAAGCACATTCAGTTAATTCCTATAATCTTCGTAATATGTGAAGCACTGAATTTTTAACCACACCATTTTAATATGTATGCGTGGTGGGGCCGCCGATTCTTACAATAATATATGGGGACTTGAAGGCTTCCTGCTTGCTGATTGAGAAAGAAGTGTCTAACGTGCAGTCGGGAAATGAAAGGCTTTATTTCGAAATATTGATTCATTGGGAGCCGAATGTGTTTTTAGAAGCTGTTTTTCCTATCCCTACCTCCAATATGATTGCAAATATACAAGATATAATCAATTCTTTGAACTTACTTCTTACGGAATGCCTTTGTGGCCGATATGGTGGCAAATGCCGCCATTTCCCTGCGCTCCGAGTCATCAACTGGTGCGCTGAATTTCGAGAGCAGCGCTGCCGGATGATTGTCATCCAATAGTTGGCCTGTTGAAATGAGACTTTAATATTCAGTTGCGTCATGTGAAAATTCTTCAAACCATTTCGGACAATATTCGGCTCGATCTTGTCATACAATTCGGTCATTGCATCCAAACCGGCACGTGCGGAAGCCTGCAGTGCTATGTCCATCAGAGTGGGTCGGCGTGATCGTTGACCTCGTAGGCTCTCCTCAAATTCAGCGTCGTTTATGACCTCAGATCGCGGCTGTCTGTAGACTGCAAAGGGCTTCGGCAGTTCGGTAGCCGAAAGGACAACATCTTCTGCATTACTTGCAGCGACGCTGACAACGACTAGTGCAGTACAAAGAAGGATTGATGCAGTGGAATGCAGAATTAACTGTGGCAAATGCATTGATGAGTCTGTGAAAAGCAGTAGTAGGTGGGGGCGGGAGAAAGGAAGTTTTATATGAAATCAGTGAATACCAAAAATCTGACTATCGATTATCGCTAATATTAGTGTCCTGTATGTCCTGTTTGTGGTGCATTACAGAACATCTACTAAACCAGTTTCACCTGTGCCTAGGCTAAGGACGAATTGTGGTGGTGACCATATTGTCCATGTATGATTCCTGAATCATCACATCCACTAATGTATCCCCCCAATAACATCGAAAGCTTCGTGAGAGATCAAAAATGCTTGCAATTGAACCGATTGTGCTTTATCCTATTTAAGCCCCTCAATTGGTTATAGTTATGAGCCCAGTGGCCATACTAAAAACTATTCAAGTCACCCTTGAATAGTCGTTCAAGATGATATCACAATTCAACTCACCAAAAGGGTTAATGACCTAATCGATTTGCATTAATGTACAACAAAATTCATTTGCCCCAAGCTGATCAAAGCAGACTCGTCGTAAGGCATTCTACGGCTAATGATTGCTGTTGCATAAGTTCCCATAAAATTGACTCGGTGTGGTTCAGCGTTTACCATTCAAGCATATAAAGTATTACATCAAATAGTGTTTGCTAAATGGTAGAAAATAACTGCAGCGTGGTGAATTCACTTAAAAAAATAATTAAAAAATTATTATTTGGTTTTTTTTAACAAGAAAAATAAATAAATCAAATTATAATGCGGTAGCGCATTTTTTTCGCTGATGTAATAGGCCACTTTCCTGAGACGTTCACATATACCACACACAAATGGGAAAATAATATCGAAACTAATTAATAGATGGTGTCGATCTGCGAGTATTATGGTGTTTCTATTTTCATTACTAAAGCCAATTAGTTATTGCTTTTCACAATTATTATTTATTCGCACAGTGGTTATGGAATCAAAGTAAACCTTTTCTCGGTTAGTGCCGGAGAAGTGCTGAATGGCACATGCTGTCGTATGTTGCGGATAATTCATGGGTCGGTGTTGCATAAAGGGGCTTAAAATGTAGTAAAGCACAATCAATTTAATTGCAACTTTATAAGTACTTCAGATTTCTTACACTCAAAGAATTAATGCGTTTGCTGCAAGATACTACTTTTAAATTAAACCTTCAACGGAACAACAAACATAGTAAATTTGAAGCAATTCAAGTACGTTTCCAATAGAAGTATTGCATCGAAAATGACTCGTTTTTATCGATCTGTCTGAGTTGAAAATTTTTTTTCGTTTATCCAACGTTGGTCGCAAGCAAGTAACAAACGTTTGTCTAATTTTTGAGGGAAACATCAGTGGTTATGTGGCTAGTAATTAGTAAGGAATCATATTGCACTTAAGAGTATTTTGAGCGTTCCGTATTTAGCTTTTTGTCCCATAAAACAAAATATTTTTGGTTTTTAATTAATTTTTTTGAAGCAAGTATTTTTCCCCGACTTTGGTGTTTTGCAGACACGTCTAAAGTGAATGGCTAAAAGAACAAAATGACACATATTTTTCTCAACAAAAAAAGTGTTATCGCTACATCTTGTTGACCAAAGCTATTCTACATACACAAAAACATTTGTGGTTAGTAAATCTAACTAAAAGAATTGTTAATTTAATTCGCCTTAAAAAAAAATTTATAATTACTTTTTCCTATTACTTCCATTAGTTTCTAGTATTATTTCAATAGTAGATACATATTGACCAAATAGTATTTTTTTCTGAGTGTAATAAATTTAAAAATTAACTTTTTTTCGTAAACTAACAAATATTTACTGTTTTTTTTTACTTCCCTTGTTGGTTGGATCGCTTTTAACCAACCTTTTTGGATAGATTTACCAACCTCGTTTCTCTGTGTAGACCAACTGAAATTTTGGACCATGGTCAAGTTAATATTTCGAAATATAGTTCCGAAAATTTTTATACTCTAAACTGAATCTACAAAACACTACTCCATCGGTGTCTGATAGTAATCACTACACGCCCACATATGCCTTCTCTACACAGGAAAAAAAGGCCGGCAAAATTAACTAAAAAAAGTTGTTGGTATGTAGGATAAACCGATAAAAAATTGTTAAAATGAATCTTCCAAATTTGACATAAAATAATTCTAATAATCGGAATAGTTTTTGATGTTGCAAGTTCTTTTACCGCAATTTTTGGTTAAACTTGAATTTGAAGCTTTTTCAACCGTCGTTTTCGGTTAAATTTTCCGACTTTTTTTTTGTGTGTAGTTGCTCAAGTTTAACAAATTTACTTTTGCAATGGACTTATTAAATAGTTTTCTAGTTTTGGTATTTGTGTGGTATTCCCACCGGTCACATTAACTAGTTTGTTGCAATGCAATACGCTTTCCATGTGCGTCGGACAAATGCAACAAAGTTGCGAGTTCGGATACCCGACAACTGGCCAACTAACAACGTAACTCATCAAACCAAAGAGGCCGGTGCAAGTATTACTTTTGCTTTTAATAATCCGCATTGGACAGAGCAAAAAATTATCATATTTGATTAGTCACTTATCGATTGCATTAATATATTTTATTCAAATGTGTTTCTTGGTCGAACTATTTTCGCGGATTCGCATTCGCATTCGTTTCAATGGAATTTGCATTGATCTACATATATACGACAAGAAGTGCCACATGCAACATCACCTGGCGTTTTCCGTGAGTATTTATCTCAACAATTGGCGGACACTTCCCTTAACTTAAGACGTAGTTTATCTAATAAATTCATTCAGTATCACAAATCACAGTTATGCACTATTTTTGCATTCCAAATAAGTTCAAAACTATAAACCAATAAAGTAAAATGAAAATATTCTTGGTAGCGCGACGAGCGACAACTCTTGGTCGGAAAGAAATTCGCGTTTGTTTCTTTGATCGCCGTAAACTGAACTGAATTGATTCTCACCTTTTAATCTCCATTAGAAGCCGCAGCATCGGAGATCGTAGAATAGCACCTCCCGAATGATCGACGTGAATGTATCGTCGCAGTGGAGCCAGTTCTTGCTTTCTTCGCAGGCGACGCTTACAGTTTTCTTTCATTTCATTTCATTTCACTTTGGTTGGTTTTGTTTGGTTTTTTTTTTATTATTCATCTTTTTTCTTTATTTGACTCTTTTCAGTATCTTTCTAAACTTTATTTTTAGTTGAAATGACATGAGAATGCCGCGGGCGCTACAAAGTTCCCATTAAAAAGAAGTTGTTTTCCTTTAAAAAAAGAAAGAAATATGACCAATCGAAGTGTGTGCGATTGACTGATCAATCTCTTTTCAATTAGAAGAGAAAGTTCTGCCAGCCACAACAACGAAAAAAAACATGTTCAAGATGTTCCATTCTACAGAAACTCTTGATGCGGACAAAGGCGAGAAAAAAAATTGCACGTCATAAATTAAGATACATACATTGATGAATGAATGAATCGCCAACGGACTGAGTATTCTCACTTACTCAGTACTAAAGTTCATGGGAGACCCACTTTAATGTATTCCAATGCGCCACCCGCTTCAGCCCCCAGCTGGCAGCCGCCGCAGTACATTCCACACATAACTCGCCCGCCGCACTCGAAGTTGCTCACAACGAGTTCTGCAAGTGCGGCGATCTCGTAAATTCTTCGGACAAGCGTGCTGCTGCCTGCTGTATTCATATTTCATGCAGTTGTGGTCTTAAACGTGTTTCTTCTTTATCAAACATCATCACACACAGCCTATGTCTCTGCATGCGGAGTGAAAACAGTCAATCTAACCAACGTATTTCCCTATCCGATGACCTGTTGGTCTATTCTATATACTTTTAGTATTCCTATGCGCACGGCACTGCATCTTTGGGGAAAACACGACAATTGCAAGCAATTGAAATGCTTACATAAATTCGTTTGTTTGACATCACTCCCATTTAACTCAATTAGAATGACCTAAACCACACTGATTAGCCCCCGTTCTATGACGGCATTGGACTGCTAAGTCGTCTGTAATAGAATGCTCCCATGCTCCCATAATTAAAAACGAAACGAAATGAAATGGAAATGGAAAGACGAAGACGAGCACAAAGGCAACAACGAAGACTGGGTCACTGTTACTGAACTTAATTAATTCTTCACTCTCGAATTCTTTTCTAAAAGGTAAAGGAAAAGCAAAATACGAATACAAAAAAGTGTATACATACAAATTCAACTTCACTAGTTGCTTTCGTGCGAGTTCGCTGCAGATACTTAAGTTGTGAAAGCAAAAGCGTTTTTCTATTTCTAATGGCTAATGCCTATGGGCAATAAGGTGTAGCCATCATTAAATATTCTGGCGAGAAAAAAATTCTACAAAAAAATAAAAACAAAAAATGTTAAAAAGAAATTTGGATTCTTTTTTATATGAACAAAATACTTTTGGCTTGTTAAGCCAGCTAGAGAGCTTTTTGTTGAACAAAAAGTGTAAGTTCGTTCACTTGAAATTAAATTTCTATTTTTTGAGCTTACATATCGCTGTTGTAGGCCAATCATTCTCTCGAAAAAAGGGGGTGCTGGAATACTGGTAGACAAACTTAAACTTTTTGGGTATAAAATTTTATGGTGTAAGGGATTGTAGTATGGGTTGGCACGCCATATAAGTTGGAGCTTTTGTGTTTCTCTAGTTTTTCTTACTGGCAACACATAAGTTATGACTGTCGAAGTCATGTGAATTAGAACGAAGAACTCACGATGATTATGTGTATACTAACGTGGTCCAAAAAAAACTTTTTTTACAAAAAAATTTGGGCATCCTTGGTCAACATAACCACGTGCCCCCAGAGAATCGGATTTCCCCATATAAACTGTATGGAAAAAATTAGAAACAGTAGAGAATTCTTGAACGAAGAAATCCATGTAAAAAGCGGTTTTTTACGGACCGCTTAACTCCTTCAAGTAATAAAACAAATTTAACCTGAAGAAGTTGGGAGGTCCGTAAAAAATCACTTTTTTTTTTAAGGGGATCGTGCATTTCCAACGAACAAAAAATTTTCTCCATACGTTTTTGGTCCACGCTAGTGTATACCGTAGCTTCATAGAAGTTGAGATTATTCTCATCCGTTTCAAAACTACACAATAAATACGGAACCCGTCCCAACCTATACGACAATCCCATACAATAAGTTTTAAAGAGACACATGGGAGCAAATATAGTTGCTAATAAACCTTTGTACCAACATAGCAGCTGTCGATTCAGTGTATTATCTGTGAACTAAGCGGACTACTAAATATGGGTCATAGACTTCTACAACTGTTGTTGTATCTCTTATAGTTTTTAAGATAAGAGAGAATTTGTCACTTAGCATCAGTGGAGCCAGAAACTAGACTGACGAAAAAAAGGGTTGGAGAAGGGCTAAATTTGGGTAAAACTAGAGAGTGGACTATCTTCGGCTATACCGAAGCTGAAATACCCCCACACAGTAGGAAGAAGTACCTCGAACATATAAAAATGTGGTCTCAAGACCCTATTTTGAGCCAATTATAGGTGGTTTTGGAGCCCGGACCATGTCCAAAATCCATTTCTAAACATTTCCAATCAAATCCACCGAAAAAAAAAAATTGGTCTCAAGACCCCATTTAGACCCTTATATATGTGGCTTCGGAACCTCGGACCATGTCCAAAATCCATTTCTAAAAATTTCCAATTAAATCCACCAAAAAAAAAAAAATTGGTCTCAAGACCCCATTTAGACCCTTATATATGTGGCTTCGGAACCTCGGACCATGTCAAAAATACGTTTCTAAACATTTCCAATCGAATACAACAATAAAAAATTTTTACCTTTTTTTTCGGTGTACGGGAGCCACGCCCAGTTTTTGTCCGATTTGGCTGATTCTCGAACTTGATCTCAGTATTCACGAGAAAAACATGTACCCAAAGTTTCAAGTCGATATCTCCAAAACTGCGACCGCTATCGTGCGGACGGACAGACGGACAGACGGACAGACAGACGGACATCGCTAAATCGACTCAGGAGGTGATACTGATCAAGAATATATATACTTTTCCATACCGGACACGCCTCCTTATGGGCGTTACAAACGTTGTGACAAAGTGAGTATACCCTGCCACAGTGAGTGTGGGGGTATAATAAAGCTAGAAAAATGTGTCAATAAAAAGCTAGAAAACATAACATAACAAAACATAACATAAAAATCTAAATCTTGCCGGAAAAAGGCTTGCTGGCAACACTGCTTAACATTTAATGAGGAATTTTTTTTTCTAATTTTTATTAAATGATTCTTATGCATTTTTTCACGCTGATTCCGAATATAATCGCTAAGCTTCGTTTTTAGGTAATTCTACATTATTTTTGTTATACATTGCGGATGAGTAATTTTCATTCAAAGCGATTTCCTGGGACAACCTTTGCTCTTACTTTGCTTTCTCTACAACCCCAAACTCAAAATTCTAAAATCTACTTACTTCGCTTTGCTGTTTAGATTTCCAGACTTTTTCCTTAGCTTGCATGAAATTGCTTTAATTCCCAGAATTTTAATAATTCTTTAGTACTTACTCACGTTTTTTAATTCACAACCTTTGTTGAAGTGCATTGCAGCCACGTGACAATTAAAATCATGCCATGTCAAATACACTGTGAGTCGCGCTAAATCCTTTAATCGAAATCAATTGAAATTCGAAATCAGTTTGTTTCCCAGTTGAACAAATTGAGGTTGCTTCCATGCTAACCACAATACCGAAAGGCTACGGTGTGAACTTTCTCGCCCGGCCAACATGGAAAAGTTATGCAGAAAGAACGTTATTTTTTCGATTGAGGTGACTTTATTGAATTCTTGAATGACGCACCATTGTCCGAATGGGGAAAGGGCAGGACGGTAGAAAAAAAAACACTTGCCAGAAACTTGGCACACTTAAGAATGAAAGCGAAAATACTTACTTACTTACTTACTTACTTATTCTGGATGGGTTTAAATTCTTTAAACTCAATTTGAAAGTGAAAAACTTTGAATGGACATTTTTCGATTTAGGGTTTTTATTTTAAATGTTGCGTACGCTTAAAATACAAATAGCTTGATGTTTTCAAGTAAAATAAAATGTAAATTACAAAGTGCGATATTTGAAATGTTAATATATATTTTTTTTGTTTGTTTGTGTGTTTTTTGTATTTAATGTAATCACATAAGCAAGAGGTGTGAGTACAGTAGTTTGGTAATTTCACAAAATAGAACTATTTCTATTAATTCAACCATTTGTGTATAGGAAAGAATAGGTAAAATAGAATCTACATAGATTACAAATATAACAATTATTAAAAACTGCTTACAAACTAGGAGCTCGAAACTAGAACGAAATATATACACCAAGAGAAAAATGTGTTGGCCGTAAAAAGACACTGATCCCTCCTCGTACATTTTCCCTTCGTGTCGTATTGCACTACGTGTTTTTTTGTTTTGTTTTTTTTTTATACAATTTTACATGACAAAATTATACTCGTGTATATAACAAATAAATTAGCAAATGTATCCATACAAATACATTTCAAATATATACTTTTATAGACCCTAACCCCAGTTAATTTGTTGCCCACTAATTGCGGGGTACTTTATCCCAAAAATTTACTACAACTACAGAATAGGTAACATAATTTGTCAAAAACTTTTGTGCCTGAATTGAGGCTTCCTCACACACATACCACTCATCCGAGCCAAATTTCTAATGCTTATTTGTACTTCGTTCGGTACTTTTGTGAACCGAGTGTACATTTTTATATTTTAATTTCAATTAGCTTCGATAGACGAAAGGTCAATTCGGCTTAGCTTCTTTGTTGGGAAACATTTTTCGACTTCAAGAGGCCTGAAGAAATCTAATTAGAAACTTTCGAAATGATTACGATTTTATCCAAGACATGAATAAGATTGACTGTCGGGCTACTAGGCAGATGACGTGAACATTAAAAATGGGACAGTCTCGATTCGGTCACAAAAGTTCTGTTTTACGGAGCGTTATCTAAACATAGTATAAAATCGATTAGAAATCTTACAATAACTTTACTCTTTCTAGTTACAATATTAATATGGAAAGAATTGAGATGCAGAATAAATTTCTGGAGCAAAATATTGAAGATTCTAATAGTGAGGGATTCCTGCTACTACACCGACGACGATAGCAATTTTATTTAATTATGGAATCGAAATCGTCTGCGCGCTTTGCCTCTTACACTTCAATGCACATTGTACGTTTCTTTGTTTGTGTTTGTATGGTGGACTTTCGTCAGTCAATATTTCAAAATGCATTTACGCAATGTGGAATTTCGATTGACCAAACTCCAGAAACAAATTGCGCCTCTACTGGACATTAAATTTCACACAGCGTTCTTCCACTTCGGCCAAGATCACTTCACACACACACTCCATTCCGTCGTTCCTAAAAGTCTTCCACTATTTCGCTGCCCAGCTGCTGCCCATCCTCATTTTCACTTGTCATCAGTTCCTGCGTTCCCCGGCGCGTGCCGCCGCATGCCGTGACTTCTCCTTCTCGCGCAGCTCCTTGATGGCCCCGACAGTGCCGAACATGACCTTGGCGGTGAGCTGAGTCTGTCCTCCCGACGATGACGTTGCCATGGAGCGCGTGGCCATTGAAATCGACGACGTAGCTCCGGACTTGGCACCGCTGGACAGTGTGGCGTTCGCCTCACGATCAATGCTCGAATTTGCGTAGGCGTTTGTGTAGGAGACGTAATTGTTATTGAGGTCGCGACCACAGCTGCACTGATGAGACATTTTGAGGGTGTTTGATGGGCTGAAGCGATTTGCGTCACTGCTCTCTTCTGCTCGGTCGAATTTAAGGAATCTTGTTCCGCTGCTCTTTACACGCGCACTACAATTCTATATAATCGATGGGTTGCTGTGGACGGCGTTTCCAGTGCGATTTCCGGTTAAAAGTTCAGCGCTACTTTAGTGCTCTTCTTCCGCTTACAAAAGCAAACTGCTTCAGTGAAATTTTTACGTAAAACTGATCGACGAATGTTTGTAAATGTTCAATTGTTCCACTCTCGACCACCGAAAACGAAGAAAAAACAACAAAAGGCAACAGAGAAAATTGTAAAAACGAAATTGCTGAAACTTTCGTTGAATCGTGTGTGTTGTGGATGGATCTGCGTCGATCGGATCGGAACGTCGCATACACTTTCACAGACTCACTAGAACTAATTTCGAAAAATTTCGTTGTTTTGTTTGTGCTCTAAGCTGCGAGCTGCGCGCGTTTGTGGTGCTCGGTGCTCGGTGCTCTGTGGTTCAAAGTGGCCGAGTGAGTGAGCAAGCTAGCGAGCGAGCGAGAGTCCGTTCATGTCGGGAGATCGTGGCCACATTCGATGGAGCTTGGAGCGCGATGTGGCTGCAGCTGCTGTAAGTTGACGCGGACAGAGACAGAGAACTCGGCGACTGCGTGCTTAGTCACAGTCTCGTTTGGGTTGTAAGTTTACTGCGAGCACGACTAATGATGATGATGATGATGATACTGCAGACGCTGACCGCACCTTTCATTCTCAGCGACTGCAAAGTCGGCGCAGTTAATAGTGAAATTAAGTAAAATGTCTCTCCACTTCACCGACAACCGACAGTTATACGTCGTTTCGTCTGAGTAGTGCTTCTTGGTAACTTGGCTGCTTTCGGGCTGGTCGTTAAAACGCTTGACAGATTTGAGTCTTTTGCATCCAGAGTATGGCTTTCCTTGTCTTCAACTCAGTGTAGCTGTTGGCTGCATCTAAGCATTTCACTGAATTCGCGAATAAAACGACAACAAAAAAAAAACACAACAACTTGTGTAATCTGCGGTTGTCGAAAAATAATGCTTTGTTTTTGTTTTTGTTTACAGCGAATTCCAACAATGATCGTGATCGCTTGTTGTAGTAATAGTAGCTGTATCATCGAGTTAGTGCCTTACAGATAGACATTATCTCAAAGATACACATTAGCACTGCAGCCATGCTAAGATTGAATTTAGTTTGTCAAGTGAAAATCACAAAAGTCAGTCTGGGGAGCAGAGCAGGGATGCCAACTATTTTACAGATTACCATTTTCTATTTGTCTGCAGTCTCTTCTCTACATACACTTACCTCGTCTTATACACAGTACAGAGCAATAGCAACTGTAAGGAATTTTACGCAGTTCTCATCACTATGTACGCTAACCTAAATGTGACCCTAAGCAGCTAGAAATTTGCAAATCGGGGAGTTAGTGGTAAACTGGCAGCACTGGTTGGACGCAGCTACGCTTTAGGAGAGGAGTTGAGTTTTTTTTTCAGTGAGACGTGTTTCGTGGCCAACCGATCGAGTCGATGGCGGCATTCGTCAGGTTTCATTCACCTTTCCGTTGAGCACTGGCCAACGAAATGTAAAATGTGCGTTTAATTTGCATTTATAATAAACCAAATTCTTTTTTAAAAGCCAAGCATTTTGGCGGAGCAAACTTGTCTCCTACTTGGTTTCTCCTTTAATTTTGCTCATGCAATCAGACGGGGGTTAGGTTGTTCAGGCCGCCACGAATCCAGTCTTTGAACTATTCGCAATAGTCAAGACAGAGTTGGACTCATTCGTGTGCGGTGTTTTGGGTCGAAGCTTTGTAAACATAATAATCATTTGTATCTCAAATTGAATCGGTCGTCATTAGTTTCAACCTCGATCTCCTTCGTGATGATCCAGTACAAAGTGACTTCATCCGCACATAATACGTCCATATGGATGGATACTAGAGGGGTCTGCGGGCAGCAGCAACTAAGAATTTTCAAAGTTCCCCATTGAAAGCTCTCCTCTCGCCTATGTTCGTACGTACGTGTGCAGTTGCAACGCATTTCTCGCATTACCAAATGCATTCCATTTGTGATTTCGATTGCTTACTTTTTATTGTTTCATAACGATAGCGCGCCGCTCACAGCACACAGCGTACGGCGCGGATCGTAAATATTCAAAAGTTCATCTGAAAACACTTGTTGCTGCTTCTCGCGAACTGGTTGCGGGAAACTTTCGATGACTTTTCGGCGGGTTGCTCACAACTAATCACATCGCGGGCGCAGAGCGCGGAAAGAAGTCGCCATCAAGTGGGCCTCAATGCATTTGCAGTGGGGTGATTTTAAAAGCTCAGAAGTTGAATTTTTACTGTGCTATTTGCGATAAGAAAATATAAGCATGTAGGAAAAATAGAGTACACACAAAATACTGACATTATAAATAGTTTATGCTGAGAAATGTAAATACTTGCATACATATGTACATAATATGTTGAGGAGTGTTTCTGTTTCGATGTTGATTTGGGAAGAATTGTAGTGTCTTCCCAAACTTGCAAATATATTTCATTTCAAATTGAGAATCGTAGGAGAAATGCATATTTATTGAAATACTTAATTGTTTTCCTGGAAATGGTATGCTTGAATTACCATTTCCAACTATTTGGAATTCGCTGCATTAAAGACTCACAATACCTGCTTGTGCACAGACACAGGCCAAGAAGAAAATCGTGGCCGCACCGCACAGTGGTGTGAGCGCATTCGCTTTCAATCAAGTGGCAATATCACTTTCGCATGTGGCAGCAGCAGTAGTGCTGCGCGTTTTCTCTTCCGTGAAGAACACAAGAATGTTTGTGCTTGGCTAACTTGAAGTTGACCCATATTCTTCGAGCGAACACAAACATTCACTTGTGTTTTGGGTGTTAACTTCAAATTCAATCACGCGGAGCAGTCGCAGCACTCGGCTAATATCACAAGATCGGTTAGGCCCTTGAGAGAATGTCTTGCTGCTGGACTCTTGTGTTCTAGAAGTGGTCAAGCATATTTAGTATTGTACAGTGCATGCATATATGACGTCCATCCACTGGGCGAAATCGAAAGAATCACTCTCCATGAACGTTCGATCGAGAGAGAGAGAGAGAGAGAGCATTTGAATTCTTCTGCTCGAAGAAAGAAAGCGAAAAAGAAAACCAAACGTATGACGGTGTTGTGCCGTCGTACATATATGTATGGACTTATGTATGCACGAGTATGTATTGAAGTGTTTGCGTATGAGAATGTTTGCGAGGGTCTACACTGCAATCGTGAAGACCTACTTCTGGATTCTACAGCTTGGCTACCACCGAAAGTGTGTCAGTCTGTCAGACACGCCGCTGTACATGGTCGATGTACCGCGCAGTCGCTGCCGGAGGCTGATTGCTGGCTCTGCTCATTGTACTAACTGGCGTATGAGATCGTAACTTGTTGTAGTCGTGACTTAGGATCGGTCTGCAACATACTTGCCAGTCGACGTCGACGGCGCTGTCTAGCTCGCTGGTGGAGCATTCTTTGAACTTCTCTTGGAGCTTTTTTCTTCGCCATCGTTGTCGACGGCGTCCGCGTCCGCGTCGACGTAGACGTCCGTGTTGTTTTCTTCTTTATCTTTGTTTTGTTGTAATTTCTGTTGATTTTACTGTCGCTGTGGAATCTTGTATTGGTTTTGTGAGCCGTTGTTGTTGTAGCATTGTTTTTATTTTTATAATTTGTTTTTACAGTTATTTTGGTTTTGTTTTCATTTGAAACGTGAGGCTTATGCTGCTATACTCGTAAGTGGGCAGCACATGCCCCAGCAGCATAAAATTTAAGTCTACATAAATTTGGTTCTTTCTTTGTACCGTGTAGGCACACACACACTGAGAGAAACACATTTTTTTTTTTCAAATTGAGAACACATTTTTTATTGTTTGCCTAAGTACCTGCAAACATGCATAAACCCTATCACTCTTATCTTCCTCCTACCGCAGTGCATACAGTTGCATGCCTTCAAAGTTTTCTCATGAGCCAAAAGATGCAAAAGTATTTGAAAATCAATTAAAAACGAATGAAAAAAACGTTTGCGGTGGGAAGCAGACACACCACCGAAAAACTTGTACAAATCGTGATCGGCGGCTGCAGTCTGGCGAAGAAACATGCAGCCAAGATTCTAGTTTGTGGGTTTAGCGTGCTTGAAGGTGTGGGCTGGACATACTTTACATGGAATATGAAATATTTTTTCGGCTGCGATATGATGAGTGAAGATTTCTGCAATAGGAAACTGTGTGACTAAAGAACTTCAATGTCCATCATCTCGTAGGTTGCACCGCAAACTTATTAAATATAAACCAAATAGCTTTTCCAAATAAACACTTAATAGGATTCCGTTTCACATTACACGGACATATCCCGTGAACGATTTCTAAATTTTGTCAACTCGTATTTTGCGGCCACCACTCCAGGGAAATTTATTAACCTGTTCCGGTGAGCCAAGCACCATTCGTATTTGGCGAAGCACGAAATTTATTGCGATAATAGATAATATCACCGTCACATATTACACGCATTACACATTTACAATTTCACTAATATTTCGTACAGTATTTGGTACGTATGTATATTTGTAGCTACGATTACTGACATTTGGTGAATTCATTGATAAAAACATGGCTTTCGGAACCGAAAAAACATCATAAAAAGTGTTCACTTGCCAGTCACATGCACAAGCCAGTGCCCACCACCGCCACAATCAGGATGCAGGAAATTACTATATAAATACTATCGCTTCGTCTCCATGGGGAGGTGGTGATGGCTTGTCGCCTGCAAATCCAGTCCATTTATGACTCAATATGTCACCGCTATGATGAGATTTATGATCGATTTGTTGCACTTGCAAAAATGACGCAAAAATTATTAAAAAAATTGGTGAGCGGTAATGAATATACTGCGAAGCATATGGCTCTCATTCTATTAATACCGCATAAGTGTGTAATGTGTAGTGGATTGCCAAGTGCCGCGGCCGCTGTTCACACATCACCCTTGGCAACAAATTGCGATTCAACTTTATGATGTACTTCAGTGTGGAAGCGTAACTTTATTGGCAACTTTTCGCAGAAGAAAACTCATAGATTTATGTGCGGGAACAACTTCACCCACCCATGCCCCTTGACACGGACATTAAATGACATTATTAGCCACAATCACATCAATTAGTTTTACGATATTGTAGTGGAGTGCTGTTTCGCCTAATGCCACTGTAACTACTGTACGGACATTTGGATTTCCATAAATGGTTGCTCCATGCAGAGTCCAGAGCTTTTGTTAACTTAGAGCTGACATTTTATTGACATAAATTTGGCAATTACGCTGCCATTTACCGAACAATATCCAAAAACTGAATTCCAATTAATTTCAATAGTTCGTATTGGTTGCATCCTCATTAAAGGCAAATGTCGACCAAATATAAGACACAGCGTGTACATTTTCTTAAGTCAATGTCATTTCTTTCAATTTAACGAAAATGCCCCAGCCAACAAAGCCCCCATCTGTAGATTCCACCCACACACTAAAAAACTACGTTTTTATATCGATTCAAGTACAGTTCGAGCTTATAGTTTGCCATTTTGTATGGTTAATTACGAATCGTTGTATGAGTATTTGGCATGTTAGGGAATCTGGCAACAGGTAGAGCTGCGGATTCTGCAAAGAGGATTATGCGGCACAGTCACATCGGTGGAGTATTATTGGCGTGAGCGTAAAAACACAGGGGAATTCATCTTAAAAAGGCACATATGTATATGCATATACAATCAAATTAAATGCAAAATATATTTATATATGTGAAGATTTTTGGGAAACCAAACCATGAAATTGAGTCAAAAATGGAAAATATTCCAAAATCCGATTTTATCTAACACTTATTTTGGTAGAACAAAGCTTTCTCTTTCATTTGAAACCATTCACATCACTCGACTATATTTAATAACACCCTCTTAAATGTGCTAATGATTGATTAAATAAATAATTACTAAATTCTCAACATTTTTCTGAAATTCGGATTTCAACAGATCAACTGACAATTTCATTTGTAGGGGAGAGAGCCCACCTACTGGCACCCATCAGCTCTAACGTTCGTGGCGATGACAGCGCCAATGTGCTTAGTGTCAAAGTATCATCTCATTAACCGATAACATTTCACAACTTTTCCTACTTTTCATACGAAAAAATCAAGGCTGATCTAATGTCGTTCATCTTTGTTGAGTGCATTTTTAAGAGTTTTTCATCTATATAGAAGGGTAAATATGGGTAAATTAGTTGGTTTTTTATTCTTCGCGTTTTCAAACATTATTGTGCAGTGAAAAAAAAATTTGGATTCATCGTGTTGTTTACTTCAAATGTGCCAACATGCAAAGGAGCTATTTCACTTGCAAAAACTGCGGGTTTGAATATGAGGTTTCCGCTGAAGACAGCGAAACATATTTTAATCCATTTTCACTACATTTTTATACCCCCACACTCACTGTGGCAGGGTATACTAACATTGTCACAACGTTTGTAACGCCCATAAGGAGGCGTGTCCGGTATGGAAAAGTATATATATTCTTGATCAGCATCACCTCCTGAGTTGATTTAGCGATGTCCGTCTGTCCGTCCGTCTGACCGTCTGTCCGTCTGTCCGTCCGCACGATAGCGGTCGCAGTTTTGGAGATATCGACTTGAAACTTTTTTTACATGTTTTTCTCGTGAATACTGAGATCAAGTTCGAGAATCAGCCAAATCGGATAAAAACTGGGCGTGGCTCCCATACACCGAAAAAAAGGTAAACATTTTTCAAGTCTTTTTTATTGTTGTATTTGATTGGAAATGTCTAGAAACGTATTTTTGACATGGTCCGAGGTTCCGAAGCCACATATATAAGGGTCTAATGGGGTTTTTTTTTGGCGGATTTGATTGGAAATTTTTAGAAATGGATTTTGGACATGGTTTGGGCTTCAAAACCACCTATAATTGACTCAAAATAGGGTCTTGAGACCACATTTTTTTTATATTCGAGGTACTTCTTCCTACTGTGTGGTGGGGTATTTCAGCTTCGGTATAGCCGAAGATAGTCCACTCTCTAGTTTTTATATTTATTTAAATATAATTTATATTTATTAACTAGAGAGTGGACTATCTTCGGCTATACCGAAGCTGAAATACCCCCACACAGTAGGAAGAAGTACCTCGAACATAAAAAAATGTCGTCTCAAGACCCTATTTTGAGCCAATTATAGGTGGTTTTGGAGCCCGGACCATGTCCAAAATCCATTTCTAAAAATTTACAATCAAATCCACCAAAAAAAAAAATTGGTCTCAAGACCCCTTTAGACCCTTATATATGTGACTTCGGAACCTCGGACCATGTCAAAAATACGTTTCTAAACATTTCCAATACAAACAATTCGAATACAACAATAAAAAATTTTTATCTCTTTTTTCGGTGTATGGGAGCCACGCCCAGTTTTTATCCGATTTGGCTGATTCTCGAACTCGATCTCAGTATTTACGAGAAAAACTTGTACCCAAAGTTTCAAGTCGATATCTCCAAAACTGCGACCGCTATCGTGCGGACGGACAGACGGACAGACGGACAGACAGACGGACATCGCTAAATCGACTCAGGAGGTGATGCTGATCAAGAATATATATACTTTTCCATACCGGACACGCCTCCTTATGGGCGTTACAAACGTTGTGACAAAGTGAGTATACCCTGCCACAGTGAGTGTGGGGGTATAAATTTAAAATATTTAAATCCATATTTTTAACATTTTCAGCCATATTTTCCCCATTTTTATTTTTCATCCATATTTTCTATCTTCTCGTATTTTTATACCCCCACACTCACTGTGGCAGGGTATACTAACTTTGTCACAACGTTTGTAACGCCCATAAGGAGGCGTGTCCGGTATGGAAAAGTATATATATTCTTGATCAGTATCACCTCCTGAGTCGATTTAGCGATGTCCGTCTGTCTGTCCGTCCGTCTGTCCGTCTGTCCGTCTGTCCGTCTGTCCGTCCGCACGATAGCGGTCGCAATTTTGGAGATATCGACTTGAAACTTTTTTTACATGTTTCTCTCGTGAATACTGAGATCAAGTTCGAGAATCAGCCAAATCGGACAAAAACTGGGCGTGGCTTCCATACACCGAAAAAAAAGGTAAAAATTTTTTATTGTTGTATTCGATTGGAAATGTTTAGAAACGTATTTTTGACATGGTCCGAGGTTCCGCAGCCACATATATAAGGGTCTAAATGGGGTCTTGAGACCAATTTTTTTTTTTTTTGTGGATTTAATTGGAAATTTTTAGAAATGGATTTTGGACATGGTCCGGGCTCCAAAACCACCTATAATTGGCTCAAAATAGGGTCTTGAGACCACAATTTTTTATGTTCAAGGTACTTCTTCCTACTGTGTGGGGGTATTTCAGCTTCGGTATAGCCGAAGATAGTCCACTCTCTAGTTTTATAATTTTTTTTTAAATTTTTCATCTACATTTTTGACAAAATTTGTATAAACATTTAAATACATCATTGCAATGGTCTGTGTGGACCTTTGAAAGAATAAACAACACATAAAAATTAAAAAACTTGTGTAAATAAACTTTTGGAAAGCCGATTTTTAAGACTTTTGCTAGAATGACTGCGAAAATTTATATGTCCCATTTGAAATTCTTGTTAGCTTTTGAACTCAGCTTGCAAACGAAACCGAGAGCTCCGCGAAATTATGTTTCAAACAAAGTTATGGCCTCAAGACCTTAGGATGGCAGTAGGTGGGCACTCTCCCCTACATTATTAGACTAATTTTGTTTGTTGAAATTCCGACTCTGTTTACTTTTACACAATAAAAAAAAAAAATGAAGTTTGACAAAATGGGGCATGGTTTTTTTTGTACTCTACACCTCCTTATGAGGTAAGGAGTATATATATTCTGGATCAGCAACACATCCTGAGTTGATGTAGCCCTATCCATCTGTGTTTCGATTCTGTTTATTGGCAAGCACGTTTACAGGAGTTAGAAGTAAGCTAGTCGGTTCAAACTTTGGAATTATCTTTCTTAGGTCCTAGAAGGAGTTGGTATGGCAAATTGTCAACTGCCACGCTTACCTCCCATACCAGTGTTTTGGTGAAATAGTACCAAACTCGGTATAAGGGGATTTCGGTATATAAGTCGGCATTGACTGACTAAAACCCACTCACTAGTTTTTAAATTAATAAGAAATGGAATTTCTTTTTTGTAGTTTCCATTAGGATAATTCAAGAAATCCTACACTGAAAAACACAAACGCTCACAAACGCATACTCTACATACTTAGTCATTCCGAGTTTACAGAGTACACTGTACATGCCAGAATAAGAGTAATTGCAGCGCATTCGGACTTTATTATGTTTGGCAAGTTGTCAGTGATCGTTCCACGAATATGGTAATGGCAAAATGACTCCAGTCGACATTTGATGCCGGCTGACCCTGAATCCATCATCGACCATATGGTAACCATGCTCCTCTTGTGCAATGCAACGGAAGCATACGAAATTCCTTCGGCTAGCATTGTCACAAGTACAAATACCGTGTGTGTAGGATAAAGGGATGCGTTATTGTATTTGCACCATGCTCAGTCGACACGAGACAAATTGCTGAATGTAACACTTTTGAAAATGCCAAGGAACACAAGCGCAAGAAATGAATATATTCCTTCGGTTCCTATGCACATGCAGTTGCAGTCATTTGAATACGAATGGCGAATGCGGGCCATGACGCACAACTCGAGGGCCATCTACTCACGACGCAATAATATCAGTGACAGGGTTCTGACAAATGCCTGCACCACCATTTGTAATGTGAATTGCACAATTAAAAAATGTAATGAGCCGCCGGTGACCGCGAGGTTCTTTTGTTTCAAAGGCAACCCAAACGATTCGCCACAAACTGGAACTTTTTCAATATGTGGCGAAATGTCCATAGTCGATTATTTGCGTGCCGCCTTCGCCATTATCACTTTTTCCATTTCATACTCACTGACTGCGTAGAAAATTAAATGAAAATCATTTGAAAAAGTTTCTCCCAACACACTTTTGTCAGGGCATTTGCGTTGTCGTGCACAATATTAAAATTGGAAAAACTTTTGCAAAATAGTGTTAGTCACTTTTCTCTGTCTCCCTGAAGAGCTGGATGAAGAAGTCTCCTATGTCGCTTTTGGAACAAATCACTTTATTCCAGTTTATTGCATTTTCAAGCATCCATCATCCCTGCCAAGTGCTCAAAATGAGAAAAATGCACATTGATGTAATAATTCTAATACGTCCTATGCTCCAGGCAGGACCAAAAACAAACACTTTAATACCACACGCAGGTATATACAAAAGCAAAAATATATGAAAACACTGGCAAGAAGGTGATCATAAGCCCGAAAATTAACTCAATTTAAACAGTACCAATTACTAAGCGTTTACTAAAAAGTTTTGAAATCTTTCCTGGTCTACGTTCAATCAGGGTGTGACCGTTTCATATTAATTGCTTGAAATTCTAAAAGGCAGTATTACTGCCTCTTCATAACATATTACCGCTCCAACAGAGAATCGGAAGCATATATTACAAATATCTTATAAGTTCTTCTACAATTTGACCGCATGGAGTCATATTTTTTCAAAGGTCTCGAACGCCCAAACATTCAGGATACACAAATCACTTCCTGCGTTGAGCGCGCCAAAAACGCATGACGGTGTGGCCAATCAGAAAGTCTGTTGTGTAGCCAATTCCATGGTGTAATGTGGTGAGTTTTCGGCAGATACCGTGGACACTACATAGTGTAACTCGGAATATATGCAGCTGTGTAGTAAAATTAAAAATAAAATTATCGAATACAAAATATTTAGATTTAAATTTAATTAAATCCGTTAATTTAAATTAAAATGTTTGTAGCGTTTGAAAAAATGTGTGGCATTTTCCTCTCGCCGAATGGTTTTCCACTTGTTACGCACTTTGTGCGACTGATAAGAGCCGCTGGGGTTCTGCTGGCTTCTGTGACATGGTTATGTTGCCGCGCACGCAAGAACTTCCTTTTGTTTTTGTGCTGTTCTGCTCTTGGTGGTGGTGGTGGTGAATAAAATGTTAATGGCGCTGTGTTATTCTGCATCAGCTACCAATATAAGAGCAATGCTTTCGACGGATATCTTCAAAAGTTAGACGACAATTGACCTGTGAACACAGTGAACTCCAACGAGGATACCAGTACGCGAAATTATTGTCATTATTGTACAAAAGTGTTTCAATATTTCCATACATAAAACATAAATACTCGCAGTTTAACGGCCGAAACAGTTCTAAAACGTTTTTACAACTTTAAGTGAACCAAAACAGCAAATACCATTGAGTAGCTCATAAGGATTGTAACAGTTTTGCGAAATATTCTCCTGTAAGTATTTCAGTGTTAACGGATTAAGACCAACCGATGGAAATGTACATTTAAAGAAAAGCTATTTCACATATTGAAAAAAATTTGGCGAAAATCGTCTCACTACAGACCGGCATAGAGCAATAATAATTGCTTAAACATCTAGACCGTAAAAGACAGATTTGACTTGACGTTTAGAATAAAAATTTAGATTTCATAAAATCAACCCTTCGAAAAATTTCATAACCATATTTTCAAATTCCAAGTCAAAAGCCTGAAATATTAGGCATTTACTTACTTAGTTAAGTCCATCTCAATAAATAGTATTTTAATAAAAAGGACTTTCCAAATTTTAATTTGGCAATATATCGTCTTCGTTCTAACAGAAATCACTAAGTCCATTTTTTGCTAAAACGTGATAAGACGTTCCAATCGGAATATTTTTATATTTCCTTTTCCAAAATACTTTTTTGTGTGTTAGCAAAAAATGGTTCTTTTATGCACTAAGCCTACCAACATTCAAATTCGACTTGTTTTGGTTGAATTGTTTCTCATTTTTATAACGAAATCTTTGTCAACCAGAACTACCTAAGTTCATTTGTCCTATTATCTTCGTCCCCAGAGCATCAATTTTTTCAGTGGAATTTTGCTCAAGGGTTCTTGCATACATTGAGCAGAAAAACATTGATATCAAACCACTTTTTGTTTTTTAGAGCACATTATTGGATGTAAACGCAAATATGTCAAAACTATAAATTTGGATTTTTGTTAGTTCGATGACGATATTACTTATTAATGGTATCATTATAATCAAATAATATTTGAGGCGTCCAGTTCCACAGTGAATTAAGTCCATATTTTTCTCAAATTGAGTTTGGTCTGAATCCTAACATGTAACATCAAAAATTCGGAAATTTGAAGCTATTTTGCATATTACTTAAATTCCTAGAGATTATATAGAATTACATAAGCTCGTATTTCTAATGATTATATTTAAATTCAGCTTGAAATCAAGCATCGGCTTTAGCTTTTATTATTTACTAGCTTATACCCACAGCTTCGCTCGCAATAATTTTGTAATTTCATGTTAACGTAGAAATGTTATATGTATTATTTAAGCAACTGAAATAAAAATAGATTTTGCAAGTCATCCCTCTGCCCATTCACCTCCCAGCACCAAATCCAAAATTTCACCGAAATCCCTTGAATAGGACCCGAGTTACAGAGCTTTAAAAATTTTAGGGCGTGGCAGTGGGCGGATTTTCATCCCCCAAAATCACATATAAAATTTCAGCGAAATCGGTTAAACACTGCATAAATTATAGCATTTTAGAATAATATTTGCCACGCCCACCTCGAACGCATATAGCCTATGATGAAATTACCTACATTTTGGTATGTGTATACATACAAACCTACAAACCTACAAACTCACAAAGAATTTTATATAAGTAAGAGATTTAACAAAATAAGTCTCGATTAGAAAAAATTTCCGCACTTTTATAAGTACTAAAAAATACAGATTTCCCCAATTGCCTGCCCCAATCCACATAAAAAATGCAACAATAAAATTTTAGACAAATATTCAAATCTTTTAAAATTAGTATATCCATTCAAAAAATATGGTCCAAAAACTGCAAAAACCGCTAAACGCAAATTCAACGTTTCAAAAAGCATAAGAAATAGTTTGTTACACAAAAAATTAAATTTTGTCTATCGGTGTTATCTGCGGCTATTACACAAACCGACACAAGTTTGCACCCAAATCCGTCTGCTGTATACATTTTCTAAAACTAGGGCTAAAAATATAGTCCTTGGAATTTCTCAAAATTAAAATGTGAATATTACTCATACGCAGTGTTTTACAAATCGTAACACTCGGCGTATAAGTAATTTTCACAATTTATTTTTTTTAAATTCAAACTAATTGATCTTTAAAATTGGCGATGCACGGGTATTTTATTGTTAACCTGAGTTGTAGAATATATAGGAAACTATCTTGCGATTTTGATAATCGAATTATTTTACCTATAAATTCTCAAAATCAAATTTCCTCATCACCTCAATTTGTTCTTTGCTACTTTGAAATACTTACAAATATGTTGTTGCATGTACTTTCATTGTACCGTCGCTCTCAACAAACCATACTTTTTATGGTTGCAATGGTTTTTTCGACAATTATTGCAATAAAATACGCCGTAACTAACTCATTTCTGAAGTAGGCAAGTATCAAAATATCAAAATATTTTATTAACCTCAAAACTTGTGGCGCCGCCTAGTGTTTTAAATAGGAAAGCATTGTTTTCTGTTTGTGTATTTGGTTTATTTTCAAGTTTTTCACCGAAAGACCGTTTTCTAGTCTCTTTTTAAAAGTAAAAAAAAAACATGGAGAGGGGAAAATAATATTCATCTTATGATTGAAAATTATTAATAATACCAGGATTATAATTTAACGTTATTGCTTTTGAAAGATTAGCCTGATAACAAAATACACCCTCAACATACAATAAGTTTTCAGCTGGTCAAAAGTAAGTCTCCGTAAATAAGTCGATGGCGGAAGAGTTTGGTAAAAATGTGTTTACTTTGATAAGAAATTTACTTTTTTAAGGTTCTTCAAATTCTTACACAACTTTAAACTGGTTCTACCTGCTGCATATTAAAATGCAATGATGATTAAAACGTACAGCAAATGTGAATAGAAAAAAATTGCAAGACCATTTGTGGGTGCATCTGGAGACAGAGATATCACAAGAAATTCAATTTGGGCTCTAACAATTTTTTTCGTGTACTTGAATTCATTGCAACTACTCCAATCCACTCTTCACATGGCATGTTCCGTATTTGACAACACCTAAACTAAATATTGGCGGCAGCTGTTTTAACAAACAAGTGTTTTCTCCCATTAGTACACATGCCACCTTAAACAAATTCAAAAATGCTAAACAAAAGCCTGAAAGAGCGAACATCAGTTCACTTGCCTTCAAAACAATTATTTTAATGTTATTTTTTATGGAGTCTTCTAATATCAAAGTGAAGAAATGTTATACAATTTGGTATCATTATTTCTTTTATTTTTTATTTTCGTATCGAATTACAGAAAATGGGTTGCAAAATGTCAACGCAAAAATTTAATATTTTTACCGTTTCCGGGCGAAGTAATAAAATACAAAAAATGTCGACAAAAAGATATTTGACCTCATGCTATTTTCGCAGGGCTTGTGAAGGGTTCGCTGATTCGGTGTTGCTTCTTCTCAAACGGATCAATTAGGTTCGCCAAATGTTGTATCAATATCCGCAGTTTGTTTAAACAATGAAATGAAAACAACAGCAAATGATGATTGGGAAGAAAAAACGTCTGTAGCGAAGTGCTGGGACAAATGTTTGGGGGGCAAACAATCAAAATAGGATCGGGTGCAACTGCCGCGGGGTTTTGCTGTTGTTATTATTTACATAAAACAATGGCATGACATGGAATTGACTTCAAATTGCAAAAACATCTGTTAACAAAGTGACCATTCCGGATTGATGCGTGTAGTCGGGATATTTTCGTTAGCAAATTTGCAATAACATTACCCTTTTTCAAGACAGCAAAGCGATATTTGCTCTAGAATTGACATGCCATTCTAGAGCAAATATCGCTTTGCTGGTGGATCAAAGACATTTTTTTAAATACATTAGACTGATAGACACGAGTGTGTAGGCACTGTTAATGACAACTACGCATTTTATAATGAAAATTTCAAAATTATTTTTCAAACATTTCTAAAGTGAAGACACTCTGTTCTCTGTTCAGCAGATCCTTTTGAGTTTCCTTTGTAATGGCTTATAGAAAAGGTTTTCTTTTTTCCATTTTTCGGTAGAATTCACTCGAGTTATGAATTATTTCTTGTTCATTTCATTTCATTTCGCCTACAGCTGTAATTTCCTACTTGTGAAATAGGCTCTAGTCAAGACAAGTGAAAGGTAAAATTTTACAAAGAGTATTCGCTCAATTTGTTAAAACCTGCTAAATTGTTAACGATATGTAGCGTTTACCAAATGATGTGAATACCTTTAATGCGAACCAAGGGGTTTAAATCAAGTCCTGAAATATAATAGAAAAAACGCTACCATTGAGATAATTAAAGTGATTGCGTTCCAATTAACAGAAAAAAAGGAGGAACCATTTTCAGTGTGAAATGTTGCACTCGACCACCCGTGCCACAATGCAAAATGAATGGACGCGTTAATTTTGTAAAAACAATCGTAAAAAGCGCTGCTCTACGACTTTTTCTGCCATGAAGCGTGTAATGAGGGTTTTCCACTTTTTTGCTCCTTTTGAATTTGCCATCAAATTTTGCGAGCGTTGCAAAAACCATTTGCTTACGATATTCGTCGCCATCTTGTAATGCTTTGTTGAACTTCCGTTGAGGGGAGGCTGCCGGGCGCATCAACAGGTAGCCTCGGGCATAGCGACACAACGGATATGAGAAAGTGAAAGCTGCGAGCAACAACAGATTTCAACGCCACGCGGAACGAAGCGGATGTCTACAAATGTTGCTGTGACCCTTTTATGGGGTGGCACTTGTTGCCTGGCCACTATTCCGCTGTCTCGTAAATTCATAAACAGATAATATCATTGTTAAAGTCTCATTTGCGGGCTTCCTGCAGTAAGTTTCGCTACTCGTCGCATCGCTGATGTTGCTGGGCTAACCCTGGCTGCAACACACCGAAGAAATAACTTTTAGTTTCACCGGGATTTACTGCCACCTCGGGGACATCCGTTTGTTTTCAGTGGGATTAAGATTATTGTTGGTGTGAACGATTAAAATTTGCTTCATAAGCAAAATGTGTGTGGCACTGAGGTGAAATTGTCGCCCATTGAAAGTGAATGACCGATTCGCAAAATCTTCCATACGCTTTCATAAGGGTTTTTTTCTTTATTCTTGGAAAAATTAAATTTTAACAATGACTTGGAGACACACCAGAGGTTTACAATTTCACAAACTCCAAATTACAAGCGGCGAAATTCCAAAGAACGTCTACCCTTTCATTACACTTTCACAGTTTCCCAGCAGCTGAATTCGCCCCCCCTATAAATCTCAGCGGCCATGCGAACATCAACAGTTGCAATTTCGTCGACGAAACAACACTTCCGATAAGAACGTTCTGTTCGATAGATAATATTTCCATGATGGCTTTCCGCCTATTATCGGCTTCGTTTGTTGTCACCGTGGGGCTTGGGTAACTGACACAAAACGAAGCAAGGCCGTAGTCGCACTTATCGCAAAATACTTTTTCCAGCGTCCAGCATTGCGAACACTTCAGCACCCAGTCATCACTAATAAATTACAGTACATGAAATACTGCACATTCAGAATCGGCTCTACAGTATCCGACCAGGAAGGCGGCACCTGTTTCCAAGTGTTGACATTCTCAGCAATAACAAACCACAAATGCGCTTCACTGAATTCGCAGTTGCAGGCCCGCCATGCCGCCCTTGTGATTTGTAACCTGTTGCATGCGGTTGAGAAGTGTATGGACGGGCATGAGCATGTGTGGCGTATGAGCAATTTATAACACCCCATAAATTTGTGTGTATGTTTGCTTCGTCCTGTGACAGTGTGCTCTCGAAGGGAGTGAACAAATTCAAGGGAGTTAGCAGCTATTAAAAATATGTAAGCAAATAATGCGTGTCATTGTTAGTTTGTACTGATTTCAGAGAAATATTCTCAGGAATCGATCCACTTCCTGTTGCATTCGATCTCATACAATTGGAAATCTTTCAAGAACTCATCAAGTTAGTTTCATTTGTGTATATCTTTGAAATGAAATCGCTGTGCGTGGAGCAGTGATGGCACCTTCGTGCATAAATTATTACGCCCTACTAAATACGAGTACGAACGTGGTATGCGTGTATGTGCGTTGTACACAGATTTAGAATCTCTTCTAATTCCATGTGAAAACCCATGCATCTGAAAAAGTGCAACATCACCGCGCACAGCAAATTGTGGGCTGCGATGACTGCTATTGAAAGTTATGACAACTCATGCAAGCGTTGAAGTATTTTGACACTTTCCCCACGAATGAATGTTGGGAATTTCGCAGGCGGAAACCAGTGCATGTTTGGCTCGCTCAGATTTTTCAGATTTCATAATTTATTGTTGACAAAATGAGAAAATGTTGTGGATTTGTGTACATTTCTGCGACCTCTGGAGGTAATAATAAACCAACATTTATACTAAATTGACCTACGAAACAATAGAAGCAATTAGATACACTCAATATGGGATACACTTCACCTTTACATTTAAGATATTTCGAATTGTCTTATTGCTAATGTAGTCTCAACACGCACAACTGTGTTAAATTGAATTATCAGTGTACCTAATCAAAAGAAGAATGCAGTTGTGAATGTCAAGTCGAATGTAGCGATGCAGTTGACAATTGATCTCACACATTACAATGCAGATACATGGGGTGGTGTCCTTGGTGTGACCCCATCACTGCCGCCGCTTGAGCTTGGCGTTAATTGAAACGCCCAAACACTTCCAGCATTAGTTTCTAATGACTTCTCAACCGGCAATAACTCGACTGGAGTATTTGGGTTTGCATTTGAATGATATTTGCGCTTGCTTTTGTCTTCGCAACAGTCGCAAGGCGTCTTCATTCCATTTCATAGCTTAAACGGATTCTAGTCACGTTCTTGTGCGCGCCATTAACAGGATAGTTTGCGTTGCCACGTCTTCTTCCTTCCGACGTTTGCATATCACTCATAAGTACTATTGTTTAGTTGTTGTGACTGGTTGAGTGGGAGTTTGTTTGCTCAGTCAAGATGTATGTCAGCGGCATGACGTAACAGCAAAACGATGCGAAGTGGCCACTACTGGCCAGTAGAAAGCACAACTACCACATCCTTGAGAATTTGAGCATTTGAATAATAAAAATAAATAAAACAATTGCATTTTTAATTAGGTTTCTAAGGCAAGGATAAGTTAATATGTAAGAATTATTCCCTTCACTTTACTCCATTGGCGACAATTTGTCTGCTTCGAAATACACGCCGCCTATACATGACAAGATTTTACCAAATCCCTAAATTTCCATCAAAAACTGGATTTTAACATCAATTCGGCTTGACTTGTTGATACTTTTGTTTACCCAGCGTAACATTGGCAGAGCACACAAATGCGTGTGTACCATGGACAGAAACAGTTAAGCAAACAACATTGGCCATTGCCTGCGGGTTGAAGGTCACATTTTATCGCCTTCCGAATGTCCATTAAGGATGTTTTTGAAAGGATATGAAAATATATGACAGCGCATGAATATTCAAATGTAAATGAAGGAGTCAATAGCGGAACGCGACTGATTGAAAGTACGATGTCCTCGAATATGGGAAAGGGCGAACATTGCATCTATATATTGTATTTATACCACTTAAGAGATGTCCTCAATATTTGATTAAAGCCAAGGAAAGAAGACAATACATTTACATTTCACAAATTTCTCAAGTTGTATTAGGTAGGAGAATTTCCCTTCCGTGTTTCAATGCTGAATGCAATTGTAAGTAGGATAGTCAGCATAATGACAAACGGCCTGTTGGCCTTAATTTGCGAAGTCTTTAAACCTTTGAGATGAAATACGAAAAGTTTTGCATTTCCAAGAAGATGAGATGAGTTTGTTTACATCAATTTTCGGAATGCTTAAAAAGTTTCTCTTTTGTGGCTCCGCAAAAAGCCGATTCAAATTAAGATTTTCTCAAAGTTTGAAGTTTTTAAGCTGACATTCCCAAATGGACTACAGCGATGAAAAACTTCACCCAATTTGACCGTGGCAACAAGAAAAAACTTTCGCGGAAGCCACTCGTTGATTGCAACTTGTTGTTTTCTTGAATTTGTTATTGTCAACAAATGATTATTGCAATGGAGATATTTCTTGTGGCCCAAACACTTTCTTTCAAGTATGAAAGCCCGGTATAAAGAAATACCTACCATTCCTTCGTTGATATGTTTTCAGCAAATTATGGAAATGTTTTTTTTTTATATTCTAACATGTAAGCTACGTAATATGCACTTCTTTGTCTATAATCCAGACATTTACATTTATTATTTTTCAACGCAACTGGATAATGGTGTAATACAAAATAAAGACGAAAAGTACATTTTAAAGAATGTATTGAAGTCATGCCAGGGTACAAGGCACAGCCACAAGGTTGCGTAGGCAAATTAAAGCTCCAACCAACCCACTTTGGAAGATGAGAAAAATTGTTGCTTTCTTCACGTCACAGCACAGCACAGCCAAGGGTTATTTTTTTAAATTTACGAGCAATCTGCAAAGCCCTATTTTCACTCCAGCCCACAGTCAGCCCAGCCACTCAGCGAGCACGTCAGACAGCCCAGAGTCTAAGGGCTGTCCGCCCTTCCTCGGTCTCGTTAGCACACAATATGCGGTGAAATAAGAAAAATTCCGGTGCGCACAATTTCCTTTCGTTCCTTTGGAATTTCAGCCCCGAAATTTGTTAGTTGTGACACTTTTGTGCAATATTTTCTTTGCTTATTGAAAAATAAGCGGAAAACGAGTTTGTCACGCTGAAAGGTATGCAAGGTTCTCTTGAATGACACAGAAAAAAAAGGGGAAACCAAACCAACACAAAAGGAAACAAATTTCTGAGAAAATAGAAGAATTTTTGCATTTGACAAAAGACAAAACATTTTTCTAAACGTTAAAGAGCTAAGCAGCAGTCCTTAATGTGTTCAAAGAAGGGGTATAAATAATACGATAATGTTAAATTAATATTAATCATGGAATAATGTAAGAAAAAGAAAGCCTACCACTAATCTTCCAACCCTTATTCCAGCATACTCCTCAATGGAACACTGTGAAGGGGAATAGGCTTTAAAATTGAAGCCAAGACACATATTTATGTGGATGACAAGTTCGAAATGGCTAAAGGCGGCCAAATGGCCACAATGCAAAGCGCGTTCATTGCAGCCTGTGGCCGGACACAAAGTGTTTAGCAATTTATTTTCTATATTTACAATTGCGGCAATTTTCACATTAATATGCACAACATCCTTCAGTTCAGCTCGCAATGGCACAATACCCCAGCATGCTTCACTTGCCACAGTTACAACACTTCTCATACCATACAGCGCAGTTCTTAAAGTGACAGTTTTTAGTAGCAACGAAAGCGAAGTTGAAGCATTACTTCGCATTTCTTAAATTTACAATCGAAATTTGATTGATCCCGATTTCGGAGTTGCTCTAATGAAATTCTTGTTGTTCAATCTATCATCGACATTTAATTAATTTCGTCCTAAGGGCATGTTTTATTGCGCCACATATGAATGCTTTCGACTGTGCTCACATGTCAATTCATATGAGCGAAGTGTGTCACCAGAAAAGTGCCGCATTGGATTTCTTTTGGGTTTTGTATTTCGTTTTTTTTTTTTTTTGGAGATTATGGGTTTATTTGGTTCAGTTCTTCCCGAAATGGGAATTTTTTCGAAACGGCTTCATTTCTTATGAATTAGTTTCTTAATTTAATTGAAAACAAGAATTTTTAAAACAAATAAAAGAAAATTGTCCCTAACCAAGAAGACATTTGATTAAGCTTATGTGATTGAAGCCATCTGAACGCGAAATTGTATCGCTTCTTTTATTTTATTTTAAAAGGACTAAAAGAGATTTCAATAATGTCATTTCGCTTAAGTGACACTAGACACAAAGGACCTTAACAGTGAGTGGACAAAGAGCAAATGAGTATTAAGCACTGGCCATTAGAATTGGAGTGCACTATCGTTGATGTGGTTTGGAATGTTAAGGCCAACACCATTTCCATTGACAAGCTCCATTGATTCTATTTGAATTTGGCAGAGAAAAAAATTTCTTTTTCTTTGTATGTAGACCCCCGCCCCCTACGTTTCCCATCAAACCAAATCGCTCCTTGTCTAATGTGTGACCAACTTCTCTGCTTACTTCTTTCAGTCGCCGCCGCCATGATGAATAAATTGTACGCATCTCTCCTGCTGCTCGCCTTCTGCTTGAGCTTCGTTTGCTGTGCGCCCACGTATGCCGATAGTACTGCTGCGAATATGGCGAATCATCACCAGAACACGCTGCTTACCGAAGTAGAGGCCGATGCTCGACGATCCGACGACGATGATAGTTCCAACTATGACAAGCGTGTGGAAAGGTATGCCTTCGGTCTGGGCAGGCGCGCCTACACGTACACAAATGGCGGCAATGGCGTCAAGCGTCTGCCCGTGTACAACTTTGGCCTGGGTAAGCGGGCAAGACCTTATTCGTTCGGCTTGGGAAAGCGCGCCGAATACGATGACGAGCAGCAGTACGATGGGGATTTCGATCACAATGCAGCCTACAATGCCGCTATCATGGGTATGTTCAGCTCTTATTAAACTGATTTTATTGAATTTTATTTTATTACCTAACTTTTCCCCCATCTCAGAAGAAAAACGTAATCGACCCTACAGCTTCGGTCTGGGTAAACGCGACGCCATGGAGGATGTTGAGCGACGAGGCTATCCCAACAGATACGGCTTTGGACTTGGACGACGTTAAGGCGCAACGAGAGGATACACATATTCTTAGGTTATCGCAATGGACAGCTGGATTATTTCTGTTATCGCTTTTTTATAAAGAATATGAAGACTTCATTCCACACCCACACACCTCCCACATACATCTTCAGCCCATCCTCCAGCCAAGTCGCATCATTCTAAAATAGTGCTAAGAGAAACAATCCGAACAAGAATTATGATATGAGGCTCAGACTAAGTTGAAGCGCAAGCAAATCCAGCACCCTGTACATTTTATCAGAGTATTCCTTATTTTAACGAAACCACAACTTAATCGAAACCAAGCTTATCATTATAATAATATATGAATGTATAGATGAGAAATCCCCAGCTAATGTATTAATTGAAAATGAATTGTTTAAGTGTGAGTAAGTAAGTGCTTACTAATATGAGTGCCATCCTACAATTAACCCGCACTTCCTTAGTCCTTCCCCTTCTTGTACAACTTGTGCTCAAGCTTCATTTTTTGTGTTCAATTGATTGTACAAATTCCAAGAAGTGTTTTAACCACGTTCTACACTAACTAGTCAATGTTCTCTTCAATTATACATGTAAATTTACAAGAAAATACGTAGATGCATAGTTTCGAAATGTGTTTGGAAATTAACAGATACACAATATATGTAATCTGATATGTGCAATTAATTATAGCCGAATCCACTTTATGTGTATGAATGAATGCCAAGTGTTTTAGGAACAAGGCGCATTTGTTGACACGCATTTGTTGTAACAGTTTAACAAACATAAAATAAACAAATGAATAGAAAAAAAACAATTTTATTTGAATCATGTACTAGTATTGCATATTATGTATTAGTATATTTTTGTTGTATAAATTTTGAAATAAAAGAAGATAAATCTTTCCAAAAATGCATTAGAAGACTATTTGAAGACTTTTCATAAATCAAGGGTCATCACGGCCCAAGGGAATAAAAAACTAAGAGAATTATCTCCAGTCTGACCGAAGCTAAAATACACTGCACAAGCGAGTACGATACATTCTTAGATCATTTGTTGGTTTTATAGAAAATCAGTATTCGGTATTTTATTGATAGTTTTTCGATATTTTATTGATATTTTTTCGATTTTTTATCGAAATTTTTGTTATGTTCATCGATAATTTCCATTTCCACATTCCGAATCCATTTACAAATTTTGTTCCGGACATTCCTACACAAGGACATCAAATACAAGAAACGGTGTTCAAATCGGTTAAGTATTTCTCAAGATTAAGGAATTTTTCGTCATTTTATCGACAATTTTTCGAAAATTTATTGATTTTTTATGGATGTTTTTTCGATAATATATCGATATTTAATCGATAATGTTTCAATATTTATCGATAATTTCCATTTCGAAATTTGTTCCGGTCCAATTCCATTTCATTTATAATCGATAATTTATCTATAATTTATAGATATTTTATCGATAATTTTAGTTTCCTGATCCATTTAAAAATTGTGTTCCAATTACATTTTGTTCCCGTCCAATTCCATTTCGTTCCTGTTTCATTCCCATTTCGTTCCCGACCTTATTTCCAACGCAATGAAAAAAAACCGCAAATCCAAATCGGTTCAGCATTTCTCAAGATAAAAGAAAATAATACAAATTTGGCGTCCAATCATTCGCAAACCAAGAGGAATGCCAATGGAGGCGATAGCTCAAAAGCTATGTCAGTTATCGTGCGAAATGGCGGAAAGGTAGACGGTCGTGGCTTAATCGACTCAGGAGGTGACGCTGATATAGAATATATATAGTTTTCCATACCAGACCCACCTCCTTATGGGCGTTACAAACGGTGTGACAAACGGTCGACTTTTCATAGAAAAATTATGTTTAGTATAAATTAAAAAACACGATACCCGCGGATTCCATAGATTTTCATATAACTTTATTGAAAAACCAGAATAACAAGTTATTTGAAAATTATTAAAATTTTTGCGATCAAGAAATAAAATAAAACTACACTAAAATCGGCGAACAGTCTCAGGTTAATGCAATTCAAAATGCAACATTGCCACTGGACTGTAGGCCCTAATAAATACAAACATCGAGGACTACAGGAATACTTAAACGAAACTCGACTAAACAATTAACAGAGACAATTCAGAACAAATCGATTCCCAATTTACAGAGTATCGTTTCGAAGGCATAAACCGATGATATGAAGGTGTACGGCTTGTTGCGTATGACTCCGTAATCGGGCTCCAAACTGGGCAGGGCTCTGCTGGAGAAGGGCTGCTGCCGCGGCGCAGTGCCAGCAATTGGCTTTCGCACGTTTTGCTTCATTTTCTCTTTGCGCGCGACCAGTTTCTTCGTTTCGCGTATGAAGTAAATGGATTCCGTGGTGGTCATGAAATTACGGATGATCTGAAATAGAGAAACAATAAATGGTCAACGGGGCTTTAACACAGCGCAACTACTGCGCAGTACTACACCAACCTGTCGCTTCTGCGGGCAGTGGCCGAAAATCCAAATCAGCGTACAGAGTGTGTTGAATATTTCGCAGTCCTTGTCGCACCATCGCAGTAGCATTTGTGCGATCGTGACCAGACCGCCCTCCTGAAACGTGTTGGCGGTGGTGCTGTTGAAGCGTGCCAAATTCAAAATAATACGACTGCTGTACTCAATCAGCTGCTTGTCCACCTCGGACCTGATGGCCTGAGCCATGATGCCATAGCAGAAGTTCGATATAAAGTCACTCTGACCCATCAGCAGGTGTGGCACTGTGCGGGAGAGTCGTTCTAATCGTATTAAAACGTGCAGAGCCTCGGAGACATTGAAGCGGCCGCGTAGTATATGCACGGCATTGAGGACTTTGCTGCGAATGGAATCGACGGCACTGGCGGTCTCCTTGAGAATCTGTATGTTGTGACGGATCGTAAGGATGCGTAGATTGCGAAAGCGTTTGCGCACACAATACCCGCGCCACGAGCGTTGAATGAGCTTGGCTGCCTTCTTGCGACGCAGCAACTCAATCCTTTCCGGAGTCATTAGCTGCAGAAACCGTTGGCGGGCCAAATAGCCACGCACTTGGCTCTGGAATGCGATCGCACCACGCTGCAGCAGCAGAAATTGCTCTCGCTCTGACTGCATCTGACGATGCCCACGGAATTTCTGCTGCAAGTGAATGGCTACGCGCCTCAACTGCAGGAAATCACGACGTTGCACAAGCATCGTTTGATAGGCACGGAATTTGCGTTGAATGCAGACGATGAGAGAGCGTAGGAGTAGGTACTGGCTGCGCACAGTCAGCATTTGGCGGTGGGCACGATAACGCCGCTGTAAGTTGATGATGAGATTGCGTTTTTGCATATACTCCCGATGCACCTGACGACCTAAGAGTTTGGCTCTAAAGCGCCGCTGTACTCTAATGATGCTTTGTAGTTGCAGAGCGTATGACTTCCTTTGCTTCTCCATGCATAGATTGGCGCGAAAACGGCGCTGCACACAAAGGACAGCTGCTTTCAATCGATTGTATTTAGTGTTCTCTGCACGCATGGCCAGGTGGGCCCGAAGATAGCGCTGCAACACACGAGCGCCCGAACGTTGCTCTAGGAAGCTCTTCCGGGTACGCTTCATCAACAGAAAGCCGCGTACGTGCTGCTGCAGACAAAGAACTGCCGCACGAGTGCCCTGAAATTTGGCACGCGTAAAACGCATCTGTTTGTAGGCGCGAAATCTGCGCTGTATCGTAACGATCGCTTGCAGCTTGCTGGTGAATACCGCACGCTGTTTTCGCATGGCCAACTTAGCGCGGTAGCGAAGCTGCACCCTAACAACAGTTTCCTTCAGTTGGCAATAGGCAGTACGCTCTAATCGCATGATTTTGGTAGCGCGGAATTGCTCCTGCACCACGAATGCATAATACTGCAGGGATAAGAACTCGCATCGCACGCGCCGTGCCAGCTTTGTGGCCCGCCACTTGCGTTGTATTGTAATGACGCTGTTGCGCTTCGCCTGGTAGGCGGTCTGCTCCATCTTCATTGCCAAACGTGCTCGGTAGCGTCGCTGCAGAGTGCATACGGACCGCTGAATACAGCAGTATTCAACACGTTCCCGTTGCATCAGCTGAGTGGCACGTACACGTCTCTGAATGGTCACAATAGCTTGCAGCTTCCGTACATAATCAATACAGATGGGACGCATTTCCAGAATTGCTCTTCGGCGCCGCTGCAATGCTACAACGCAGAGGCGTGTCCGCACATATTGCGCACGCTCAACACACATGAGTTTATTGGCACGGAACCGCCGTTGTACTCTCAATACTGCTCCACGCAAACGTAAATACGCAAAGCGCTGCTTTTCCATCTCCTTCTTGGCTCGATAATGCTGCTGCAGCTTGATGGCACTCAGTCGTTGCTGCAAAAACAGATTCCTCGTGGTCTTGGTGAAGCAATGTAAACGCCAGTAGCGCTGTATGCTTAACGCTGCGTTCTCGTGCTGTTCCAAGCGTTGCAACTTGGCCGTTTCGGCCACTTGAAGTAGTTTCCTGGCAAACCATCGTCGACGCAGACAGTGTTGCAGGAAAACGACGCTGTTGCGCAAGGCAATGTACTGGCGGCGGTAGTGGTTGCCCAATAGCTGAGCACGGTACCATCGCTGAATCCGAACGATGGCATGGATGGCTCTAAATCGTAGCTTCACCGCCAAAAATCGACGCACATGCTTCTGCAAAACGACTGCCGCTTGATAGCGCTCCTCCCGGTAGACCTTCACATAGTTGCGGGTGACGAAGCCGCGGAAATGGGCCTGAATTTTGGTGGCCGCCGCTTCGCGACGCAACATTTCCTTGTGGCGTATACGACGCTTTATGGAAACACGCAGCCACGAGTGCCGCCACCAGCTCTGCAGCACTCTGGCTGCGGCATGAAACTTGGGTGAACGAAATTTGTAGATGATTTGCCAGAGCAGCGACAGCGTCTTCTCGCGATGGCCGTCGACAATGTCTGCGCCACTGATCTCACCAGTCAGTTGGAAGTCTGCTTCTCTAAGAGCATGAAGCGCCAGGTTTACATTGAAGACACGCTGCAAACGTGAGATGGCCGGTACTCTCAGTCGTTGACTGAGATCATCGCGTAGCAGTATGACTTCCATAACACGAGTCAGTCGTATTCCATCACGCAGGTCCACTGCGAGATTATTGAAGGCGTAATCGAACTCATCGAGGAAGCTCTGCTTGTGTTGGAGGAAGTAGCCGAGGCGTTTCAATTCGCGCGTAATATCGCCAATGTTGGCCAGCAATTCCGCAGAGAACTTGAGCAGGATTTCTTTGGTCTCCTTGTACGGAGACTTCTTCACGAAAAGGCAGGGATTGTGCTTTATGATGCGATGACTCTTGGCCTTGTCCAAGAACAGCAGCAGGAAAAGTGTCTTCTGTAGGGTGAATTTCTTAATGTGATCGGCATATTCATCCGACAGTGTATAGGCCTTGGAATACTTTTGCTCCAAGAACCTATCGCGGAAGAGTCTGCAAATAGAAATTCAAATTAAGTCACCGTTATGAGATGAGACAGGTAAGTGTATTTTTAGTAAAGACCGAATGAATTTCCCTTTCGGTTTTTCCGTCAAAAAAAAACTGTTTCGGTCAATCTCTAATTTTTAATAAATCATACAAATAAAAATCATGCAAAAAAAAATCTTTTCGATTTTGTCAAATAAAATTTTTTATTTAAATTTTAGAAATTTTTGTGAAATAAAAACAACGTATAAATTTTTTTATACATTTGCAAAAATTATTTTAATTTGAAAATTTATTTTTTTTGCAAAATGTTTTGAAAAATTTTCTAGCATTTATTCCGCAAAAGCTCAAGTTTACCATTTTCTCAACATTTTCAGTTGACCAATATTTTATGCAAATGCATGCGACATATTTTTTATGAAGGGCCCAAGGCCTTTGTTAAATAAGGGTTAATCCGGGCCTTTATACAACATATCGATACCTTACAGGCCAATCATCGCATCCAACAAAAAACAAATTGTTCAGGAGGCGGAAAAAACGTTTCATCCGTTCGGTTTTATTTTTTTTTTATATTTTTTCAAAAACAGCAAGGAAAAGGCATTAGTTTAATAAGTGCTTTGTCAAATTATAAAAATCGTGCGTATATCCTTAGGAATTGCACTTACGATGTTTTTTCGATCACAGTTTTGAGCTGAAAATATTGAAATTGCACTTACGATTTCGGTGCTTTGGTACAAAATATTTCAAAATGTAAGTTTATTATTGGCAAATTTTGGCTGGTTAATATCATAGTAACAATAAGGCGATTCATTTAAAGTGACAAACCCCTCGGAATCCGTGCAGTTGTGCAGATCTGCAGTCAAAATATGAATTTGGAAATATTAGCGAGTAGCTCCTGTTTTTTTACCCTAATTTAGCAAATTGTGTGAAGTAGACCTTAATTGACCTTGGTATTGGTCAATTATCCATATATTAGGGTGGGTCAAAAAAATGTGTTCTTTAACGTTTTTTTTTTTATTTTTAAAGTGGCTTATTTTAACATCCTGGGGCGAGCAGGTGGGACCACTACTAATTCTTATTGTAATTTTTTTGTTCTTGTTACAAAACATATTTATATATATGAGGTAATTAAGTTGAATTGGCCCTTTCCGTCTGTCCGTCCTTCTTATTGGTAAGTTCGGTCCATACTTTGGATTCATATTTTTATATCTTAGAAGGAGTTGGTATTGCAAATGAAATTGATCTACTACCTCGCCTAGCTGCCATACAAGTGAAAAATCATGTTTTGTAACATAAATAACGTTGACCGACCTAAATTTTTTTTCCATATATTCTGCTAGATGTATGATTTCCGTACTATTACATTTTGATCCGCGAAAATTTTTGTTTTTCGGCCCACCCTAGTATCTATAGATACACCTCGTAGTGTACTTTAAGAGTACATGAACTATATTTATTCGCACAAGTAAGGAAACAATTGGTTTTTAGGGTCAAACTTAGCATTTTCATCAATTTAAAAAATTTATCGTAACCAACATTTTTACATTTGTAGTTACGATAAAAATGTTTTTTTTTGCATTTCTGACGAATAAATGCAATAATTTTATAAACTGAGTTTGCAGATGCATGGCGGAGCATATTAGGATGACAAAAATGAAATAAAACCATTTTCGAAAAAACTGTTGGTTACGATAATGTGCCTGTAAGGTATCGATATATACATCTAACAAAGTCATGTTTATTATATGTTTGAATGTCAAAAGTTAACTTTTTAAATTTGTTTTGCAAATTGGTTTGTGGTCAGTGATCTTTTTGAAACTCAGACATGTTCCGAGTGAAAGTAAGATTAAATCACTTCAATTTCCATTTTTCAGTGTGCTAGAGTTAACTTTTTTTTCGTTTCAATTTCAATTTTATAATTTTGTTTTTAAAAAATACTATAACACCTTTCAGAATGGAAACGAAATCACTTGGTTGCTAGAGTACCAAAATCAATTTATTTCCTATTCAAATTCACAATTTTACTTTTACTCGGATTCTGTAGCATGCCTGACTCTTCTCATTCGTGAAATATTTTGACTTCGTTTACAATGTTATTTACCTGTTCAGTATAAATGAGCTCAGCCCGATAATATCTCTATTCGAATTAAGATGGATTTTCTCGCCATAAACCACTTCCAGGCCCAGTCTCAGCCAGAGCGGATTGAAGCAAAGCAGCAGCTCCAGTATATATCGCTGCATTACCACATCCAAGTGCAGATTGCGGTCACTGCGTATGCGAATGGCGTTCTTATTCACATACACGGCCACCTTCGAACAGGGCAGGCGCATCTCTTCGCTGAGGAATAGCTGAACGGCAGCACGGCGCAGCGACTCGAGTCGGAATATGGTGAGATAATTGCGAGACTGTTCCTCCTTTGTGGGCGCCAGCATTAGCTCTTTCTGACGCACCTCGTTGAAGAGTTTGCCCACGTCAATTTTGGTATTGCAATCAGCATCCAGGTCGGCCGGTATCGACACCAAGGCATTGAGCCACTTCCGGAAGTCAGTCTGATGCTTGTCCACCGCACGCTCGTCCAGGTACATTGTTGAGGCGAGGAACGGATCACAGGTTGTGGTGGCCGCAAACGGATCAGGATTGATGAACGACTGCAGATAGAGATCCGAGTCGTACAGCTTAATGCGTGGCTGTGGCTCTGCACTCCCTTTTCGAGGCGTGATGGGCTTCTTTACCAGCGACAATGTTTTGGTAAGTCGGAACTTCTTTGGCTGGGTCTGCGACCAATTTCTGAAGCGAGCGGCCGAAGCGTTTGTGGGCGTAGGACGCTGGAATGTTAAGTCTGGATCGATGCGCTGACGCTTGGGTGGCGAGACCCGAATGAAGCCTCCTGCATTTGGAGCTGAAATATTGAAATGTTACATTTGAAATTGCTAATTTGCCACGCCTAAGGAGAACCTACCTGACTTGGGGTTAATGCTGGAAGTGCTTGCTAGCGACTCGTTACTCGGCGAATCGGAGAAGGATAGTTCGAGAGAACGGCGTTTTTGGCTGGACATGGCTTCATTTGATTTGGTTTCCTTAGTAGCCTTTGAGGACGCCTTTGCTTTTGACGCCACGGGACTATTTTTGCGCGACTTCAAGCCCACCTCGTTCAAATTGAAGCGGCTCGATTGGGCCAGTATCTCGCTTTGATTGAACAAAAGCTCGGCATGCGAGATCAGACTCATTTGGCTTAAATTCATTTCGTCCATTGAAGCGTCCATAGACTTTCGCTGCTCTTGATGTTGTTGGGGCGCATCTGCTTGAGTGGTCTGAGTGTTTTGCTCGTGTATTACAGACATGCTCTCCCTCTGGTTGAACAGGCTTCTCTGGTGGAAGTAACGATTCTGTTCGATAGAGCGTATTTGTTCCATTTCATTGAGATTCGGCAGAGAGCCCTGAATGGCGATTTTGGACTGAGGCGACTTCGACGACAGGTCCTTCATGGACTCCGAGTACTTGCGCAGCGGTGTTCCCACCAGTTTAATGTCGCGTTTGAGGTTCTTCTCAACGCTGCAGGTCTCTTGGCTGCTGGTACTTTCCACTTTTTTGTTATTTTCAGTCGCATCTTCCTCTTCGATCATTTCAAGTGGTCGTGCCATCGGCGTGGATAAAACCGTTGTGACGTTATTCACTGTGATCCGGCATGGGCTAAAACGCTTTTCACTCGTGCAAAGTTCCTCTACTATGTCTGCAGTCGAATCGTGCGCTTCGGCGCCCTTGACATCGAATGTTTTATTTGTGAGCGTGACTACATCCTTTGTGTCATTCAGTACATCGCCGCCCATTTTGAGAGCGGCATTGACGCTTCCTTCAGCCCCCAACAATTCGGCCGCTGTGAGACGCCTAGGTCGCACATGGCGTAAGCTCTTGTGTTCTTGTTGGCCATCGTCGTATTCAGTGCTAATCGGAGTGGGCCAAGAAGCGAGGTTCTCCAGCATGGAGCCATGCGTCTGTCGCGTCTCAGTCGCTGGCGTAAAATTAAGTTTGTCAATTAGATTCATGACATTAGACGGCGTCAGAGGACTTATGTTCTCCTTGAAGCCACCTCCGACATTGGGCGAAATGTTGGTACGCTCGCAGCCCGCACGATCGCTTAGATGAGTATTCCGTTCGGCCAATGGCGACGTGCGTGTGATAGCTGGTGGTGGAATAGTTGATTGCGTTTTGCAGGGTACAGCATTCCATTTGGGTTTCGCATCCCGAACGACAGTTTTCGGTTTTTCAGTCTTTGCTGCTCGCTGCTTTCGCTGCTGGGAGGATTTAGTGGCTCCTGTTGGGGATTTCAGGCGCAGCGTTTTCACATGGGTGCTCACATGAGAGCCGTTACTCGATGAGATTGTGGGAAATTTGCGGGTATTCTGCATTAAAGTTTCAGATTTATATTCAAGTCAAGTTTAAGGGTGGAAAATAAGGAAATACCTTCACTGGTTTATCGCTTTTGGACTTGAGAATCACCATCACATCCTTGCGGAAATTCCTATCGTCCGTTAGCTGAAAAGTTTCCTTACAGGCCACGTCTATCAGGGGATTCCAGACCATTTCCATTTCGACCACATTCAATGCTGGTACGGTCATTTCCGTCCAGTCAATGGTAATGTTATGATCGGGCTTAATGGGTTTGGTTACTTTTACCTGAAAACGAGTTTTTTGAGAATCATGCAAAGACTCAGGTAGGCCTACATGTGTGGCACACATGCCCGCAAACTAAAGACAAATGCAACCACCGTATCTTTAACCCCTATCTTATGAGAAATGGAAATGCGATGCACAAATTTGCGACAAAACTGGCGCGAATGGTGTTAAAGTTTAATGGAATTTGAGTTCGTACTTATGTATGCAAAATGGTATTAAAATTGACTAAACAATGCGCGGCTGTTGCTAGGCAATAATCGCTGTTAAGTGGCCTATTTTGTGGACACAATATGCAATTCCAGTTTTGCTTTCGCGTGTTCCTATTCTTATAAACTAAGCGTGACTTACCACAATCTCGTCCTCGCAGGGATTCACTATTCTAAGTAGACGCTTCGCTGTTTTCCCCACGGGCACATCCTCAAATTGCACAATTGCCTTTGCCGAAAAAGGTGCCATTACAATTTCAGTGGGCTCCCGCGACTCCTGTCGCTTCTTATTCTTGAGCCGCTGCGGTGTGACGGTCACCTGAAAATAACTTTATTTTATCGAATTTCATAAGAATAAATTGATGGCTAATGCTACCTCGAATGCACTCATATTTTGATATTTTATGAATGAAGAAATTTTAAATCCTTCAAGATTTTCAAGATTGATTTTATTTTCTTTTAATTGAAACAGATTTCTCTCATTTAAAAACAATTTTATAACAAAACAACTGGGTTTTTTAACACAAATACCAAACGAACAAACAAAATAAATGCAGATGCTGAAAAATTTAACTGCCAAGCGCCAAGGATTTCAATTATTCGATTTTAAATGTCAGTTTTTTTGACATTTCTAGTTCGAATTTCGAAGTAAAATTATTTTCACCGAAAAGTGAAAGATTCACCACGAAATGTAAAAGACTCACCACAAAAATTAAAGATTCACCACATTTTAGCAGCTACAACCTAAATTGGTTTTGGCCCATTCTTGGTCAAAAAATTTACAGACACAAACCAACTTATTAGCGCCATTATCCATTTAACAGCTCCATTATCCACTTAACAGCGCCATTATACAACTTAACAGCGCCATTATCCACTTAACAGTTCCAAAAAGTTGTAATTTGTCGAACAGTAAAGCCTGGTTTTCATTATGTCAAAATAATCGCAATTGTTGTCATTTGTTGTGAGAACAGGTTGGCATTTCGTTGTCAATTTAACGAACTATTGTAAAATATCGGAAAATGAATATGAGGTGACGCCACCGTTTGTCATATACGTCGATAATTGCCAATATGCTGGTAAATTTATTTGCATATGGCACGGGCCAGCCAATTCAGCAAAGTGCTGAATTTGCGTCAGTCGTTGTCAGTTTGTGATGACATCATTGTGTCAATGAAAACCAGGCATCACTGTTGCGGCCATTTGAATTTAATTGAAAAATACATGTTTTCTTTACTTCAACTTGTCAGTTTTACTTGTTACTAATTTCATAATTTTTATTTTTTTTTATTTTAATAAATACTGTAGTACAAACTTAAATATCAAATAAATAATATTTTTTCATAAATAAATTACAACATTACAAACTACACATTACAAAAAATATAGGCATACATTTTAAATATATGTAAGTAGCTTATCGGGTGAAAACTAAAATTAAATAATTATTAATTGTAAATTGAAAATTACAAATTCAATTTCTATTTTAAAGTAAAACCACATACATTCGGGGAAGAAAAATATGAATTCCAATAAAATGTTTTAAAATAGTTTGTGATATTTACTTAAATATTTTATAAAGTCTTCTGAAATTTTTTTTAATTTAAAATAAATTAAATTTAAAGTTAAAAAATTTTTGGATTTTCTTATACATAAAATGAAATTTAAAAAAAAATGTATTTTGAAAGCCGCATTCTTTTTCGCAGAAAAAATAATTCTTCAAAATGAACCCATTTATCAAAAAAAAAAAAGTTTTTCCATGAGAACACGATTGTGGCCACCAAAAGTCAAAGGTTAAATGCAATTATCCTCGTTTTCAAAGCCCGTTCTAGTATAACTAAGTCAGTGATCTTCAGCCCCATTCCCGCGGCCAAAGTAGCTTCGATTGATAGCTGTCGCAGAATTCCAAACCTTTTAAGCTCTGGAACGATTTTGACGAACACTGAACTAATTCAAGCTGGTCTCTAGCAACTATGCCATTAGCATGGTTGCGTGCAAGGTCATTTTCATAGCCAACCGTCTATGCGTAGTACACGCTCTTCATATGACCTGGAAATGGCGTCACGGCATCAAAGTCATCGACAACGTCATCATCGGGTGGTTCGACTGCCACAAAAGCAATTGCGAAGCCCCTAAACGAAGTGACGCTGTCCGATTTGAAGCGAATATGCAGCGTGTCCGAATAGGAAACGATAGTTGGTGGTTTCTGGAAGAGAATTGATACGTCATTGAATTCGGTTGGTTGCCAAGGAGCAAATTCGACTACTTACCATGTTGCCGCAGTACCGGCCGTGATTTGCGTAAGGTAGTTCCTCCGTAACATCTACGAAATCATATTTGCAGCGTTCGGAGTACTCGACCTCGAAATGGAGAAACTTTATTTTCACACTGCTCTTCGGGTCCGATTCTATTTGCCACTTGCAGTACATATTGCGCTTATAGCGGTGTCTGCCGTAGCGCGGGTGTGAGTAAAAAACCTGGGTGCTATTGGTCGCGCGCAAGTAGCCGCCGCATTCTGCAAGTAAAAATACAAAAAATCGAATATAATCAGCAATTTAGCATGGAATCCTTTGTATTCCTTACGTGTTGAATATGTCGCATTGAAGCCCTTTCGCTGCAATCCCAGGTCGGTCTTCAAAACCATGAACATGTCATTGTTAGACGCCAAAACGGCATACGGCTCCCGACCGCCGCAGAAGGTACCCAGTGTGGAACTGTTGTCCGATTTTCCGTCGTATATCTCTACGTAATCGTAAATGCATTCCTGCCATACAAAAGAAATAAAAATGAAATAAACCCAAGTATACGTATTTGCAACGCTCTCAACTTACCTGATGATTCTCCACTTCGAATTCGTGGAATGTCAACTGGACGCGGTGACCCAAAACCGTTTTGAAGTGCCAGTAACAGTAAGTATTGCGCGGGTAGTCGTCCGGGAAATTGGGACTTTGGACACTTCCGTACGAGTTGGTAATCTCGAATTTGCATTTGGTTTCAGTGCAGTTGTGGCGGTCCTCGTGCAGGGAATAGCCATTGCGACAACTGCAAATGTAGGAGCCAAATGTATTGCGACAGTTGTGCTGGCAGCCGCCGTTTTCCAAGCTGCATTCATTGGTGTCTGTTGAAGGGCAGAATGGTTAATTTTCAGTAATACATCCAAAAAGCAATTGAAAATTTCCCCCAACTGAACTCACCGGTCAAAATTCGCGCCGCAAATCCTGTGTGCTGCACCGATTTGTCCGAATAGAACTCCAAGCGCAAGATATTCTGTTCCGAACTCAAAATCGGCGGTAGTTCGTTGCCGCAGAACACGCCGATCTTCTTGAGGCGACTGTCCATCAGCTTTGAGTACACCACCAGATAATCGTAGTTGCATTCTTTATATTGCAGCTTCGTGCCCTCCAGATCGAAATGGGTGAAATTCAAAAATACCGCATTGTTCGGCGCTGCTACCACCTCCCACACGCACGACTTCGATATGGGGTAGACGTGCGGATATGAGGGGGAGTAAAGTGTACTATTGGGAATTTTATTGGAGGCGCTTGCATCAATGATGCCGCCACACGCATCTGTAACGGAGATTATTTAAACATGTTTTATGAGCGATAATTGGCCGTACAAACCTTCGCAGGACCTGCCGTTCGGTTGCAGTTCGTAGCCAGCGAAACAACCGCACTGATAGCTCCCCAGCGTATTGATACACTCGTGCTGGCAGCCATGATTGCCAAATTTACATTCGTCGACCTCCTCCATGAACATCGCAGAGAAGCCAACACTTTGGACCGAGCCATCGGACACGAACTTCATGTACATTTGATTCGTATTGGTTCTAGGCGAAATTTAATGGAAATGTGTGGAATGCTTTAATGAAAACTTTCGAGTGGGGCGCGCCCGAATAAATACTTACTTAATGTTGGGCGGCACTTTTTTGCCGCAGAAGATGCCGATTAGCTTCGCTTCAGAATGGTTACCATCACGTATTTCCACATAATCATAGATGCAGCTCTCGTGATTCTCCAACTCGAAGGATTGGAATTTAAGTGCAACTTGATGATTGGTGGGCACAGTAATCCGCCAAACGCACTCCTTGTCTGCCAGATATTCCAAGGGATAATTGGGTGAGTCAATGCGACGGTCTTCTTTCGTTAGGAAGATGTCGCCGCCACAAACAACTGCAAATAAACAAACAAATATTATGAGAAACAAATTATTAAATGTATGATTTTATTGGAATACGTCAATGTATAATAGGTTCTACTATGGGCCAACTTCACAGTGTACATTTAAGTGGAGTTAAATTTGATTTTTATTTAAGCAACTGAAACCAGTCATCCCTCTGCCCATTCACCACCCAGCACCAAAAACTACATTTCAACGAAATTCTTTGAAAAGGGCCTGAGCTATAACGGCTGTGTACCATGAATTTTTATAGTCAACTCTCTGCACATTCACCACACAGCATCAAGTATAAAATTTCAACGAAATCCCTAGAATAGACCCAAGTTGTAGAGCTTTAAAAATTTGAGCGGGCCGCACAATTTTTAGAGACAGTCAAAGCGTAAAAAATTTCAGTTTAACACTGCATGAATTATAGCATTTTAGAAAAATATTTGCCCCGTCCACATCGAACGCCCAAAGTTTATTAAAAGGCATATAGCCTATGTCGAGGCCAATGAAATAACCTACATTTTGACATGTGTTTCATTAAATTCGGTGATGTATTTCTTCAGTTATAAGGGAACATACATACATACATACTCACGAAGAGTTTTATATAAGTAAAGAAGATGTTTTGGTGGTTTTCACTTAGACACTTTGACCACATATCGGTCCATGGCAATAAATTGGAATAAAAACCATAAATTCCCAATATGAAAGACGTTAATTTTAAAACTGTTTAACTAAAAATCGTTATCTTGTTAAAAAAGAAATAAAAAGGAAAGCAGTGGAGTGAGTATGTGCTGCAGGCGTTATTGCGCGGCAATAACATTGCCCCTAAATCAGTTATTTCCCATATTAAATGCATTGGCCGCCGTTTTAGCTGCTCTTCCATGCCAATACCATTAACCGAATTAAGCTGAGTTTGATATTTATCCGATTTTCCACACCGGCTGCCGAATTTGCACCCTTTTCCCTGGCGGTTGTTAGTTCATATCATGTGGCTTCAGAAGGGAAAATATGAACAGTATTTTCCGCCAACTCAGCTGAAGCTAAACGACATAAGAATTTATGTGGGACTGAGCAGAAACGAGACAATCGATAGGTACTTTTGGCCACATGTTTTTTTTCTGAATGTGAATTGTAATTTAGTATTGAATATGATATGTGGCACACAATAATCGCTTGGACCTAATGGTATATACAGCAAGACCAAGCAAAGCATATGAAATTTTTGTTTGCCATTTTTTTCGCGAGATTTTCCAAAGGACCAGAACTTGCGTGAAAAACACCTAAAAAAGATGGTACTCACCCTCGAAATCAGCAATGAAGCCTCGAAATCCTTTGATTGCATTACGATTGACATAATTTATGAGCATTCGACTGGAATCGCTCTTAATCGTCTCCGATGTGGCATTGCCGCATATCTTTTTGATAACGGGAGATTTGCGCCAATAGCCATCATGAACTTCCAAATAATCCTCACTGCAATCAGTCGATTGAAGTAGATTCTGTGAAAGGAAAGGAAATAGGAATAAAAATTATCAAATAGAAAGGATTTTCGATTACACGATACAGTAAAATAAGAGAAAGTTTCTTTGTTCCACCTACCAATTTATGCACTTGCAAGATAATCCGCTCTCCATTAGTTGCCGTTATACGCCACTCACACTGCTCCAATGACCTGTCGAACTCGCCATCATAATCGCCACTACCACCGCCATCTTCAATGCCGTGGCCAGCAGAAGCGTACATATAGTGTGGCGCCATAATGTGGCCCGAATTCTGCTGGAATGTTTTCCCGCACGCCGCACATTTATACAGTAAATTAGCCTGCGCAATGTCACCGCGACTGAGACGTATGCGTTGCCCTACGTCCAGACCGTGTCCGTCCGTGTCCGATGCTACGCCAATCGGCTGAATCGTATCCAGATAGACGCTCTTCGAAAATGTGTTCTTCGCATAGTGCATAATCGAGTTGAAGTCGTATGGCTGGCCGAGCGAGTCAACATCCTCGGAAGTCAGTACGTCGAAATTGTACTCCTGCCCCTTCAGGATGTTCGATGTGTTAATGATGATGTGCTGGTCACGGTCGGTGCGTGTGTGTTCGTGCCAAAAGCCAGTCACGTGGCCAAGTTCATGCACCACAATGCCAAACTTCTCGCAATTTCGGCCAATCGAAATATTTTGGCGACCGCCACGTTTGCCAACAAACGAACAACAACTGCAATTTGGCAATGTGAAAGGAATGTTTTAGGAAATGTTTGTAGCGGATGTCCTTCCGCAGTCAAAATCCATTTGATGCTCGGAGCGCATTTGCTGGCTGAAGATGAGTTCTTAACTTACCCACAATCATTGACGGTGAAGAAAATGTAGTCAGGATGGACCTTGGGATCTCTCTCGACGAACTTGATGCAGGTGGCGTTCTCCCAGTGGCGCATGGCCTGCTGGAAAAGTGCCTTGTGCGCACCACTGAAGATGTTGTCGATTTCGTATGGTATGACTGCATAGTCCCAAATGCGTTCCTTCTTGACGGTTACGGCGCGTCGAATTCGATGTGGATCACCGAAATGCGAATCGGGGGCAACGAATGGCGAAGAATGGCGTTGGCGTTGGCGCCTGAGAATGTAGGAAAGTAAGGAAGACTTAAGTTGAATGAAAGATTATGCGCTTACAAGTCTAGTATGTATTAAAAGTTGCTTGCTGGGACTTTGTAGACATTAGGTTGCTTTAATACAACAACAATTACAAATTCAGTTTGATGCATTTTACCATTCGCTGCTTCAGTGAGTTGATGTTATGCAAAGGAGAAGCAATTCTCTTCTGCGTCATACTAATGCTTACTTATAGCGTCGCTTGGATTTAATAAGATGCATGCCAGACTGAGAGTTTTTTTGCTAAAACCCATAATTAATACACATTGAAAATTTAGTTAATTGTAAGTAATTTAAAATAATTAAAGTACATGATTTTAATTAACAATTAACACGCGCACAGCAATTACTGATTTTAAATGAACTGCAAGCATTTGTGGCAGGTAAAATTCTATTCATTTGGAATTGTTCGAAATCGCACCTGGAAAATCCCATGAATTCATCAAAGAATCAACAGGTACAACCTTGAACGGCTTTACATTTCAAAGAATTAAGTCGATTTCTGGTAATTCTAACTACAAGTACTTCGTTGTATACCTGGCTGTTCTAAGTAAGTACAATAAATGGAATAGCCCAGGTGCTCAATTGAGACAATTTGGCATTACAGGAGGTTTACCAAAAGGGCAAGGAAACGGTGTGAAGTAATAATGTGAAAAGGTGTTTATCCCAACGAAACTCTCAATCGACAAGTGACAACTGTATCTGTTCGCCTTTTAGCGCCGTCGATTTTTTAATAGCTTCAAAAGCCCCATGCGCTCTACCAAAGCCGTGCGTTTTTGCATTGTCTTTGCATACGATTTATTATATCGACTCGCGCTCACTCACCTCTTGAATGACATTCGCCGCAACTTCTCCTTTGGCATGCCTTGGAAATGATCCCCCTTTGGTATGATTTTTTTCCGTTTCTCAACGCGTATCTTCTCCGACGGCTGTGAGGGCTCGACGATGATGTTGTGTTCGTAGAAAAAATTCCTGCCCTCGTCGTTTTCGATATTTTGGGAGTTCGACTGTATCTTTGCCGAATCTTCTTTGCTGAACAGAAACGCAGGCAGGTTCTTTTTGTGTGGCTTTTTCTTTTTGTCGCCGGAAGCTACTACGTCATCGTCTGCGGCCGCAAGACGTTGCACATGTTCATGCGATTTGCCTTTTGCATTTGGCGCCTAAAAATTCGATAAAGTGGTCGCTTAGTTATTCGCGATTTTATTGCAAGTTTAATGATCACGATGCTTATGGGGAGCAATTATCACGTAATAATGATGTGGAATTTAAACTTACTGTCTGTGCATTTCCTTCCAGGAATTGTTCTGGCTGCTCGACTATGTCGAAATATCCTTCAGTGTCGTGTATGCTACTCGAACTTGGCCGCTGGGACTTATTCAATTTGCGTCGGCCGAATTTCCTCAAGTGCCCGCTGGAACTTGTCGCATGGGCATTGACGATTACACTCAGCGCACACACAATAAGAGCAATTTTCGTAAGCATTGTAATGAATTCTATCTGCTGCTGGATCGGTTGGTGTGTCTTGTAATGGCTATAAAATGACTGTGATTCTAGTTGAGAACGAATTTAGCAAAACCACATCGCATCGAAATCAAATTGAGACTGATATCAACCAGAGGACCGACCGTTCGGCACAAAAACAAAGTTCTCACTGAGTACAAGAACGGATCTTCACCCGAATTATATAGGTAAACAAAGCAAGAATTGGCTGCTGAGCACAAACAAATGTTGCGCGAGTCAAAGGCAAGTCAGGAATTTTAGCTACCTGCGCACTTAAACGCTAGCCTACAGATTGAGTTAGTTTGTGCGCCGACGGAAGGTATTCAGTTTGTACTGGCGAGCCAGACATTTTTGGTGTAGCCAGCGGCTTTGTGGATTAATGAAATTCCTTTGGGATCGGGTCTAGTTTGATTTGCAGGTTTCAATGGAGACATTCGGCAGACAGCGCTGATAGCTGTGATGGTGTGGGTAAAGCACACCGTAAATCTCCTAATGACTGAAAATCCATCTTGGTCTTCAATCAATTTGAATGTAGTGTACAAAATGCTATAACCCTTTACGGCCTCTCTTCAAATATGATTCTGATTCTGCATTCGAGTGCAGGTAAATATTATGAGTTAGACTGACGAGCTGCGTTCGCGGTTGTGGTGTGAAGGGTTTTTCCCGTGTCGATTCATTTTTGAAATGTTAGGCTAAAAAATGCACTACACCCTGTAAAAAAAGGTACTTTCTCAAACTTAAAAATTCCATATACACGTAAATTAAAGAGGGAGCTATCTTCGGGGCACTGCCGAACTCCAAATACCCTCACACAATACGGCCCATTCAAAAGAACCTCTGACATAAACAAAATTGTGTCTCAGGATCCAATTTGACCCATTTAAAAACTTCGAAAATTTTCGTACACAGAGTCGGTAACCGAAAAATAGGATTAAAAACGCTCCAACCCCTTCGATGTGGTATGTTGTACCGACGAGAGATGCACCATTTTTTTCATAGTTAAATTATAAAATGATCAGTAAATTTGTGAACATTTCACATTTAACCAACATAATTTTTCGATTATTTAAACTATTTTTTTTGTCCAATTTTTAAGATTTATTTTAACACCTTTTTTTCGGTTAATCCTACCTACCAACAACGGTTAATAAATTCAGGTTCTTTACACATTTGAAAATTTTTACCTTTACAACATTTTTTGGTTAATCTTACCGAGGTTTTTTTTCTGTGTATGAGAGCAATCTCAAGTTTATATCCAATTCGTAACTTAGTCTTAGGGTGGACAAGAAAATCTTGATTATTAGCTTGATAAAAGATTTAATTAGAAATCCGCAAGGACATCGCTGTAAAAGGGCTTTTTAACATCCTATTGTCCTGATAAATCCAAACAATTAAATATTTTGTATTGCAGAGATCCTCTTCATTACATTTTTCAATCTGAAGAAGACCACAAAATATAAAATTAAGAACCTATCACGCAGTCGTACTTTACCTTGCCTCTAGTTCCACGTATATATGGTTTTGTGCATGGGTGAAAAGTGCTGTCACACGGTGTTATGCCGGCGATATTTCCAACGTATATAGACGCTTGCTCATCGGTGCTTGAAACCAGCATATTCTTCATGTTCTTACCTTTACATCCCCGAAGATAGAAGATCAAATCAAACAACGTGAATTTGTATTTTCAATTTTATTATTTCGTAACGTATCAATTAGGGACAGGTTTTTCATACGTACGTATATAAATATGATTTCATTAACATTTAAAAATTATTGTTGATAAATTGCTACCAAAGAACGGCCAGGATCCACTGCAGTATGTAAATGCAATGCCCTCAAAGTTAATAATAATTAAGTCTAAATTTATAAATATTTTGCCTAAATATTAGTTATTGTATTGTATTGAGTACACTAAAATGCAAGAAGGTTTATTAAGTTTTTAGGGGACTCAAGTAATTGGAGTGCGGAAGTCATAAGTTCCACTCAAATGTTGAGCAATTACATTAATATACTCCTAAAACTAATGTAACCCATTAAAAACTACATACATATGTATAAACATCTTCTTTTGTTGTTTTGTTTTTTGTTTTTTGTTTTTGTGATATTGAATATTCTTTCTGATAATGTGTTGTGGCTTGATTTTGATATGCTTAAAACAAAATTTAAATTCTTTCATATGCTATTGTCATTTATGGATTTGCCGAGATATGCGAACCTTCACACAAGCTTCGAGATTTGTCTATTCATTCCGATTAGTTCGGTCCCTTCCCAACATTCGAAACGTTTTCCAATCAATTTTGATATCTGCTCCTCGGCCTATAGGGACTATTGATGACTAAATGATTTTCGCTGAAGTCACTGTAGTCGTCGGACTCCTGCGTCTCGTCTTCCTTATAAATGCTCTTTAGGGAGCCCGGAAAGGGTGTCACCATCTCCGAGCTGTACGAGTGGATGTCTTCGTCGCTGTTCTCGAAGGGATCCACGGCCACGTACGACGCTGAGAAGCCCTTATTAGTGACGGTGTTGTCTGTCTTGAAACGCACCAGCAGTGAATCGGTCAACGAAATTATGTCCTGCGGTAGCTGCAAGCACAAGCAAACACACACCCTCATTAGGAGGCACAGGCATTAGCACTCAACTCAACTCACCGTATTGCCGCAATATTGCCCGTACATTGGCCCACTGGTGTCTTCCATGCCCGAATAGACTTGCACATAGTCATAAGTGCAGTTCTCGCTGCTCTCTATGTCGAACGTGAGGAACAGCAATTGCACATTACTGCTCACGGGCGCCTGTATCGTCCACTCGCAGTCCATGTTCTCGTCGTAGTCGAGATTGCCAAATCGCGAATGCGAGTAGAATTGTTGTATTTGGTTCGAGGCACGCAAATAGCCCCCGCAAGCTGTGGATTCAAAATACACGTGCAAATATAGTTAAAGATTAAATCGGGTAGATGTTTGCAATTGATGGGGACCCACATGTCGAGTGCATTGCGGTGAAGCCATTCAGCTGCTTATTTTTGTCCGTCTTCAGCACCATGTACAACTGATTGGTCGACGATGAAATCGGATAAGGTATTTTGTCGCCACAGAAGCGTCCCAGTATCGAGCTGCTCTCGGACTCGCCATCGTAAATCGCCACATTATCGTAAGCGCACTCCTGGTATAAACAAGCAAACTCACATTCCATCAATCCGCACACAAATGGGTAAAATTTCGAATGGGTTCGTAATTAAAATGCATTCATCTGACCCACCTGATGCGATTCCACATTGAATTCGTTGAAAATCAATTTGATGCGATGTCCGGGTGTTGTGGAGAAATGCCACACACAATCCGCATTCGGCGGATACCAATCGGGAAAGTTGGGGCTGTAAATATTTCCGAATGGCGCCGAAATCTCATGTTTGCACTCCCCCTCCTTGCAGTCATGTCCGTTCTCGTGCAGCGAATAGCCATTGTGGCAGGAGCACATGTACGAGCCGATTGTGTTGCGGCACTCATGCTGGCAGCCTCCATTATTAATCGAACACTCGTCAATGTCGGTGAAGAATACCGCAGCGAAGCCCATACGCTGTATCGACTTGTCCGAACGGAATTCCACGCGCAGAGCATTGCCCTCGGACGTGGCGGTTGGCGGGATGGCGCTGCCGCAAAATGTCCCTATGCGTTTCAGCCGATTCTCACTTAGTTTCGAGTAAATGGTCACCGCATCATAGCCGCAATCGGATTGCTGGTGGGTGGTGCCCTCCAAGTCGAAATGTGTGAAGTTCAGCGAGATTTTGTGCTTAGGCGGTGCAATGATCTCCCAAATGCACTCCTTAAGCACTGGGTAAACGTCCGGGAAGGAGGGCGACGTGATGGTGCCATTCGGATACTCTATTACGCCCCCGCAGGCATCTAATGAAGTATATGTACAAATACAATTGGATTATTAGCAAATGCCATCGCACGTGTAATGGCTTAGTCGTCACCTTCACAATGTTTCTTGTCGCTGTGCAACTCGTAGCCTATGTGACAGCTGCATTCGTAGCCACCCAGCGTATTGATGCAGTCATGTTCGCAGCCATGATTTTGTGTCTCGCACTCGTCCACCTCTTTCATGAATATCGCTGAAAAGCCTGCCTTCTGCACTGACGTGTCCGACACAAATTTCACGAACATCGAGTTGCCACTTGACCTAGAAACGTTCAGAGCAAAAAAACACATCACCAAACACTTTCACTCTCCCGGTTTGTGTGCAACAAATGCTGCACATCTGTTTTCGATTTGGAGCTTATACTCACTTCATGTTCGGTGGCGGCTTGTAGCCACAAAAAACCCCAATCAGGGGGGCATCCTGAGTCGGTCCGTCACGGACTTCGACAAAATCGTACACACAGCTGTCGTGGTTCTCCACCTCGAACGACTGGAACTTCAACGCCACTTGAAATCCCTTCGGCACGGTTATTTTCCACACACATTCCTTGTTTGGCAGGTAGTCGAGCGGATAGTTGGGCGACTCTAGGCGTCCTTCCGCATCGTCAACGGACAATTCGCCCCCACAGATGACTGAAAGGAACGAAAGAAGTGAATGTGCTGGATAATGGCATAGAAAGCAATAAAGTGAAACCGATAGAGGAAAGCTTATGTGGCGAGGGTTGGGTAAGGATTTTCGACGAGGGTGATGAACATTTGTGTTAAACGAGGCAAAGCGCATTTAAACCTACGCAGGAAGTGAATTAAGCTGCTTGTTGCCTGCGGTAAAACTAGTTGAAAGGAATTTCTTCAAAATAAGTAAGAAAATTAAAAATTCTTAGTATGTCATAGTAGGGGGGGGGGGTGGAGTGGGTCAATGGAATGTGGGAAACACTTCAAGTTTTCCAGAAAAATGTGCTCTTAAATATTTGTTCGACTTACCATCATACTCCGCCTTGAAGCCACGAAAACCCTCTGTCCGACGAGTGTTCACGTATGTCAGCAACATTCTACTGGACTCGGTGGTCAAAATGTCACCATTCACCTTGCCACAGAAGCGTCCAATGAGCGGTGACTTAAAGTAGTAACCATCGCGCACCTCCAGATAGTCTGTTTGGCAGTTGTTCGACTTGAAGATATTCTAAAAGGTATCGTAAACGCATGACAAACAATTCTCCAGTAATATCCTGAGTCTCAAACTAACCAAGTTCTCCAAACGCAGCACCACTCTTTCGCCATGAGTGGCCGTTATGCGCCATTCGCAATGTTCGGTCTCGTTGGTCAGAGCGCCCGCCGTATAGTACGAGGGGCTGGAAAATATGCCCGTGTTCTCCTGGAACGTACGTCCACACCTCGGACATCTATAGAGCAAATTTGCCTGGGCAATGTCGCCGGCACTCAGTCGCAGACGCTGGCCAATTTCCGGTCGCTTCTTACCCTTGACTTCGATGGGTAAAATCGTGTCGAGATAGGTACCCTTCGAGAAGGTATTGCGCGCATAATGCATTATAGAATCGTAGTCATAGGCCATGCCCAACGAGTCAACCTCGTCCGGTGTCAGCTTGTTGAAATTGTAGTCCTGTCCCTTCATAATGTTATTCAGCTCGATGACGACGTGTTTCTCGCGGTCTGGCCGCGTATGCTCATGCCAGAAGCCCACCACGTGGCCCAGTTCGTGCACCACAATGCCAAACTTATCACAATTCCGGCCTATAGAGATGGCCTGCGGGCCATTACCGCGCTTACCCACAAAGGAACAGCAGCTATTTCGCGTGAAGGAATAGCGGAACGAAAATATAAATGATAAATTGCATACACAAGTTGTTTGTGTGTAATTCGGAGAAGTCATTATCACATTTACTATTTCAATGGAAGTCTAATGCTTTGAAGGGAAATATTTTAAGTAACTGCCACTCACCCGCAACTGCGAACTGTGAACACAATATAATTCGGATGAATCTCGGGGTTGCGCTCTACAAATTTAATGCATGTTGAGTTTTCCCAGTGACGCATCGCTTGCTTGAACAGCGCCTTGTGTAGGCCACTAAAGTTGCCATCGATTTCATAGGGAATGACGCCATAATCCCAGACGCGCTCCTTTTTGGCCGTTACAGCGCGCGCCATGCGATGATGATGCTCCAAATGCTTGAAATTTCTGATTAGAAGAATGAAAGGAAAAAGTAAGTTTTATTAACTAAGATCAATGTAAAAAACAACAACGTTCGTCCCGTTAACAACTCAAAATTAAAATGCAAATTTCAATAGCAACATTTCTAAAAATGATTTCAATAAAATTCTCCACTGCAAACAACTTACTCCGCATTTTGCAACTCCATTTCCAGCGACGTGTTCACTTCCGCTGTGACTGCGTCCATGGTGGACTTGCGTTTGGTCAATACTTCCAGCTCATCGATGTTCTCAGAGGAATAGTTAAAAGTTTTGTACGTTTTTAAGTATTGATGTTGGGGTTGCGGATAGAAGTAGCCCACTTGAAGTGTGGTTTTGTTATTGTAAACTGGATTTTTAACAGCTTGCCGATAGCGCGTTTGTGGGCGTATAGGGCGATTGAGTTCATCTTTAAGACGCTGCAGTTTTGCAGAGTATTCAGAATGTACATCTGAGCTGCGCCTAAAACAAATAAGTTAATGTGGTGAAGGTCACAAAGTGGAATCACAAAGAATACACATTTACATGGACCAGTTGTCCATTTGATCGGTAAATACATTTGTTTATTTTCAAATTGCATGCATAATTAAAGCAAAGCGCGCCACTTACCGATGCTTTCGTCCACGTCTGTGTCTGCGCCGCACTATACCCTCGGAGTGCAAAAACTCCACATTGTCCAGCTTCATGCCGTTGCCGCCCGAGTTGCTGTATACATTCGTTGGCGTTGACCTCTGATTTGGCAGTGATGTTGGGAAAATTACAAGTTTACGATCCGCCACGAAATTGTTGCCCGAGTCATCTTCAATGTCCTTTGTGTTCGATTGTATTTTTCGCAGGTCTACATTACGATTGCTCAATCCCGCAGCGGACTTATTCAATTTTTCCGCCTCATCGTTGTGGCCGGACAATGCAATTGATTCGCTTTTTCCATTCGCATCCAAGTTGGAATGTTCACTCTTTGTTATCGTTTCATCATTTCCGTTTCGATTTTGTTGCAACATTGCTGCCATGTTCGTTCCAGTGCCTGCTCCTACACCTGCCTTGCTGCCCGCTGGCAGTGCATCGTCTGTGCTGAAACTAGTCGCTTTGCCTCGAATAGAAGTTTTTGGCTCGAAATATTCCGTTTCCGAATGGTATGTACTCTCCTTCCGCCGCAGTTCTGAGCTGAGAATTTCGTTTTTCAAATTTCTCGTCGAATAATCCGAGTTCAGCGAGTAGCCCGTGGGCTTTACCGGTTCATTCACGGACTGAAAATGACAGTAACAACAAAAATCGTCAACAATCAAATTGCAATGCTCTTGAGAGTGCCAAAGGCTCGATGGGGGTACGGTGATGGAAAAACCAGCTACCATTGGGAACCATCACTCAAATAGTTTATGACAATTTAAGCAAAATGGTTTTTAAAGTAAATTTAGAGAAGCTGAGAGCGATTGAAGTGCTCTGAACAATTTGCCAACTTGTCTGAATGAGAATGTCTTAGCTCATGTTAGTTCATCTCATGTACACAGCTGACATTTATATGACAAAGGATAAACTCCAAAACGCCTTGACCACTTACCAGAATAGGATCGTTGCGATTACGTTCGTTTGCATTATCGTTGTGGTCGTTGTTGCTTGGCAATTTGGTTTTCTTTCTAATTATATCGGTCAGACCCTCCTCCTCGACCTGCAATCCCTCGTGGTAGACCTGCTGCTTCAGAATTTCCAGCTCCTGTTGAAACGTTGTATTGAACCGACTGGTTGTGTCCAACGACACCGCTTCATCGGCCTGCAATTCCCATGCTGGTTCTGTATGCGCCACAATTGCATCGATGGAATCGTCTGGCAGGGCGATGTCTCCCATAAAGCCACCTGTTCGTAACGAATAAAACAACAATTAAGTTGAGCGTAATTCACACAAACACAGAGTGATTAAAACGTTTAATACGTGCCAAATTATCACCAGCAAGGTGTGATATTTGACATTTATGGCATTGCATTGCTGCGTGTTGTTGATAAGTTGGTTATTGTCTGGCAGCATTTAATTAAAATTAATCGGCACGCTGTACATTGGAAATAAATTCATTTTAATTAAACGGCATCATAAATTTCACTAGCGTACGCCACAAATGAAATCAAATTGAAAATTATTTCTGCTCATATTCCCAATTAAGAGCCCAGCGTAAAATCAGCACGCATGTCATTATACATTATAGCAATTAAACAAACATTCATACATTCCCATTCACACATACTCCACACATAAAGTATCATCATGCATCATGTTATTTAAATAATATATTTTAATTGAAATTTTATGATTGCGTTATGGTTGGCCGCAGGACTAGCAAACTGTCGTGGTCCGGTCGCAATGTCCTGTAAATCCGTAAATAATGGCAATTTACTATTTGCACGCAACATGGTTCGTGTGCGTGTCCATTTAATCAGTTCAGACAGAGTGCAGAGTGTAAACAAGCATCATGTGGGCTTCTGACCTGAGCGAATTGAGCTGGGCCAAGTGTTGAAGGTGATACATTTAATAGACATTACCAAGCGTCGCCTTTTCATTTATTTAATGCATTCAAAAGCAAGCAGTTATTTATTTTATCGGTGACTGTTTAATGAAAAGCAGACGGGACCATTTAACCATTTCAATAAGGCAAATGCAGGAACATGTAATTCATATGTTGCAATCCATATAACTTTTACATTTTGGTACCTCTCACCCCCTTTAAAAATAAAAAAAAAAAATGCTTGTTCAAATCCAAAAATAAAAAACTCAATTCTATGCAAATGATTCCCTTCTTCTTCCTTTATTGGTACAAGAACTAGTAGAAATATAAGAAAAACTCGCAATGTTCTGCAATCACCTTCTCGAACTGGACGAAACCATTCTTGTTTGCACTTTTTTTTTATACCCTACACCTCATGAGGTATGGGTATATTCACTTTGGTCACCAAGAAGGAGACGTGTCCGGTATGGAAAACCATCCTGAGTTAATTTAGCCCTATCCGTCTGTCCATGTGTCCGTCCTCTTTTCTAGTAAACATGATTGCATGAGCTAGAAGAAAGGTAAAGGTCTCTCTTTGGATCTATTTTTTTTTGCCCTCGAATTAGTTGGTATTGAAAATGGGCGGTGAAAATCGTGTTTTCACTGAAATAGTTCTAAACTTGGTATACGGGGGTTTTTGGGTCGCTGATTTCGAATTTGATGTCGAAATTGCTAAATTCAAGATAACGGATCCAATATGGCCCAGTAGGTGTAGGGTATATACAAGTCGCCTTTGCCCGACTGAAACCTACTCACTTGTTTTAAACTGTAAAAGTTAAAAATGAAAATTCTCGTTTCAATTCCCCGTAGCGTGCATGCATTAGCAAAAACAATCAACACCAATCACTCGTCTGTTCGCTGGCCCGTAATTGAAGTACATTTATCTACAGTTCACTGCCGTAATGTTCGGTAATCCCTTTTCATGCTGTTGTCAATCATTGCTGAAGAGGGCACGTTAAAGCCTTTTTGGCAACACACACATTCAAGTAGCTCGAGAGTGTATTGAATTGATTATGCTCATAACAACTGCGTGCGCCTTTGCCGAGCAAACAACACAAATATGTGAGTACATACGCACAAAAATGTATTCAACTATGTATTTACATATAAATTCCAATCACACGTGAAATTCTCATGCACGATGGATAGCATCAAAGGAATTAATTCCTCAATAACGGCTACGAATATGATAAATCGTCCCGATGGTGCACCATGGCAATGCCAATTACCATTTCTGGATTACTGTGATAATATTGAATGCGAAATAAACGTAATCAGTCTCAATAGACAGCAACGTCGAAAATTAGTTAATTAATTTGCAATTAGGTATTATTACAAATACGAGTGCATTACGTGAGTGCGTGAGTGGCATACTTGAACGTTTGCTGTTCACAGTCATAGATGATATTTGTATAAGAATAGAATTTCTTTGTTTTGGGTATTTTCTCCAAACCAACTTCCGCCGTATTAACTCGCCTCTACGACGTACAGTACGAATGAATTGAATTTGATAATACACTCATACCTGAGGCGGGGGGAGCGCTTTTAAGCATCTCCCAAGTATTGTTCTGCCGTTCACTTTTGCTCCCCCTATCTACAGTTTGAAATTGGAACGTGTGCGTTCTATTGAAATTCATGACGAGTTCTTTCCTAAGACGGTCGCCCATGCACCACCAATTTGCAAGAAAGCAAGAGAAATAATACATCTACACCACATCATGATGTTTGGAGTGGTTTTACGTTTTTATCCCAACATCCGATATATGTCAATCTTGAGACGACGTCGTCACGCTTCACACGGCTCGGCAACAAAGGCAACATTCGCAATCCATACCAAAAATACACTATACGTTGACGCTGGCGATGGCGGAGGGTTATTCCAAACAGAGAATGGCCGACATCTGCGATACTTTACAGTGTAAAATTAGAATGCAACGCATTTATGAAATTCTCCCAACACTTTCATGTGCTCAGCATATGTGGTGACAACAATGTCCTCGTCGGAAAATGAAAGTAGTTCACAACATCGTTTATTCTAATTGTTGCCAAGACGAACGCCTCCGTCCCAGTGAGTGTAATTAAATTTCTACATTTTAATTCCAAACACGCACTTTCCACTTTCATGACTGACATTATCCTGCCGCAGTTGCCGTTGCCTGCATCTGGTGTTAGTTTTAAGCTGTAATCGAGCATGAATCTGCACACGAGGTCAAAGTTTGTAATTAAACTGAAACCATTTAAGGCTCAAACCGACGCCTCCCCAAGGAAAAGTAGCAAGTAACAAATTTTAGACGGAATTAGGAGATTGAATGTGGAATTAAATGTTGCCTCCTCCAAATGCAACTCGGTTCATTTTTTAAAAAGTTTCTAGTTATTTAGAACGGCCGACGAATTTTGTTAAATACGCTTTTCCTACGATGTAACTATTTTAAAACTTTACTAAAATTTTAAGCTCGTGAACAGTATCTAAATGTAGGTACTCCCATCACCAATCTTGTTCAATATTGGTATTGCAACGGTTGTCTGGCAACTACATTTCGAAGCATTTAAACTCAATACATACCGCTTGATACTTTATGCGGTATGTAGAAGTACTAATACAAATCCACACATTTCTCCCCACGTATGTATGGATGTATGTCTGTGAATATATTCAGATGGAAAAAACGCTTCATATCCGGTTGGAGGATATCAGGATTCCTTGCCGTTGCATTTAGCCGCATTTGCTCTTAACCGGCTTTCGGCTTTGTTCTAGTGAAAACTCCATTCATGCACGTGAAATGCACGTTCGCAGCCATAATGTTCTTTTGTGGGTCACAACAAATAATCGAGTTCCGCTCTTGTGCCAACCGATTGTGAGTTTGAATGAAGCTAAAGCCATTTAACATAACCGAATACAGAACGGAACAGTCGCAACGACATGCTTACTCGGTAAAATTGCATAAAATAAATCCCAGACTGAGTTTGCCTGTGGATCTGAGCACCGGCACAAGGAAGAGAGGAAGCATCGAGGCTCGCAGCAACAGTTCCTTCGTACTTTTTTTCTTCTTTTATTCAGCCATAAATGTTGGCGCGTCAATACTTTCGAACGGGTAGACAACTGAGTGTGGAAACTTTTCAGTCAAATCGGGTGGTGGAGGTGTTGTTAATGATGTCACCGAACTGCTACCAAAGCTGGCAGTCACATGTGAACGTTTCATTTAAAGTCAGATACTTTGTACATATTTTAAATCGTTTCAAACGCTTTGCATTTATGCCCATACAGACTGCTAAAATGTTACATCCATATTAAGTCAACGTCCGATTTGTGTGTCTGTGACAGGGCACATAAATTGATGTGCAAATATTGTCATAGGCGGGATAAGTTTAATGCTCAAAATGACACACAAGTGATTTATGATGGACAGCTGTGACAACTTTGGCCAAACTTCGATATAATGTAAACCGAAGCTACTGGAGTGTATTTTGAAAATGCAAATGCTCAGATTCACCGCACTCATATGAACTGTTTGGGCACTGAGTCATATCTGCTTATGATATTTGTACTGTTGCGTTCGTCGTAGCCGAAAAGATGCCTGCCACACACAGACACAACGAATTGCACAAAGCATTTCGATGCAAGGTGCGTGCACCTTGCACTATTATTACATTTTCCGTACGAAAGGTTCAATAAACTCTCGACTCGTGCTATATGTTGTGTGAGGGGGGAGGGGAAACGGCGTGTGTGCGGTACGCAAGTAATTCCATCTGATAGGACATGATGGCGCTCGTCGCTGCGAAAATGAACATTTGCAATGGAGATGATGCGGAGAGGGGTCTATTTTTAAACCGAGTGCACGACTCGAAGTGGCATCCACTACGTGTACAAATGCGCTGAAAGATGTGCTGTGTGTGTGTGTCAAGCATACGAGCCAAATTGGAACATTGCCGGCTTTTGGCGAAAAGTACAAGTGCGCACAAACCGCACACAGGCAATAAAATGAAATTAACTGTAAATTATGACAGGTGCCATTGGCCATTGGACAGCAAATCTTAACAAATATAATACTTATAACTTTCATTGAACCTACTGGGGGTATTTGAACCTTATGCGTATGGAAATGTCTGGCTGCAGCCATGGCTCAGTATTTCATTGGCCACAACCGCCATCTGCACACGCACACCGAAAAGCATGCAACCGCAATCAAAATCTCGTACAAGGTAAAGTGCTATTTGCATAAATTCCCAATAGCTGGCCAAGTAACAAGGATAACATTTGCACAATGATTGTTGTCTTTGGTATAGTTACGTCCACTTATATTCTAAATTTCAATAAACAAAGATTGTCAAATAACGAGCAATTTCGGTCGTTTCGGCCGAGAATCCCACATGGCCACATGGACCAGCCAAAGTTTACAAAACATCCCATACAAGACTCCTGTATTGAACCTAACAATTCGGAATATCATATAACATGCATGAGTATTTATAATAGTGGCATTCACACAGGCCCCATTAGTTCGATACATTGTTAATTTGAAAAAGTTGTAGGCCTCTCAACTCGTTACTTTGATACTCGTTAGGGCGATAGTTCAACCACTTTACAAAAACCACATGAAGGAAGTAGTTACAAATAGCCACTGACGAATTGACGTGGCTGGTGTGAATGCCACTAATGCTTGCTTTCAAGCCAAAACCAAAGTAAATTTCTGGCTGCCATCAGGATTTTGTATTGCATTGTGAGTATTTCAATTACCATGTGGGGAAATGATTACATTGAATTGAAAGTCCAACACAGTTTAATTGGAAATAGTCTGGAATATATTTTATTTATTCGAAGGAGTAGAAAAGGCAACTACGTAATTTATCATTTTCCAATAAATTCAGGTACGTTTGGGTGCATAATACGCAATTGTTTTGAATTTTACTGAACCCTTGGGCTGGAAGGTTGTCATTAAACATTTACTATTTGCCATTCGTGAATAATAAGCACAAACGCTTTCACGACTCCTTAAGATGCTCGTTTGCTCAACTGAAGTACTCAAGCGTAGTGTAGACATTTGTCGCTCTGAATTTCACTGTGCGTTTGGCGCTTCCGTTTGCTCAACACTTCGAATGGATGCAAAACTATTGCCAACATCGGATAGTTTCATGTCTCTGTGTGCTGTGCTCTGATTTTTTTTGTTCAACTGCATTTGTTGTCAGTTCGCGGGATGCAACAATAAGGAAATGTTGCAGCATGTTGAGTGGGAATTATTTGGAAGCACTTGAGCGGCGATGGCGTTGGTGGTAGTGTTGCAAAGTGGAAGTGCCAATTCCACATCACGTCAAAGCATAAAGGACAATTTGTGGTTGGCAGCTGAAACTCACAATTGCGGCAAACTTTGTTATTGCGAGATGCTATGAGGGAAACTGACAGATAGCCGCGCACAAATGGTGAGTTGACAGCACTTCTAAATCGACCAAAAAGTAATGTTGTTGCAACGAATTTGAAAGTGTCTTGCGACTTCTGTGCGGTCAACTGCACTGAATAAATTTCCATACAATTCCGTTTTATTTGCAAAAACAGAAAAGAACCCTTTTTCGTCTGATGAATTATTAAAACATTTTTGTTGACATTTGCATTTTAATTGGCCGTATATGCATCCATGAACCTTTACGAGTCAAATGCTGGAAAGCACACATTTTTGAATTGTTCCGAAACAATTCGTGATCTCCTCGTGCCGCCGCCGCCACACTTCGCATAATTACAATTTACATTCGAGAGAAAGTCGTTAGCGTTGCCATAAATTGTTTTGTTCATTGAGTTTTGCCCCGCCAGTAACGGAAATAATTACAAATTATTGCAGTGTTCAAGATGGAAACGCATTACGGACGCATGGTGCTGCAGCTCAGCTGAGTAAAAGCATCCCGTAAATTACGGACGGAAATCGGAAATTTAGTTGCACTTCGTTAAACAATGTGTGCATTTGTGTATTAGCATGGGAAATCGGAAAATGCACCAAACAATTGAGCGCTTCTGCTGATGGCGGAAATAATGCCAACATTCTGTACTGAGCATTTTGCACTACTGTTTGAAATATTTTTCGCTGATGGTGATGATGATAACTTTAATTGCACTGATGTCCTTCAGCGCTTCTCATCGAATAAAATGAAGTGCCCCACAATGTACCGAAACTTGGCTTTGCACCAATGTCACTGCGATACTTTCGGATCGCTCAATATTTGTACTTTATTGCATATTCTCCATTCTCCATCTATATGCCATCATTGCCGTAGTGTCTGTTTGATTGAGAAACTACATCACACAATAGTCGACATCCATACATAGCCACCCATCGACCGCCGCCAACACGTACAAATTGCAAAAAGCAGAGCGAAAAGTATCGTATCGGAAGAGTACACTTTCCGAAGGTAAATTCAATTGAACCCACACAATCGCGCTTAAATATTCCAGCTGTGGGCGACGGTAACTGCAGCGGCGGCGGCGGCGGCGGCGGCGGTGTCGAAGTCGGAAGGAAGATAGTGCGACGGCTATGATGTCGGCTATAAATAATAATCGCAAATATTTCACTTGATGTCGAGCGCACTTAACTTTACATGACTTTTCGCTTTCTGCAGTATTTTTCGTATTTCCGGTCGGCCCCCAACATTCAGCGTTTGTGTGTTTGCTTTTGTTTTCTTTGTGAATTTATTGAATCGACCCGAAGCAAATCGGATTTATGAACGGGGAAGCACAAAAACCACTGACCTGGTTATTGGTTATTCATAATGCCGTTGCCAATTTTTACGCCCTGGGCAGAGCGTTTGAGCTGGCACTGATTTAAAATGAAATTATATCAGTCAATAAATATTCTTAAATGAAATGCTCAATCAATATGCATTAAACTGAAATGCAGGTGGGCATTCATTTACATTTTTTTTCTAACAAAAAAATTTAATTTTGTAAGCCTATTTATCTATACATAGTTGTAATTGTATGTGTAAATGTAAGTATATATAAAAATGTAGCCACTTTTCTTTGTGCTCGTAAACCTCAAAGAGTATCGAAGCGATTCGGGCCATTCCTTTTGCATTTGATAGCTTATCAATTATATATGGTTTGTACGTACAACACTTTTTTGAGAAATGAAATCGGAGGAGTAGGACCCATACAACCCTGATTTTGGAATATCTCTGGAATATCTCTGGAACCTTATATAGGACGCCTTTGGTAGTTAATGCAAAACGAATTAAAAGATTGGATAAGACCTTCCATACAATCCGGTTTTTGTCGGTGAGCCTTTCTTTAGAGGTATTTATACGAGAACGAAACCGCGTACAATTATATATTAGGGTGCCACTTATTTTAAAACGTTTGATTTGTGATAAATGCCCATCGGAGAGTCGACTTTCTTGCACTATTTGAAACACCTACAAAGATTGTAAAAACGACTGCAGGATCTAGAAGAAAGTCGGTTGGGCGGGTTAGTGGGACCGTTGGGATTCGTCGTCAAAAAAAAAAAAAAAAAAAAAAAAGGAGTAGGTATTGAGAATGGGCGGAATCGGTTGACTGCCACGCCTACCTCTCATGAAAATCATGTTTTGTAAAATATGTAGCCTAATTCAGCTGAAACTTGGTATAAAGGAGTTTTTGAGGTCGCTGATTTCGAAATTGATATCAAAATTTCAAAATTCAAGATGGCGAATTCAATATGGCTGCCGAAATTTTAAGATTTCATCGAAATAGTATGAAATTTTGGGTAGGGAGGTTTTTGGGGGTCGCTGATTTCGAATTTGATGTTGGAATTTCAAAATTCAAGATGGCGGATTCAATATGGCCCAGTAGGTATAGGGAATATATATAAGTCGGCTTTGACCGACTGAAACTTTCTCACTTGTTTTAAATTCATTTGTCTATACAACATTCATTGAATTATGTTTAAATTTTAATTGAAAAATCGAGGAGTATTCACTCACCTGCTTTGCACGGATCCATGTCAATATCATTGGACACTTTAGTCGGGTATTTCTTGGTCAGCAGTTCCTCGATGGTGAACTTGCTGTGATAGGGACGTTTTATGTCGGACATTGACGCATGCGGTATCAACATATTGTGGTGATGCTGCTGGCTGAGATGCTTTCGTTGTAGTGCGTCGTGGTGATGATGATTGTGCTGGTGCTTGTGTTGGTGATGTTTTCTGCTGTAGCGATGATGCTGATGATCCTTGTGACGATGATGCTCAAATGCAGTCTCCCCGGAGGCAGGATTTACGACAGTCTCCGGCACCAGTGCCAGCGGTGGTGGCGGAGGTGGTGGAGCCTCGGTGGCAATCGTAAAATTATTGTCGTTGAGATGTGCACTCTTGGCATGTGCGGTGATTAAGACTAATATTGCGGTCGCAGTAAAAACTGCATAGTTTGTGAAATTTATTGCACTCATTTTGAACCGGTATTTGTGTAGTTTTATTTTGACCATTTTCGCTGTGAATCACTTTCGTTTGAATTGCAATTTTATTAAATAGTAAATCAATTTTGATCCTTCATATCTGATAAAACGTATTTGAGTGGGACTTTTGATTCAAGTGGAGAGATGTCGAATTTAAGTAATATTAAGTAGCTGTAAGCCGCATAGATGATGGCTTCTGCAAATAAAAAGCAAACGATATAATTGTCAATAGATAGATTTAACTGTAATCCGACTACAATTATTTTAGTTGTGATAAGCACTCCCGTATTGACTTGCCAGTGCTTGCGCAGTGTTCAGTTGATAATGTTTACTCCCCATAGTATCTCTCAATCCCATCGCTCAAATGGCAGTTGCTTAGGTAGAATAATTCCATTGAATGCATTGCATAATGTATGAACTCCACCGTCGAGCAAACCCACATGAAATAATTGAGTTTGAGACTCTCTTACCCTCAGCATAAATGCCGCCATTTAGCTTTTATCGATGCTCACTTCCATTCCAGTCCTTTGATCGATTCAACTTTCATTAAATCATTCAATTTCCGGAAGCACTGTTGCGCCCGTTCGTCCGTGTCTCTCTGCGCTTATCGCTATCGCAAAAATCACGCCGTCCTCTAAGCTTTCGCCGAACGTGCACACCAAAGTTGCTGCTGTTGGGGAAGTGGAAAAGTTTATTCGCTATTCACTGCGAAACTTTTGCCAGCGAACCAAGAAATTTAACCCCCTAAGTTTATCTGCGCAATCCTAATCTAAATAACATGTTTTCTTAATTCTTTACGCCAAATTGAAATCAAGTGGCCCTCGTCAGATCATCCCCAACTGCCAGCCGGAGACGTATTTTAAATGAAATCAAATATTCATTAGTAACATCCTTAACTAAATATTGGCATGGGTTGGCATCTCGAGGTTGGATGGGATGAGTGGATGCTCGACTGGTTGCATGGATGGCTGGATGGATGCTTTCTTATTTTGTTCGGCAATTTCCAAAGGGAGCTGGCAGAATGTGGAAGTATGTTAATTGCTTTCATAGAAATAAACAAAATATTTCGAAAATTCCTTCAAGTTCATAATTCAGAAGCCGAAAGTTTTCTATATTAAAATTCGATGCGAGTCTTATCAGTACTTTGCGCTGCGTCGCGAGGCGAGACAAGCACACCGAAGGGGAGCTCCATTTTAATATTTTTTAGATTGTCATGTGAAAGGTTAGGGTCATGTGGGGCGCTCTGTGTGTTATGTGATTTTGTTATTGTTGATATTTCAGCGAAATTCACGAAACGTAAACATAATTAAATGGAATGGAACGGTGCACACAAAGAAATTTTTCATTTAGTGTACGAAATGGAAAATATGACGATAGAAAAGCCAAAAAAAAATTCGAAGTTCTTTGCTGTAAGTTATGCTGACACACTTCCCTGGGAAGTGTGTCCCCAGGACTCATTTTATTTAATCCAAATTATTTACGCGTTCGGCGTTAAGTCAAATTTTTAGCTTTGAGTGCAATCGGTTAGGTAACATTGCAAGTGAATTTCCAAACACTTTTCTGAGTGTGTTACTAGTTTATAAAAGAAACTGTTGAATGCCATTTGCACATTGATCCTTCAACAATTACATTGATTTTCTAATCAAAAAAAACCTTACTTTTTTGTATTTGTTGATGCTTAAAATTACATTTTAGAGAATTACACAAAATTTGAACGTTTTGAGGCTCCATAACCCAAACTAAACTTTTCTGAAAGGGTTTTTAACGCTGAACAATGAAGGCAGGTTTTTGAGTGATGCTCAAAGCGTTAAAAAATACCAGGTTTCGAAATATTAATAAAGATATTACGAGATTTTGGAATTTTTTCCGAACTGTCTGTTTTTGTAGTCGTTTAGTGTTATGATTTTCCTTTAAAATATGCTATAGTTTGTAAATTTGCGATGTCAATTTCCAAAGATATGAGCATTTTGAATATATAGTTTTCTGTTTAGATTCTAATTTGGAAAAACTAGACGAGATGGAGCAATTCTGTGAACGCCATCGTGGTTAGCATCGAAAAACCTTTAAGGAGCCATAGGTTTGCTTTCTGGAGTACCACGTTATATTTCACTGTAACTTACAGTTAAACTACACTCCAAAAAAATTAATAGCACTAAACTAAACAGTTCATAGATTCAAAAGAAAAAATCGTAAAAATATGAGTAATAGCTCGTTTTGAAGATAAATGTTAGCACTAAACGATGACTTTACCAGATTTGCTTAGAAAAGATTAGCTTATTTGTGATGAATTACGAAAGTTTGCCATATTCTGTCTCTTTTGACCTGAATTTCTCAAAAACCTGACGTGATAGAAAATTTCTGAGAACGCCGGCTTGTTCAGCGTTACAATTCCTTTAAGAAAATTCCTTTAAGTTTAGATTATGGAGCAAAGTCTTGTAGGGTTGTGTTACCGAAGACCCTGCACTTACGAGTATGTCAAAATTTTAATTTATGCTACATTGGATTCCACAAAACAATATACCCATGCAAGGTATAATCAGAATTTCCCGACTTAAATTTCCATTACATTTTTAAACATAACTTGGATTTCATTATTGTTTAATATTTTAAATTTCATGGTAAACTTTGCAGTCTTTTTGTTTCGGTCTCCCTAATTCATTGTTTCCACAAACCAAGAATGTTTTTTTTTATTTTTACATTCCTACACATACATCTTGACAGAGGTCTTCTTATTATGTTTAATTGACATGCTTGCTATCGCCGTAATTGAGCAAATTAAACGGAATTCTGCTCCCGGCCAATGGACACCCAAAACAGATACAAGCAAACACAATAAAATACTTTTGCAACATTTCATGTCACAACATCACTCAAGGATGTCAGTGTTATCTACGAATACCAAAAATTATGACAATTCAGTGTTTTGTCATAGCAAACGGGCAGATGTCATTCCATTATGACAGTCATAAATAAGTAGGTACTGCATCTTGTCCGAGGTACATACATCCTCAAATATTCTCACATCAATTTAATTAAGGTTTAAATTTTACTGAAATTAATCCCATTTGATACTCACTGAGAGCTCAACTGCTGGAATGGCTTTGAAAATTTCACGCTCCAAAACTGGATACAAAATGGACAAAAGTTTTTCTTCACTCACAGACAACCATTTGCAATAATAAATTTCGTAATGGCAAATCCTGCTGCGGAATTACATTACATACACCAGGCAAATACATTGTCCGAGGTGTTAACCAACTTCAGCATAATGCAGGAATAATTAAATTTGACAAAGAGCACCTGTGGCCAATGTGCCACACAATGGGGAAAGCAGAGATTTTCGAACAGAAACTACCAACGCTTATGTTCGGCCGGCTGTCCGTCCGCTGCAAATGCAAATAGAGTCATAAAGTAATTCTGGGAAAATCGCACTGGTCGCCGCACAGCAATTTACTGGGAAACTTCGTTACCCAACTGAAAGCGGTTCCGGCTACCAACTACCGAAGTGTGGGTGTAGGTAATATATGTGTGTGTGTGTGTGTGTGTGTTGTTAAATTATATTGTGAGGATTTTTAACAATCGTCAGGGAATTCGCAATTGAAGCTAAGAAATAATTAATAGCAACGACTGAACCGGTCGCTTCTGCTTGTGCTTCTGAGAAAAATGGCGAATGTGGCAGCAAAATTAAAATATGAAAAAGTGAAATCCTTTTAATTTGGCTGGATGAGAATGACTGAGAAAATTGCATAAATATGCATGAAATGCGCTAGCATTAAGTTGGCATCACTGCTGCGGTTCTGCCATTTTCTGCCACATAAATTCTTTTAATGCGGGCAGCAGCATCATCACACAAAAAGAAGACTGACGAGAGGAGCGCAGTGGAGTGGAGCGCGAGATAAGAGCCAAGTTAAGCGCTTTATGGAAAATCTTGTTAAAGAAGAAGATGGAATTTCTTAGGAAACCATTAAGATTTACTAAGTCAATTTAAAGTTTCAAAATGTACATAATTTAAGCAAATATTTGAAGAAAAGGAAAGCTTTTCATACAGATTATTGCAAGTGGTTGAGCGAACATTTACCACAGAAATTGTCATTTTGCCAATGGGCCGCCCTTGACGGCAAATGTATGTATGGGGCGCCACACTTGCTGTGACGACTATCAGTTCGATTTTGCCTTTCAAGCTATTCAATATAATCTCAATTCAGTATTGGGCAGATACTATGTCATGAAGAGACACACCAGGAGTGCGAAAAATTGTTCAAATTCGTTGATTAGTGTTGTTAACTTCAAGTGGTGGAACATTGTTAGGGATTTTCTCCTAACTCACATCAGCACGCAAATCCTTAATCATTCCGCGCTCGCAGTTTATATGTGGCTTATAATTAGCTTGATGGAATTTGTTCTTCACCCTTAAAAAATCTTAAAAACGCCTCTCTAAAAATAAAAGTCTCTTACGAGTGCGTCTGTGGCATTATTGTTGCTGTTGTCATAAGCAAAGAAATCAGCTTGAAGCCGTGTCATTTCCCTGCGTCTTGTATTTCAAAGATGCTCGAGAGAATCTTAAAAACTCGGGTTTTTGCTGTGCTTCTGTTTGAGTTATTCGTCGTCGTAGTCGTCGTCTGTGGCTGATGGTGTCTGCCCCTGCTGCTGCACCAGTTACAATTGAATTCAAAGCTTTATTTTGTACAAAAAATTCGCATTTAATTTCACAACGCCACCAGACGTCAAAACGTAGCATTTACCAAAAAAAAAATGTATAAATAAAGTAAAAAAAAAAAAAGAACTTGAAGGGAAAAAAACCAAAACGTTGCAGAAACAAATCTTGTGTACAAAAAAAAGAAAAGGCAACAGCAAAGACTGTTAAGCAACGTGGGCCTAAGAGCTGCCGCTTTAATAAAGGAAAAAAAGGGGGGAAATATAAGGATTGTCGTTAGAATTGCACACTTCGGCAAATTTAGATTATTAAGCGGAAGAAGCAGGAAGCGCGCTGAGAGTGCCTTTGTGAAAGGGACGACCGAAAGCGGAGGCGAGCAAGGCGCCGGATGCGGATATGGAACTGCTGCCAACAGTTTTCTTCGTTCGGTTGCACCACAAGTACACGACGTGGGCGTACATGAACGCACTGTTTTGGGCCACAGCACTTTTGTGTTTGTCCTCTGCCAATTTAGCTGACGCAGTGTCTAGGCATACAGCACAAGGCGCATAATGGCAAATTTACAAGTTTTGGAATTTTCATTGAAATATGTACGTTAAAGACGCCTCCTCCCAACCCCAATTACCATACATTGTTTGCATTTTTCTTTACAGGAATATTTTTTTTAGTTCTTTAAAGTTGTGCAAATATTAAAGGCAAGGTCTGCAGGTACTTTTCGATTAATCTCCGCTCCTTCTTCTCATTGCATTGAAATTGATTATCTCTTCGCAAGCACGTACACTTACTTACCTTTGCTGTTCGTTGACTGAAGAATTCCTGCTTGCTTCCACTGCGGCAACAGCGTGCGCTTATCTGCACACACTAATTACACGTTTCGAATGCAGTCAGCGGGCAGCAAAAGGTAAGGTCCAGGAAATCCAGTCAGGATCGTGCCGCTGGGGCCAATTTGTGTACGCCGATAAGGCGCGTGGCGGCCGCTGTACACAAAGAACCAGAATCGACGAATAGATCCGCGAGCAACGTTCGCTTATTGTATTGTAAATATCTACTGCTGGCTGCCGATGCACTCTTCACATTCCTCGATATTAAATTTTTTTTGTTATTGTAAATTCTTTGTTTTATGGCGATGCTGATGATGATGTTGATGTGATGATGCTTTTTCTTGATTGAAATTTCGAAAATACGTTTTTAAAAATGGGCCCGCGACCGACCGTTACAGTGAATTCGCATTAGTATGTTTCTTTTGTTCTTTTGTTTTTCTCGGCCAAAAAGTGGATATTTTCTTTTGATTGACTGTTTTCCTTCTTTACTCAAGCTCAGGCGACAAAGTGCAGTGCGAAATTGAATTCTTTGAACGCAGTTAAACGTTCTGCGGACGAGAGAGCGACCGCGTGTCGTTCGTTATTTATAGATGAGACCACAACAACAATAATAACAACAAAGACAATGTCTACAGTTCGTACTGATAAAGGGGGTCTCAAGCACAACCCCCAAGCGCTACTATCTACACGCCGCGGTTTCGCTTACAAATACAATTCCGATCGAATTGTAAATTTGAAATATTCCAAAAAAAAAACACACACACAAATAATTATTCCGAGATGGTCGCTTCCGTTTGGCGTTTTCCGCTTTCCGTCCATCCGCTGCGTTTGACAGCTCGCACTCGACTGAAAAATGCTATTCGGATTCTGAACAGAACATCTGAAACTGAACTAAACTGAATTCAGAAGCGAACTGATATGGGAGACAACGGATACCCAGCTCACCATTTGCAATTATCGATACTTTGTCGAATATTCTATTTAGAAATCGGCACAGGGCAATGTTTCATGTCACTAATTGAAGATCATGTAACGGAATGAATTTTGTTCTATTTTGGGTTCACCAATATTTAAAAAAAATTGTAATATTCAACAAATTTCTAAATCCCATGGCTACAAATATGCGTAGGTGAATAATTGATTTACTTTGCAAAAACAGGTACTAGGTAGGTAGATTTATCGAATATGGGAAAATGAGTATTGCCTGTTGGGTTTACTGGGTTGTACGAATGCTGCGTCTGTCTGCGGTTGATTCGGATGCTGGTTCATATTCTCCTTCATTCAATATTGAATGGCGGTTGAAAAACAACTTCGTTCAACTTGTAAGACATGCGTGGGAGATTTTTCGCTTGGTGTTATTGTTTATGTGTTGTGTTTTGTGTTCAAAGGATGTCTGGTTGTAGGGTGCTACATACAAAGCACACAAATCTATTACGGAAGAAGTCATTTTTTATTCTCAATGGAAATCTGCAAAAGTGTTAAATCTGGCAGAACTTTAAGTATTAACTTTACCAAATTAGCAGGGTTTAACAAAATTAAGCGGATACGCGTAATATAAATCGCTGTCAGCTTCATTTCACGAAATTTTAATGATGCGTGACTTAATTTTTGTTGAGTGCCGTTGATGAATATGTTTTCCGCGATGCATTCCAAGCAGCTAAAAAGGAAATAAAAAGCGAGCAAACAAAACACTTGCAAAGCCAAGTGAGTCCATTGGTATGACCACGAATCTACAGTAGATCGAAGCTGATAATTGCACTTCACTTCTCTCTGAATCTGAAGAAATTATGTAATAAATCGAATGTGACTTCTGTACAACAGCAACAGTGCATAAATGACTACGAAATTCAATCAAACTTGATTTCATTACTTCTCCCACACCCCAGCGACAACCTGTGGTATGCGATTCCTTTCAATCAAATAAACTGAAATCGTAAATAGAGAATCTCCTCATTGCGCAGACTCAACAATTGCATCTCGGTGTTCTTTTCACCATTAAGTCCACATGTAGCTTCAAAATTGAAATGCACTAAGTGCTTGAGGAAACCCATACACTTAGTGAATTTTATTGTTGAAAAATTTATTAAAATTTAACAGAACTCAAGAGAAACTTCCGTTCCGCATCTCCTTGATATTTTATTTTATTAAAAATTTGTTTTTACAAATACTATATTTTTATTATTAATAACTGCATTTCTAATATTCGATGTTAAGTTTACATCAAAGCGAGACTTGTGTTATTTTGGGTAAAATCCGCCATTTTTCTATTGTAAAAGTTTAAAGTTATACGAAATTTTCTGTGAATCAAATGAAAGTGCTTTTGAAATAAAATCTTCAAATATATATTTTTTAGTACTAAACGCGTAGAAGAGACCCATTTAATTAGTGTCTAATGAAGATCAAGACGAAGTCTGCCTAACGTCTTCCTCATATCAAGTGAGTGTAACTCAGCCAACAGTCTCAAATGTCGGCGATTTGTCTATTTCTCAATTTGATAATAAATGTCATTGTCAAAGGTTTAAAAACTATCCCTACTTTTGGAACTTTTCTTTTTTGGGCCACGCTTTTTTCCACATATTTTCCGTTAATAACGTTTTCTGTTCACAATCGAAAGATTTAAAATTTCATTGAAATCGATCCAAGTTTACTATATTTGACCACCTCTTATGCGGAGACGTGACATTGTCGTCAAATTTGTGTATCGCTCCAAAAAAAAACGTATACAACGGTAATGAATTCGGTGCGATTGTATAATTGTGTGTGTCCCATCCTGAGTGATGGTCAATTTCAACGGAAAGCTTGCTGCTGTGAAAACATTAATTCTCACAGATAGTAAAGCGTGGGGCCAGTTAACACGTTTGTTGACAAATGAAAGCGCATTGGCTGTGCAAGTGTCGGGAAGCTTATCGGAGGAGGAGTGAATAATTGAAGGGTGTGTGTACACATTGCGGTGAAGTGTAAAAACGTAAATGTAAATTCTCATTTGCAATTTACAAGATTTTGTACAACTTTTTTTGGCATTAATTACACTATCAGCCAATATAAAATATTTTGCAAACTATAATCATAGCCTCTACACCAGGGATGAAAAATATCTTTTTAAAAATATAGTCATAAATATTGGTTACAATTGCGTTCCTAGTTTTTCTCCAGCACGTTATTAGTTTTTTTATTAAATAAAATGCTATAGAAAATATGGTTTGATGCAAAAGTTGCTCCTAACAAACCTTCCCAAATATTTTTGTAATAATTTTCTAAATATTGACAAAACTGTAAAATTTTTACAGTTTTTCGTCAATTTTGTTCATGAAAGGATTTTACATTTTTGTCAATATTTAAAAAAACCTAAAAAATATTTACAAAGAGCTTAAACGGTGTAATGATAAAAAAAAACTATCGAAAATTAAAAGATTTTTAAAATGGAAAAAATATGAAAAAAAAAATGTTCTGCATATATGCAAAATTCGTTTTTAGAACATCCAGCCAGCATGAACGTTGAGACCCTTTGAGTGGTCGGGACCCCAGGACCCTACTTTTCAATAAAAAGTATGATAGGGCCTCTTTTTTAATTTATAAATTTTTTTATTTAGCAATTTTGAGAATCGACATTGGTATCAATGGAAAGGTCTATTCAATTCCTTTCGAATGAGAACCAAGGACACCTTAACCCGTTAATTACACTTCCCGGTAGAAAAAATAACTACTTTTCGAACTTTTTTCCTTTGGGCTATAGAGATTTTTTTAGGAAGCAAATAGTTGCGCTATTTAAAAAAAAACAACTTTGCAAAAGGAATTTTTCTGATAAAAAATTCCACTGAATTTTGAGAAAATTTGATTGTGTGCCACTGTAGATGGCAAAGAATATGCAAAATATATCCAAATTTAGAAAATTTGATTCCCAACTCAAATTTCATTTGAAAGTATCAAACAACTATCACAAAAAAAAGTACTAATTTGATTTCCATTTTTTTGTTATAAACAATTAGTATAAAAAACAACAAAAGTATACATTTTTTGTTATGTGAATTTATATTAAATGCATATTTATTTTGTTGTTATTCTCAGTGAATTGTAAATTTTTGTTTAAAAAAATACATTGACATACTTTTGTTATGTGTTTTCGTAATTTTTTTTTTTTGGGACAGGACCCTATTTTTTGGACTTTTTTGGAAAATTTTCAACGGTCAGCCTGCATCCAGCTCAACTTCGTCCATTAAAGTTTATAAAGTTTATTGCAAAACGTCTATTGTGAATGAACATTGCTTTCCCGTTCATCTTTCTTGAATTTATTTGGTAACAGTGGAAAAGGTGTCATCACTTATTGTAGACACGTTTTCTCTGAAATTTTTAATCATGAATTATAATTTAACGAGCTCATTTTTATTTAAAATTGATTTTGTATAGTCGTGTTCAAGTTCAAGTGCAGCATAAATCAAATGAACATTGCGATTCTTGATACAACAAATTTTTGTGCCAGCAGTTAGTTACTCATATGCGCATTTCGTTCCCACTAAGCAACTCATCAGTGAGCTTTCCTGGTACAATACTATTGCTTAAAACAACTGTATATACTTACAACGATACGAAACCTTTAAATTACAATTCGTTACATCAAAAAGCGCAGTCTTCATTTGATTTAAGCTGAATTTGAGCTTCAACGCGTCTATACAAAATCATTACAAAAATACCCCACTACAAAAATACAGTTGTGGTATTGCTGCAATGAGTTGTAGTTTTATTGTAGTGCTGTTGTAATGTTGTTGTAATAATCGTGTTATCGCACGTGTTTCAGTCACAACTTTGAGTACTGAATGTCGAGCAATTTTAGAAGTAACCATTCGAGGACTTAAAAGTCGAGAGTACATTTTGGCCCTTCACTAGTGAAGAAACTATTTTTAGCGAATCGAATTACAATTTCACAAAACGCTCTGCAGGAGATATATAATAGTAACCAACAAAAAACCGTGTTTCCGAAATGGCACACAAATGCGAAACGCCACATTGTGGAAAGGACGCGACACTCCAATGTCCCACTTGTCTGAAGCTGGGCATACCTGGATCGTTTTTCTGTTCGCAATCCTGTTTTAAGGGATTTTGGAAGGACCACAAGATCATCCACTCTCTAGCAGAAGGATCCGCCAAGCCAGAAACGAATGCGAACGCCAATGAGAGCGGCTACAATCCCTGGCCCCAGTACCGCTTCACCGGAAAGCTACGTCCATTTCAGCAGACGCCTAAGCGGGCCGTTCCCGATGACATCGAACGTCCTGATTATGCCGATCACCCGGCGGGCCGAGCCCCATCCGAAGAGGCGATGCGCGGTAACACGTCCATCAAGGTGCTGGACGACGATGAAATCGAAGCCATGCGCGTTGCCGGCCGGCTCGGTCGAGAATGTTTGAATGCGGCTGCTGCCGCAGTGGAGGTGGGCGTAACCACGGATGAGCTGGATCGGTTGGTGCACGAGGCGGCAATTGAACGCGATTGCTATCCGTCACCTCTGAACTACTACAATTTCCCCAAGTCGTGTTGTGCCTCTGTAAATGAGGTTATCTGCCATGGTAATTTTGTTGTTGCAACAACCCTTTAAATCCGTACAGTAACACTGAAACTTTAATCACCATAACACGTTACAGGCATTCCGGACATGCGGCCACTGCGGGATGGCGATATCTGCAACATTGATGTGACCGTCTACCATCATGGCTTCCACGGGGACCTCAACGAGACTTTCTTTGTCGGCAATGTGTCCGACAAGCACAAGAAGTTGGTGCAGGTAACGTATGAGTCGCTGTGCAAGGCCATCGAGATAGTACGGTAAGAATTCTGAGCAACATAACGCCCACGATCCTGTTTTTATCTGGTAATTTGTCCCTTCAGTCCCGGCGTCAAGTATCGCGAAATAGGCAATGTGATTCAGAAGCACGTTGCCCCACACGGCTTCAGCGTGGTCAAAAGCTATTGCGGCCATGGCATACACAGACTCTTCCACACGGCTCCCAATGTTCCGCATTACGCAAGTGCGTTACAGCTCAGCTTCTTTGCGCGGAATATTTAATTCTGTCATTTCCGTACTTTCAGAAAATTCCGCCGTGGGTGTTATGAAGGCCGGCCACTGCTTCACCATAGAACCGATGATTTCGGAAGGAAGCGCCAAGAACGAGCAGTGGCCGGACGACTGGACCGCCGTTACCGCTGACGGACTCTATTCGGCGCAATTCGAGCAAACCTTGCTGGTCACGGACACCGGCTGCGACATTCTGACACGTCGCCAGGAGAACAACCACCAGCCGTGGTTCATGGACAAAATGTAGACAATTACTCTCTCGATGCCACAAAAGTGACATTTTTCACTTTTTTTTACTTGTTTACTAATGTGTTCTTCTTTTGCATAGTAGAATAAAAAAATTACAACTTATAAAGTACTCCTCTGCATTTTATTTAAGACTAATGGGTGTGTGTAAAACTAGGCCGCCAGCTTGGGACTCCACTACTTCTCCAGCGGAGCGTAATTGAGCAACTTTTCAATGAGATCGACGTGTCCCAGTAGCATCCGACGACAGCAGTAGCGCTTCAATCCCAGTGCGTCCAAGGCGTCACTGAAATGTGTGAAATTTACAAATTTTGGTCTGAATCGCAATTGGCTGCTAATTACCCTTCCGTGTACTCCGCCTGCAGCAGGCCGAGGTACGACTCCCACTTGTTGCCAATAACTTTGCCGCACGTGAAACACCGAATTGGTATAATCATTTTGCCGAATTCTTCTTGGTTTCCCGAATTTCAGTTAAAAAAACACGCAGCTAATTTCGTCAACACGAGATCTCATCGATGAGAAAATATTAAACAACTACTAATTCCATAGTGATGTGCAAAACTTGTAAATTGAAATATTCACAATAAAAATGCAGAACTTTTAATTCTTGCTAAGATGATCTCTGGAACTACCTACATAAATAAATTTCCAGATAACTTCATGTTGCATACAGCATATGTAATTTTTTACTACAACTCTTTATACATATAGGTATTAAGGTGCATTTAGATCGCACGAACTCGCAAACATTCATTAGGCCGGTGTAAACGCCCGTTTTGTGATCGCGATCTTTGGTTCGTTCAAAATGTTCCGGCAAAGTCTGGCTTGCGATGCGTATTCGGGAACATATATTCAGGCAGTGTAAACGGTTGGGCGAACGGAATTACGTTTGCGATTAGACTTCACAACTAAAGTAGCGTTCGTTCTTGCGATCTAAATGCACCTTCAGAAGATGTTTATGTAGGCATTACGTGTAGGGATGGCCAACAATCGATCGATTAACCGATTATTTGTTTCCGCTTGTCGATTTTGTTTGACCGATTATTGCAAGTCGATTTAATCGAACATGCAATCGATGAGCATATTTGACGCATCTCTAGATCCAACCGATCTATTCACAATAACTATTCGCTCTTTCATAACCATCAAAATATATCTTTGACGATGATTGCAGCCGCTTTTCGAAGTAATTCTAGTTTTTAATGAAATTATAATTAACTACAGCCAGGCCTTCCACAGCAATTCTGCGCTCCAAGCACTCAGCGGCAATGACGGAACCCCCAATCCAAGCAGCTATCAGAACGGCGCTGTCTGACAAATTGAAGCCCGTCCATCTGGAAGTGATAAATGAGTCGTATATGCACAATGCTCCCAAGGGATCCGAGAGCCACTTCAAAGTGTTAGTAGTGTCGAGCGAATTCAACGATTTGCCCCTGATTAAGGTAAGATGCCAACAAACACTTCCGATTCGTTTAGCTGAAAATGTTGTATTACAGCGCCACCGAATGGTCAATGATATCGTCATGCGACAGTTGAAAGGTGACTTCGTACATGCTCTCTCGATCGAGGCCAAGACACCACAGCAATGGAAGCCCGCAACAATCGTAGAAGAGAGCCCCAAATGTAGGGGTGGCTTTGGCAAATAAATGTGAAGATGAATCTGCGATGTAGCACTACTGTAGGTGGTGCATTGTAATATATTAACGAACAGAATAGCAAATATAACAAATTAAAAAACCCAGGCACTCTTCTTTCATTGGCCACCTTCACATCACATTCCAGGTAAGGCTTCAACCTGCTTCCGTGCAGAGAGAATAACATCGTTAATGCCAACTCCATCGTAAGCAGCGCCACACACCGAAAGCGGCAGCTTGTAGCGTTCAATGTAACTGCGTATGTCGGCCACTCGCTGCTTGTGGCCCACCGTGTACTGGGGTATGCACTTGTCCAGCACGTGGACGCGGTACTTGGTGGGCTGTTGGTCGATGCCCAGAATACGGTCAACCTGCTGCAGGGCCGTGTCCAGCAACAGCTTTTGGCTGGGATTGGTGCCAAAGTAATGTTCGAACCAGTGGCCGCCCATCATTACGGTGAGCACCGTGTTGCCCTCCATGTCGAAACAGCAGCTATCAAAGATTACACCCAGAATTGGCAGCTTCTCCAGCGGCGGTACGAGAAAGCCAAATGCCTGCTGCTTGAGCAAGTCTTTGGCGTTGTATTGCAGATTGACGACGGCCACGTCTACATATGGTATCGACAGCAGAAGTGCTGAGAGCGATGGATGCTTGTCCCTGACCATGGGTGCCAGCCTGTGGCTGGGTAAGGCGCAGACTACGTGCTGAGCTTCGACCTCTTGGCCTTTTATTTGCATCACTGCGCCGCCATTGCGAATGAAATCCAGTCCACGTATCTCGGAGCATAGCTGAATGTCAACGCTTCGGTCGCTGAGGTATGTTCCGAGACTGCGTGGCAGCGTCTCTAGCCCGTCTTGAACGCGGTACATGCTCCATTTCTCTCGACTGGCCTTCTGGAACAGCGATGGTGTACCTTTGCTTGCTGATGAATCTTTTTTTCTGTTCTGCCACATGTCGAGAAAGACGCCTTTGGCCACTCCGCCATGCTTTTGCTCCAGGTCGAACAGTTTGTCCATAAGGAAACGTACACTGATCTCCTTGGCGTTTCCAGCGCAAATGCCGCAAATCATCGAGCTAATGGCATAGTTGGCCACCTCAGAGCCAAAGCGTCGTTCCGTAAAGTCGTAGATGGACTCGTCGCCGTGCTTGAGTGTCTTGCCGGCTCGCAGGTCATTAAAGAGAGCACTGACCAATGGTTTCGTGAAAGGTGGAAGTGTTTTGAAAAGCCCAGCGAGGCTATTCGGCAAAGGGCACAGCTGGCCTTTGGCGAATATCATGCGGTTCCGTGCGGCTGCATGTCCCGAACGAATCTCATCCAGTGGCAGTTTCAGCTCCTCAATCAGCTCAAGCGTATTGGCGCCCGCCACTCCCTTCGGTCGAATGGTGCGTGGACCCACCTCGAACATGAATCCTTTATCTTGATGTTGTTCCGATCGGATCCAGCCGCCAAGACGTTTTGAAGCCTCATAAATGGCCACCGAATGAGCGGAAGGACTCCGCAGAAGGTAGTATCCCGCGGCGAGACCACTCAGGCCACCGCCCAGCACAGTCGTGGTCATGATGATGTTTTGTTTAATAAAGGCTTCCCGACTTTTCACGACTTTGTCAATTTTTCATGAGAATACTGATAACGGACGGGGAAACCTGACACACGACATTGTGACTGATACTTAAGAAGAAGAAGACTATTTGTAAACAAACCACAGTGGCGGTTTGAAAATATTTACTATTAAAACAATCAAACATTTTTTAAACTTTTAAGCAGTAGCTATGAACATGGATTGCTTTATTAATTTGATTGGCCTGAGGGAAAAATAGTTAGTAGGAATCTTCACTTATATAAAACTCTTCGTGAGTATGTATGTATGTATGTATGTATGTATTTTTGTTCCCTTAGAGCCTATTTACACTATCAGTTCCATGACGAAAAATCTGACAAAGAGCTAATAAGAACTGCGGTAGTGAAAACGGGATTGAACATTTCGCACCGAAAATCCATACAAAAAACGTAAAAGGTGGCAACTCCATGCTTCGTTTATTTACATTTTCATATAAAAACTGTCAAATTTCATCATGCCCATGTCAGTGTAAATTCTAAAAACGGCATGCCCATGCGTCATGGGAATGACTGTGTAAATAGGCTCTTATAACTCAAGAAATACTTAACCGATTTTAATGAAACACATGTCAAAATGAGACCTCATCATAGGCTATATGTCATTTTATTAACTTTGGGCGTTCGAGGTGGGCGTGTCAAATATTATTCTAAAATGCTATAATTCATGCAGTGTTTAACCGATTTTGCTGAAATTTTATATGTGGTTTTGGGTAATGAATTGGTAACATGTTGATTCTGTAAATTTACAGTCCGCACACTGCCAAGCCTTAAAATTTTTAAAGCTCTGCAACTCGGGTCCTATTTAAGGGATTTCGCTGAAATTTTGGATTTGGTGCTGGGAGATGAATTGGCTTAGGGTTGACTATGGAAATTTGAGATTCGCCCACTGCCACGCCCTAAAAATTACATATAACATTTATACGTTAACATGAAATTACAAAATTATAGCGAACGAAGCTGTGGGTATAAGCTAGTTTTATATAAGAAGGATCGAGGAATGTATATGGAGGAACAAAGCAATTCTAGCAATTACCATTTACGAGTTGGACAATTTACAAAGAACCTCCATATAGTCGCGAAGTTCCGCAGCCGCAGCGGAACTTGCTGAAAACTTTTTCTTGAAAAGGCGATATTCGAATAAAAAATATTTGTTTGTGGTAAAAAATTTTATAAAACCAAATAAAAATGTATATGAGCCAAAATCATGTTCATGATGAAAAATCTGATAATGCGATAGAAAATTTTTCAATGAAAATCCATACAAAAAACATAAAAGTTTGCAATTTATTTAAATATTCATATAAATGTAAATTTTAATAACGGCATTCCCATGCGGCATGAACATGATAGTGTAAATTGGCTCCTAAATAGCTAATTTTTTTTGGCACTGCCCGATTAGGCGTCTGCTGAAATGGACGTAGCTTTCCGGTGAAGTGGCTGATTTTGGCCCAGGTTGGTTACTCTAGAGCACACTACTTTTTTTGTATGTAATTTGACATTTCTAATGTGAATATTCGAGTGAATAGTTTTCACTACGTTTTATGCACACGTTTTATACGGGACAATAGTTACTAAATTACCTTGTATGCATATTTTGTGTTGTATGGGAGGTGTCACAACCTCATGTGCACATGTCGATACCTACAAAATTTACCCAGAAAGTTTCAAGAGAATCGGTTCAGCCGTTTGGCATGATTCGGGCACAAAGACAGACTTACAGACAGACAAACAAACGTTTTTATGTAGGGATAAATAGAACTTTCCAATATTAACAAATTTATCAGTGAACAAAATAAAACTGACTAAAATCGACTGTGGACCACTTTTCACCAGAATATTTCAGAAAAATCACATTTCGTGCATTTGATAAATTTGGCGGCACACTGTGCTATCTAAGACATAGAGACAATTCTTAACCCTTAAAAGGAATGTATGTTCGACTAGCCTACATTAGAAATTACTCATACGCACGGTAGTTCGAACCATCTAATAATGCACAATACAGGCGAATTACGTAGTTAAAATGTCACAGCACAGTTAAAATGTGAAGCGTTCACAAACAAAATGAAGCATTACTAGCATGACTTTAATCGGTTCCGGAAATGAAATGTTTATGGCGGAAATATGTCGCAATGAGCATAAACAAACCAAGTAACTGACGGCAACAACAACAAGAGCACAAGATTAAGACGAAGCTGAACTCTTACAACAGTGGTTTGTTATCAGTCGCAACGGCGAAGAAAAAGGCGCCAGCGCAACGATAATATCGATTCGGAAAATCAACTCGGCCAAACACACACGCACACACACACACACGCACGCTCTCCGAAAAAGCTTGCGCCTGCCACACCAACAAAAGCGAAACTTTCACGGCTGCATTCAGAATTGTATCCGCTTCCGACGAGAAAGGTTCGTTCGTGTACGCCGAGTGGACGTCGAGTGTCAATAAGAAAAAAAAAGAAAAAATTTTCTAATATGTGGTGTACACACAGAAAGTGAAAAATTCCAAATTGTAGGCAATTTTTGTAAAAACGACAGGAAAATTGCATTTCATCAACAAAAGGTCGCTGCGGGACTACGGCGGTGGACGGAATAGCTGGAAAAATGGTTTTCGAAGTGGCGAAAAAGTTTTTAGGAATTAGCAAATTTTTCAGTATCCATTAAAATGAAATGGTAACGAAGAACCTCTACCCTCAATTGCAAATAAAAGTGTATTTCTTTGGTGCGTTGATGCGGAAACGGAAATCACAGTTTAAAATCCAATCAAGGGAAAAAATGTGAAATGGACTTTTTGTTAGTGACATGAAAAATTGTTTAATTAATGCGATAGTGTGGTGTGGCGTGGTGTTGGCTAAGGTGCTGGTGTATTGAAAAGAGGAGTTTGGACTTTTCCACACACACACACATGTATTTTTTTCTTGTACGAGCAGATTTGGTGCAAGGATTACATACAAATGCGAAAAGAAACGAAACGACTGAAACGACGACGACGACGACAGGGCACGACGATGATGGCGCTGCTAAACATACCACATTTGTGTCGTCGCCGTTCGCAGTCAGTGTGTATGTGTGTGTGTGTGTGTGTGTGTGTGTGTGTTTGTCAGTACTCGATTTCGAGTGCGTTTGAGTGTGTGCGCCAGGGAGTAGATACTTACAAAAGGAATCCCCATTTTCATACGAATTCAACGAATTCAACGAATGCGCGTTAAACTAACGAACTACGAACGAAGTCAGCGCACAGGCAACACTGACTGACGAGAATGTTTGTACTACCCGAACGGGGTTTTGTTTTCAAATAATATTAATTAATTCTCGGGACCCTAAAAAACGATATTGCATTCCATACAATCCCCAATTTGTTAAAATTGTTAACTAGTTTGCTTGAGTGTGTGTGTGTGTGGGAACGGCGAAAACGCCGTAGCCGTACTTTCTGAACCACTTTTGTATCGCTATTTCGACATTTGTTTGAGCGAGTTTTTGTGTATGTGTGTGTGCGTTCACTGAATGGCCAAAAAGCAAAACTCTGTTTGGTGCATGTGTTTGTGTGTTAAATGGGGGGAACGAAAACTAGGGCAGTGTGTTTTCATTTCTTCGCAATGCCTGGCTGCTCGTGCGGAATCGTTCGTTGGCATCCAGTGCCCAGTGCACGTTCGTTTTGCTTCAATTCGGTACAAATATTGTTGAAGAATTAAGCCATTACCTGATTTAATTGAATCGAACAATTTTCCAATTGCTTCTCAATGAGCTCGTAAATTACACATGAGCTCTCAAACAGTTTTCGACAAAAAAAAACTTTGGCAACATAAATACGAAACTTCCTGTAGTGCACGGTGCTAGCGGGGGTTATTAAACGTTATTGACTACACGCGAGACGCGCAAAATTTGATCAATACGAGAATAACAAAGACGTTTGTAGTTAGGGCACTTTTTCGAGCATAACATAAATAATGCTGCCAATTTTGCTTAGTGCTTTTCCCATACTTTTAAGGCATTTCATAAGTTTGAGTTGATAAACTGTTTTTGGTGTAAGTACAAATTCTTGTACTTCTCGAATTTTTGATCAAAAGAAATTCATAAATTCTTTTCATTCTGAAAAATCACTTGGATTTCCTGGCCGAATAGTTGAATGGCATTTTTACTGTTCATATGTACGCTTATATGTGTTGTGTGTGCGTGTGTCTGTGTGAAAAAGCTTTTGAGCAACAATTTTCGGAGTCAGAAAATGAGAGTGCGTGTGATTTGGCAAGAGAGCTAGAGATAGAGAGCAACCCAAGCACCAAGCAGGAGTGAGCTCCACACGGCGTGTTTTTTTATTCACTTTATTTACAACGAATTACAATGAAAATAAATGGGTAAGGAGACGATTTGGGGGAAAAGGCACAATAAAACAAGAATTTTTAGACAATAACAAAAAGAAGCACGCGAAAGTGTCAACTAAGCGTTGCAGTAGAACGGGTGACAATCATCAAAGTCAGATGTGAAGGTTATAATAATAAAAATAAAAAATTTCAATATGCCAAAAACTTGTTTCAATTCTAACTACCTAATATAGCGCAAAAATAACATAGAAAAAGAAAGATTAGCTTTATAAGAAAGCAACGAAAATTTCTAAAAACAAATGTAAAAATCACGTATTCAATACATCCAAAAAGTGCATTAGAAATTGCGGAAATTCAAAACGAACGCACAAGTGCAAGTATAAAAATCTATAAAAAAAAATAAATTAAATTAAATTAAATCAAACCACATCGTGCAAGTGTTAATTGTTACAATTCGAATCATCACGGAAGCAATCGTTTTTATTATATAATCGTCAAGCGTATTCAGTAAATACAAATTTCATCCAAAAACTTACTAAACTTTGTGCAAAAGAATAACGAATTTCCGAAGAAAAAAAATCCAAAGAAGAGGTGACAAAACAAATGAGGGCATTCTCCAAATATCGGTACTAAGAGCGTACTACACACAAACACACACACACTTGGCAATCGTATTCACGACTAATGCCTGATTTCATAGTGTGAATGTTGGCAGCCCTGGAGTGCCTCGGTGGTTTAGCCTGTACTAGGTAAGCACACACACACAATTACAACAATTATATCAATTACAAAACTATTTTGAGTTCATTTAATATTTATTATCAGCAACGTCGCCATCTGTGTGATATTCACAATTCCCATCGCGCACCTACTCATACATATTTAACCCCCTCTTACCATTTCCGTAGTCCATGATCTGATTTTGGAAAATTGTATTTGCAAAATACAGACAGTGGGTCAAAAATATTTGCGTACTCACTTTATTTGAGCGATATTTTATAGTACCTAACAATGCAGAGGTCTATTCAATTCCTTTCGAATGAGTAACAAGACACCTCAATCCGTTAAGTATTTATCGAGATAATTCTATTAAGAATTGACCTACTTTGCGGACCCACTGTACATTCATCCGTTATTTTGTTATTGATATATTCTTTTAAATTTCTCTACAACAAATTATGTACCCCAACATTTCATGGATGATTACAGAGTTGGATATTTTTGAAATTTAACTGAAATGGAGTAAGTGAACAAGTATTTAGATCAAGTTGACGTCATTACATCACTGATCACTTCAGATCACACCGTTAAAAACCACCCGAAAGACGAAAAACTGTTAAAATACCCGCGAATACTGATAACACAACCGTGCAAAATTTGAACGTTTTGAGACTCCATAAACCAAACCTAACAGGTTTTTGAGAAATTCAGAATCAAAGAGTTCAAAAATGGCAGATTTCGTGTTATTAATTAAGCTATTACGAAATATGGGATTTTTGTTCAAAGCTTCTGTTTATAATTTTCCTTTAAAAATATAGCTTGTTTGTAAATGTTCCAAAGATATGAATATTTGAAAGAAGTACTAAACGATGACGTAAACAGAATTGCTTAGCATAGATTAGCTTATTCTTGATGAATTACGGAAGTTTGCCCATTTTGCCATATTTCGACTCATTTGACCTGCATTTCTTAAAAACCTGAAGTGATGGAAAATTTCTGTAAACGCCATCTTGTTTATCCTTTAAGAAAAGTTAAGTTTGGTTTATGGAGCAAAAACTTGTTGGGCTGTGTAATTTTACCAGTTCTCGACTTTCGGATGGTTTTTTTTAACTGTTTTTTTCTCTCGGTGCACTAGAGAGCGGATTTATATGCAAGTCAAAATGTGTTGCATGATTTTTGGGGCAAAAAACATTTTAAGTCGATAGTTAACTAAATTACGAAGTATCGTGCACATGAAATGGCATACAGCTACACGATAACAATAGAATTATTGAACTATTGACTTAAGATGTTAATACTTTAGCGTTTTGTGCCACCAAAAACTGTTAATTTGCATACAAATCCGCTTCGTACTGGGTTGAAATTGTGTATCACGTTATTCGATATACTTGGTACTTGGCCTTGACAGCTAATATGGTGTCGAATGTGTTCCGATACTCGTATTATTTATTCTTACTCAGTTTCAGTTCATATTTCTGATCCATTACAAACTTTGCAGGTCTAAAGCAATCGTAGTTTAACTTTAACTGAAAGCCCCTCATTTCTGTCATGGAACGCTTAACATTGAATGGTCTTTGCTCCACAGTTATGTGTTATGTGTCGAAAACTTAGCGCAACTACTTCATGTCAAGCACACAGTTGTCAGAGCATTTTACATTTTTCAAATTCATACAATTGTAAACTTTTTCCCAACTAACAAAAAGGATTACAGAAAATATGCATTTACAATTGAACATTCGCCAAACTACTTAGCTGAAGCTGAAACTTTAGGAGTCTGAAAATTGTATATAAACTTGGCAATGGTGTATTGGTGTCCGAATTGTCATGACATTTCAGTGCTGCCACCAGTCAGCTCAAAGGTAACATTTCCAATTACATAATAGTAGAGCTTAAGCTAGAATTCATCAAATGTTGGTAATGTAAAAAAGACGCTCTTAGCATTCGAATTGTAAAAATGCATAACTCAACTCACAAGTAATCAAAATGTAAAGTAGCGTCCGAACTGTCCGAATTGATGAGATATTTGTCTGCTTACCTTCCGCAATGCGAATCATCGTACATTTTACTGACGTTCCTTTGCGCGTCTTCAGCAAGCGCTTAAGGTCAAGAGAATTTATTAGTTTCGCAGTACCTACGCCAGCAGCTATAGCGTAAGTCTTCCATTGAACAAGCATTTAGCATTAGTTGCGGCCATTTAGCATTAAAGGTGGAAAAGATTAAAATAAATTCTCAGTCAAGGGGGGCTTAAATCGATTTCTGACTCTCGTGAAGGAATTGCATAATTGTCTGGTAAATGTCAATCGGTGGACGTGAACTGTCTGTAGTAGAGACAAAGCCATAATTGGACCACGATTATACCTTCAAAAAAATGTCTTTGCATACAAGTCAACTCGAAGTAAAATTCTGAAGCAGCAACATTTTTTTCAAGCCAAAAAATCCCACCCAAATTGCGTTGCATTCCAGTGGAAGCACTTCAACTGGTTCAAGTAATTAAAATATTTCAATGAAAATAAATATTTCGAATGAACTGTTTACTTTGTGTACGATGCAAACACAAGCGAATTGCCGATATGTGCTAAATTTTTATTATTTGCTGTTTGCCATTTATTATTTATTATTACGATTAATGATTCGATCCGGAACATCTGTTCTATAATATGTTAGTAAACAAATAAAAGCGAAAAGGCTCCTCTTCGGTGTTGGAGGGGCGCTGTGGAGGCAGGCTATTTTTATATTGACACAGAACATGTAAACAACTCACAAAATATATTTATTAGCTTTTCTACTTTCGTGTGTTGATTTTGAATTGTGAAGTGGCACGTTAATGCCAAGGGTGTGATCTGATTCGTATGGGCCGCCACGAATGTGGTCAGTGCGAGTAGTTATTGTCTGTCATTTCAATAAATTCAATTAGCAAATTCCAAACAGTAACATGCGAAGTAATAAAGTAGTAATTATGATTTTAATTAAAAGGACAAAGGAAAACGCCTCCTAATTATTTAGGGGCCCAACATGAAAAGAAATTCCATTTGAATGAAATAAGCATTTAGGCGCCCAGGGGAACCTTTTCTCCCATTACTCCAAACAGAAATGCAAATTGGAAAAGTTGAAAACTTTGTCTCCCGATGGTGACGCATTCCTCAGTGTGTGTGCGTGTATGCGGCCCCCATTGGCGAATTAATTCAGCGTTAATATTCATAGTAAGGAATGCCGCAATGCTCATGTGATGAGAAAAACAAAAAATTGGAAAAAAAACAAACATTTCTGATGTCATCAAAAGGCAAATTTCTGAGAGAGGGAGGATGCGCCGCCGAGGTGTGGGCATATTAATTGGCAGCAAATGGTTTCGCCAATTCGGACCAAGCCTAAGCTTCTTGCGGGACTCGTTTACTCAGCATGTTAAATTACACTTTAACGATTTCACAGGGAGCGTTGCGACCATTGTCTGTAGTTCAGCTGATGAGTGCTTTCTGTGAACAATTGGCATAAAAACGAGTCTTCAATTGAACCCAACAAATCGAAATCCACTATATTACGTAGCATTTCGTACAGCTTTTGACTACATAAGAGGTGTCTTGCCTCGAAAGAATCAAGAAATTAAGGAAAACATTAACTTGTAAATGGCAGAGTTGTGACATGACATCCCCGACAGAATCAAGAAATTCATTGGCGTCAACGCGAACGACAACATCGCATGACATTTGGACATTTGGTGTATTTGCAAAAGTGATTAGCCACCTTTTGCTCCCCAAAGAACCATTTAAGGCAGCCGCAGCCCTGCCACCGCCACCGCCACAAACAACAGCAACACCACCGTATTGCCACAACGAAGGCTCCTCCAACGAATGTAGGAAACGGAACAATTCATATTTTTCGTTTTATTAATTAAATTTCAATTCGAGTTTGTCGCTCGCAACGGACGGCAAGATTCGCGCGCGGCAACGAACTGATCGTCGTCATTCCCTTCGAATGTTTGTTTTTGCACTTTTCGTTGGCGAGTGCGTATGAAAAGCGTTTTTCGCGAAAACCATTTTTGAAAATTTCACTTCAGTTTCGAATCGTGAGTGGTGCCGAGCACTCCTGCCCATTTCGTTCCGTTGTGATTGTGAGCTCAAGTGCCATCCATGCCACAGACAGCAGTGCATTGGCCTTAAGGAAAAATTATTCCAAAAATATATTCGATATTACGAGATTTGAGTGCGATACGAAAATCAAGTCCAATAGAATTGAAACAAGTTAAAAAAAGAAGAAGAAAAGTTCATCCGAATTTCGAATACGAAAATTGTGGAAATTGTGAAAAAAAGATTATGAAAATTTCAATTATTAAAATCTGGCTGTTCGGTCCTCAAAACGATCTTGATCAGTGATCTCGGCAGTGACGAGTCGTTCGTGTCTTTCTGGTGCGATTCGAAATAGACGCGGGCCATTCGCCATTCGATTGCTGTCCGCCGTGCGACATTTCGCTGATTTCACGCCACTTGTGTGTGTTTTTTATTTGTGTATTTATTAAAATTGTTCGTGGATTTTGTCAACTTGTCCCATTTGCAACACGACAAAACTCATCGTCGGGAGTACCCAGTAGCGTTGGCTGCGCCTCTGCATTCACCGAGCGACCAAGGGAGAGAGCCACAGAGATTGCGTGTATATCAAAAATATATTTTGTTTGTGACTATTTTTAAATAATGTATTCCCGCAACAACAAATAAGCTACATCAAAGAAAGAAAATTGAAAGAAAATTGAAAGAAATTGTTTCAACATTAATGAAATTTGCACAAGAAAATTCTGAAGTGATCAAAATGCACGAGTGCTCATCGATTCGACACAGTGGCGGTGCCCGTCGTCTCGAAGGCACATGAATTCTCAGAATCTCTCTTTACTCGCATCCGTCGGTCGGTGTATAGAAAAAAAAACTGTGAATTCTGAATTGTGTCCCCCCGAAACACATAAAACAAATACAAAAACATCAACATTTGTGTTTCTTCAGCGAAGCAATGTAAAGTGTAAATAATCGAAATGATGCAAGATTTGGCGTTCTCGAACTTAACCGACCACACAAATGTAAGCGGGTGGGGAGCAGGACGGCGATCATATTTTTAAAATCTTTTCACTAATTTTAAGTTCCCTATGACATTTATGTACATCATCAGCGTTGCTAGTGTTACTCATTGGCGTATTTTGAGCATCATTTTGTTGACTTAAATGAAGAACGATAGAGATTCGTTTGCCATCTATTCAATTGAATATTACATAAAATTTAATGCTTGAATAACTACTAAAAGTTAAGAATATCATTGAATAAAATCAATTCATATAAATTTTACTTCGATTGCCCATCATGGAGTATACGCAACATTTAATTGCCAAAAATCACATTCATTGGACATACATTCGGTTTATCCTAAACTCATCCATAAAATAACTTTACTATTTTCGGTGTCGTTGCAAAGACCCGTGTTTCATATGAAAAATTAGTGTTTGAATTTAATTTCTAGTCAAAATACATAACTGGCTAAACTTCTTTCAATCGAGACCATTGATTTTTCAAAGCAATAGAGTAACTTCAGAAAAAAATATAAAGGCATTTCACGGGACCCAGTGTAACAGAAAGAATCATAATATTTAAAATAAAAAATTTTTTCTTGCAACAAAAGGCCTGAAATTAAATAATATCACCATACATTGCATAGTATACAACAATTTTGGGGATTTTTAGAACACCCGGCGCTTCACACACATTTTCTAGTATTTAAAGGCCCGCTGATCACGAATACATATCGATACCTTAAAGCAGAACCATTCTATGTCCGTTTTCATGAAAATCGAGTTTTTGGCATTTTTGGATTCCTGAGAAGAAGCTGCAGCAGACAGGCTATATTGGTTTGTGGAAATCGTAATGAAAGTAATTGCAAAATGAGGAATTAAAAATCAATTTTCGTACAAACGATACCAATTTGAAAACTTGTTTTTCATATTCTAGAGTTTTGAAAAAATGGACATAGGCAAACTAGAGACATCATTTATGTACTTTTACAAAAAAAATCATGCAAATGACAAAAGTTGTATCCTTCTTTTTTTTGAAAATCTGAAATCATTTTTTTTAAGTAAAATTTTTAAAAATTTTATAAGCAAAACCAATGAAGCTATTAAGAGGAAATTTTTTAATTAGTTGTGTGAATGTGTGAAAGCCCGGTGGTTTTTTTACTGTTGTACAGTGTAATGAATACGCCAAGAAAATATTATAACAAAATGCAAAATATACCTACTTTCCGGAAATTGTTTTTAACAAATTAAAATACGCATACAAACTAGAAAAGAACCAGAACGCCGGAAAAGCATAATTTTGGCTTTTTATTCCTCTGTTTTTCTATAAGAATTAAAGGGATGGATGGAAGAAGGCAGTATATAACACACATATTATTTCGAGTAAATTAGTTTCAAAGTTTTTAATTTTTCTTTTTTCAGTACAAAATTGGTGACATGTCAAAAAGTCAATTTTGAATTCTCGCTTAATTTTAGGGTCCAGTTACTCATTGGACTAAATGTCCATGTTTTTCTCAAACCGACTTCGTTATAAATCCTAACTCTCTTGACAATCATTTGTTCGGTGCCAAAACACTTAAATCGTTAGGTAAAAATTCTAATAACTTATCTTGACTACGCCTAATTGACTCAACATTTCCCAGAATTTTGTTTTATGGACAGAATCCACTAAGAAACTGAACCCGCAAAACGTGGTAGTCATTAAATTTAAAGTAATATACGTTCGATTTCAATGAAATTTCAATGGGCATGGTCGGAATACTTTTACGCCCATCTACGATACAACCACTTTGTTAAAAATGTTCTATGAGAAAAAATTTTCTAATTTATTAAAATTTTTCGAAAAATTTAGTTTTTTTTGTGCACCGACACTAGCTTGTACCTAACAAAGTTTCCAGTTTATTCTGAAAGTAGAGTTACAAAATTTTCCCTAATGCCCATAAGAATACAACGGGCTGATTAACCATCCCAGCCAGGATCATCCATAGGATGATTTGCATTGAATATTACTCATACGCCATGTACAGCATTATGCGAAAAATTCATTTTTCAGCCGTATGATCATTTTTAGAACTACTTTGAGAAAAACTACAAAAATAAATGAACCCAAAAAATTGTGTGGTTAGCTGGCTTCAACAATAGAATTTTCACACTATTGAATAGTTTTTAAAATTTAATTTCAGCTTAAATCATGTCAACTAACTTAATTCCTAATACATTTGATACCTTTGGCCTGTTTGTATAATTTTACCACATTGACAATTCATTTTCTTATAGGGGATGTCGGGGTGTGACCAAAGCACTGTCGAATCATTGGCCGAAGATCCAACAGATTCACCATTCGATGCCGATGAATGTCTCAAAGTTCGAAAATACTGGTGTTTTCTGCTGTCCAGCATATTCACGTTCCTTGCTGGACTGCTTATTGTATTGCTATGGCGGGCGTTCGCTTTCATTTGCTGCCGCAAGGAGCCCGAACTGGGACCGAACGATCCCAAGCAGAAGGAGCAGAAGGCCTCGCGCAACAAGCAAGAGTTCGAAGGGACTTTTATGACAGAAGCAAAAGACTGGGCCGGTGAGCTTATATCGGGTCAAACAACAACTGGCCGAATTCTGGTAAGTAGAAACACCTATACCCCGCATTCGCTGAACGGAGGTAGCCATAATTGTACACAAAGTTAGCAGTTTGTCGCCGACGCGGAAAAGCTCAAACCTAAAAATAAGAAGATTAAAAATGGTTTTTAATATGCTTAGAGCATTGCTGGGCACCACACTATTTTAAAAATCTATTCACACTTTAGCGCCTTACGGTATTTTGCAAAAATAAAGTCTCAAATGAAAGCGTGAATAAATCCGCGGTTCGCAGCCTTTTTCCCCACCTCAATTCAATGCAAAATTCAGACTCAACACTTCTTCTGTGGCGGCTGCCAACCGAACAGCTTTTCATCATTTCTATTTGCTCCGAAACCTAAATTTTTCATTTTATGTTATTCTATTTAATATTTTTATTTATTTAGACCGTACGTTGGTTGGCTTTTATTGCTATTGGGTCGGCCACCAACACTGGTCGTGAATTTTTGTTTTTGGGCTCTCTTTTGGATTCGGACATGGTCAAGCGCGTTTGCTTGTGTTGTGTGCTGTGCCATATGCCATGGCGTTCGGTCGGTGGATGTGCGAGTTGAATTTACCAGGCAAATACATAATAAATTATTCATTGGGCACATTTTCCCATTGACACACTTTGCTGTATGTATTATGGTTGCGTGTTGCCCGTCATAAAACAGCACACAACAAAAGGCGCATTTTTGTTCAGGGGCTGTACATGCGAAGGCATTCGAACAAAAGGGACTCTTGGAAACATTTGAAACATTTAATTGAGTGCAATCAATTTATTTAGGCATTGTATTTGTCGGTGCGACGGTGTATATTCGTACTAACTTTTTGAAAAAATATTTAATTGCAATTAAAGACTTTCAAGAAACTCATTAAATGGCTTCGCCGTCAAGGTACTTTGTGTCACTTCAAGTTCCGATGACAAGGAAACTTATCTAATATAACATTCGCTGTCAGCTAAACGGACGCCTGACGCTTATCCCATGACACTTTCAAAGTTCAATCCACACCGAAAACTGCAAACAATCGATTCACACAGCTCGTTGCACAGCATCGGGCTGTGACCCTTTGAGCCTTGTTATTCTATAGACAAAACAATTTCCGTGCGAAAATCTCTCAGTCAAAGTTTTAATTAAGTTATGCCTGAGTTGGCTTCGGCTACGGCTACGGCTACGGTACGGGGATAATGAAGCAATTGTTATGGGACATTTATGACATGGCAGAGACAGCACAGCACGACTTAGTGTGTACTTCTTCAGTGTGAGCATCAAAGACAGGCAGGACTCATCGATTGCCTGCTGCCGGAATGAACTACTGTGAATTTATAGTGCACCCTTAACCCAAAGCAAACCCTTCGTAGGACAATACAATTAAGCCGCATGGAAGCCATGGCAACCTAAATTCACCACAAAAACATCGAAAATATCAAAATAATAAAATACAAACATACCACATCACACACAAACTCACACACACACACATACACATGTGTTCGTGTGTATGTACAAAGAAATAGACAATCGCAAGTAGGCACACTGGAGTGGGAAGTTGTAGTTTGTTTGTTGGTCGCTAACCAAGAAACGACGTTGTGCATCGATACATCGTAACAGATACGCGCGATGGCACTAAATAAACGTACCCTTAATCGGCCTAAGAACACAAACTGACATGCCAGTGGAAACGCCCGTCGCACGTCGCACGTCGTACGTCGCCCGTCCATCGACCTGTATAGAGTATAGAACTCTGCAGAAAATCAATAAAGCACTTGGAGTTCTGTTGGGCTTGTTGTGTTCGAGGGAGGTAGTGCATTTGTGTGTGTGTGTGTGTGTGTGAATAGGTTATGTAAAATCTGACATTAGGGGCAATTTACGAAAAGGGCAACTGGGATACTTGCGTAGCTAAGTAATATTCAATTCGTAAGAGGCTTCGCTATTTAAACTCTACTTAATTTGATTGCAGGAACGTACAATGGCTGTTACTCAATTTCGCTCTCTATTACACGGTTCAGTGCACCGGACTGTACGTGACATCGAATGCCATTTATGGAGTAACGGCAGTGCTCAGTTAATATTGGTAGAAGACTTGGCGAACGAAAAATGTTGATCTTAGGGCATTTGAAATGGAAATTCTCATGCATTTCCCCCATTGAATCTGATTACTTTTTCAGCTTATGTACACATAGTCCCATTTCGTTTCTTTACTTTACATAGAGCAAGTTGTGCTTTTTGGTCCGTTCGGTGAAGAGCATTAGTGACATTTTCTGACTGAAATTACCCGCACTTCCCTTTGACACTTCTTTTGTGCAAGCAGGCGACACAAGTTGCAGCAGCGCCGTCTGCACTTTCTTACAAAAGTGTGCATGCATTTCTGTATCTAGATACTCGTGCAGAAGTATCTCGAACACTTCTCCATGCTTTGAGGCAAAGTCATTATGATATTTTTTTTTTCGTCTTTTTCGTATTCTTTTTCTTACTCACACATTCTGCAGATACTCTGAAACGCTGAAGCGCTGAAGACAATAAAATGCAATTCAAGTTTTTGAAAATTCGCACTACGTAAGTCAAGTGGAATAATGGGACTCGAAAGAACATGTTGCAAACGTAGTGCAGTGCGCGAACTACTTGACAGAATTTCCTTTGGAATTAATGCGCAGTCAGGAAGGAACTTTCAGCATTTTTTCGCATATTTATGAGTGAGTTTATGGAGAAACTGGAAAAAAAATTACTCATACGACACGTATGACGCAAGGAATGCAATTTTTAATCCGTTACGAAGTTAACATATTAAAATCGAGCATGAAGCAATATCGAGATAACAGTATTTCTTGGGAGTGGGTGTTCTACTTTCTGTTTTGTAAAAATTTTTGACTTTTCCAATGCAAAGACATCTTTACAACTGCCAGGGAGAAAAACGAGAAAGTCTTTACACCGAAGTTTGGCAGGAATTTTTTTTCACTTTTGCCTCGAACTAGGTTACAGTCTTCTTTAGTGACTGTGTTCGTGTGAACGAGCTCTGAATGGCTAATACTTGTAGCAATTCAGACGGGGGAGATATATTCATTCCGAAAGCCTTTACACTAAGTACGTTCATTCCCCCATTCACGTTAAAAGCTTTAAGGTAGTTGAAGCAATATTGAAGAATATATTACGAGTACAGCTTGTAAATAATTAAAAGTCATATTGCTTATTACAAGGGAGACGGTTACTGGCTTAATTCAATGTAGAATCACTTAATTTACGCAACCGCTTGACTCGGCAGTGTTAAGTTATATTGCCGTTAAACTGAATTTAAAGAGCAACAGGACTTCAGAGAGTAAAGGAGTTGACACCTCCACTTTTATGGCATTTTCTCGCCAACAACAACGGCTCGATGCCATATTCAACGGCCATTCGAGCAAAACAGACTTCCGGTATGTGTTTGCAGTGAGTGTGGAAATAAGCACTTCCGATTTCACTTTATGGCCGTTAATTAAGCTCTTTACTACCACACATACTCGCACTCAGGCACGCACACAATTCGAAAAAGTACAATTGGTTTTGATTTACATTTTAATTTCGCTGGAATTACTTAGAACGGTACTAAGGTATACGTTACATGGTAAGAACAACGCAAATCAAGCAAATACACAATAAAGTACCATAAAGTAGAACTTACTGCAAATAAACATAAAACGTTTCTTCAGCTGTGGCACATTAAATTTGAGGAATTGAAATGTTAAAATGAAATTGTCAAAGTTTTAGTTTTTCTTCTCAGTGCAAGTGTTTGTTGGCAGAATCTCGAAATTGGACTTTTGTGAATTGTCTAATTTATATGAGATACTCTCGAAATAAATGTTCGCTCTCTGCCTCTGCCTCTCCCTCTCTCTCTCCATTTCTTAGTCAATCAGCGAGTTTTCCGTTTTGACAAATCATTGTGCCAGCGTATACCAACTAGCCCAATTCGTTATTTTTTAGGCACAACAAATAGAAAATTGGCAGGTGGCTACGTACACTTGACATTGTCTGTGATTTATTGGTGTCCACATTGGCATTTTGGCATCACAGCGCCGGAGAATGGTGACAGCTGGGAGCAGGAAAATATCAATGCTAAGCTAAATTGCCAAATAGCCGGGGGAAAGTATTGATTGCGGGAATTCTAGAGCAAAGTATTGCCAACAACAAAATACTCCCAGTATCTAATGTTTGTGGGAAAATTTGTGACGATTTCACACTGTCATATTTTTGATTAAAAAAAACCCAACTTAAGCAATGTCCAATCTCTTAAAACCTTTTTTTTTTAATAATGTAAATGGCAGGTACTCAGTGACTTGCCAACAATTAAGCTGTTGACGGTGGTTACCACAACAAAATCCTTTTCATTTCTTGAAATTGTTAAATCACGCCATGGCGCAAAAAGTGCCCCATGTAAAACTAAATGGAGCTGAAATTACGGAAGCAATGAAAAATGTCACTTTCACACTGCAAAATACAAATTGATTTAATCGCTCAGAATTCGCCCCTGCCAACTGGAACCATGCGTCGTTTTGCACCGTCACAGTGTGCCTCTCCACAAGCTGGCATTTTATTGGTTGGTTTTCTTCAACCAATTTTCGCCGGTAAAAATGTGCTTTAGCCAATTTATATTTGAGAAAAAAATAAAATAATAAACCATTCGGAAGTGTTTCGAGTCGATAATAATATGTTTGTTATTGTTGATATTTCATGCGGTGTGAACATGCATGTATGGTTGCCCACACACAGCCACATATTCAGCATTCTTCACACGGCCGGGTGAAATGCTCACACTTCATAATATTGCAAGTGTGAAATGATTTCCTGTCGGTGTTTATTGTCTCGGAAATGGCGCGATTTTTTTTTTTCGGGTCAGTCAAGTTTAATTTTTCATACATTGTGGGCATGGCATATGGGGGATTTGTAAAAAGTAATGGTGTGTACGAAAGTGAAAACATTTCATACACACCATACTAATGGAATACAATTCAACTGAATCACAAATGGAAATGATTGCATTTATTCATTGAACAATAGCCGACCAGGAACCATCCACATATTTATAGACGCCAAGTTATTGCTTTTTTGTAATGAAAATTGAATTCTTTTGAAAGGAAAAGTTTTTATTGCAGTGCTCAAGTGACGCCAGCTTTCAACAAACGCAGCCACTTACGTACATCCTCGCACACACTTCAATTTCCTCTCATTACACACACACACACTCACTCACTCACAGGCACATATGTGGCTGGTCGTTCTTCGCACATGCCACTTGCAGCATTTACCACATTATTGAATCCCTTTGAGTTGTGTGATTGACCCAAATCGGCCAAGCCATTTCTGTCGTCATCGGGGCCCGTCCGTCCTAGTCAGCATTAACATGAGATATGACTCTGACGCAGCTTCCATTCGATTGTGTTGAAAAGAATAGAAACCTTAAAGCTCAGACAAATTAAAGATGGCATATCCTTTTCACTGTGGCCTCGGTAGTATTACAAACGGTGTGACAAAATCCATATGTCCTTGGATACTTGTGTGCAGGGTATACAAATCTAATCGCAGCTGGCCATAACGGACGTTAAATAACTCTAAGATACTTCTATACTATTTAATTTCGTCCTGATGGACTCAAACTCAAACTCATAGTTGGCCCTAACGAATGCCAGTTAAGCAGTTGTTGCTTGGTGTGAGCGCACCATCATCATTGTCCCCAGCGTAATGTTTCGTTCCTTTGTTATTTGTACGTTTGTGGGGTGAACCTTCAATTATAATCAGGAAATAATGTAGAAATAATATATCAGGATCAGCACGTTTGCAATTACCCAAACATTACAATGCCAAAACAATAAGCTCCGTTTCGTTCGCTAATTTATTTTGGCAACATTTGCAAGTAGGTGGGCCAAAACAACCGCAATCTGAATTGACGTAACACGGACAAGAGGGCGGCAGGCAAACGGATTCAAAGTAAAAATAATATCTCAACGGCAAGTATCCCTGACATTTACAAGCGAGCAGCCAATGGCACCGTTGAGCATTTTCGCTCTTACGTAAGCTCAAGCCACTCAAGCCTTCTTTACAAAAAGTTAAATCTCAAGTATTTCAATTGTAATCGACATTGAAGGGATTTTCTGTGCTTCTTGGTTTGTTATTTAAAATTGGTTCGTTTCAAGGGGAACGCACTGTTATTGAAACTTGCGCCATGTTTACATACATCGCTGCAGACACATTCACTTAAATAATTGACATCCTTTCTGCAGTCGGCTTGGCAATTGTACACCAAAGTTATCAATTTCATCAGCAGTCCACTTTGTAGAAATAAACTTTTTCCAACATAAATCAATTGTTCGGCCGGGCAATTAAAATCATATTTCATGTGCCAGACAGAGAAGCAAATTGGGGCCAAATTGCATTCGGCAAGCGAAACTGCGACGCAGTGCGGCGGTGGCACACCGAAGGAAGCAATCTGATATGTGTATGTGTACGGTGTACGGTGTACGGTGTTGGTGCGGTACGAATGCATGAAAGATAATCGGTTTTTTTTACATTTTTTTTACAGCTCTCGTAGGCGTATTCGATTTTTCTCCCACATCATTGTGCAATGAGGCGCAGAATGTGTGAACTTGCAACGGCAGTGAACATACTTCAGTGTCGTGTGCAAGGCAAGAGGGACTGGAATAATGAAAATATTGACACGAATTAAATAAGAAATCACTTGATTGTTTGTGACCCACACACAAATGAGTCAGTGTCCATCTAATCTATTCACAGAGTGACACTTGCGTTAATTGCCATGTCAAGTGCACATGCTAGTTTGAGTTGAATTTCAAGAGTGGGTTGAAGGCGTTAAAGTGTTTGAATTGAACTGTTGTTGGTATGTGGGCAATGAGAGCATTGAGGTTCCAGCTCTCAAGTGGTTGCTCATAGGCAAGCGGGGCAATATTTTTCCATTTTTATTTAGCCGCTCATGGGAAAAAAAAGGCTCTGGGCCGTAAAGTAAACCTGTTCCGTAATTTTGTTTGAGAGCTGGAAAAGGAAAGGTTGTTGCTTGTAGGCGCCCATAGCCCTACAAATCGCAGACTATAAATGTTCCATCGACATTTCCTATGCTCTTCTTACCCCCCCCCCCCATGAACTGGCATTCGTATGTGAATTTGTTGAATGTAATTAACTTATTTGTTTTTCTGTGTCATTGTAGGTCGTACTTGTTTTTATACTCAGCATTGCATCGCTTATCATTTACTTCGTGGACGCGTCTAGCGAAGAAGTCGAACGATGCCAAAAATGGAGTAATAACATTACTCAGCAAATCGATCTCGCATTCAATATATTTTTTATGGTTTACTTTTTTATACGAGTAAGTTGTTCCCCCTTATGTTTGCCAATTGGACTTCTTTTTCGTTTCGTTTTTGATTTGATTTTCAGTTCCATATCAAAAGCTGCTATTTAACAAAAATTCTTCCATTTCCATTTTCATTTATCTTCTTTTATAGTTCATAGCGGCGTCCGATAAACTTTGGTTTATGTTAGAAATGTACAGTTTTGTAGATTATTTTACAATACCCCCGTCCTTTGTATCAATATATTTAGATCGGACATGGATCGGTAAGAATTCGACAATTGAAATTGCCACTGCACACTGTCATATCAAAAGGCACGCTAATGGAATGCAAAGCAAAGAAAAACCGCCAAATCTCTCAATGATCAAATCAGTAAATAATTCGGGCAACGCTTTTTGATGTGACAACGCATGCAATGCACACAAATTTCCAATTGCAAATGATTTGAGTGGGCCGCCCAGAGTTCACTCGAATGACTTGAAATTGAACAACCAAATTCCCTTCAGTCGTTCTCGCTGAGATCGGGTTGAATGTACGCAATGAATGTTACTCCATCTGTCAAATATATATACGCAGGTCTTCGATTTCTTCGAGCGCTACGTCTCATGACTGTTCCAGATATTTTACAATATTTGAACGTACTAAAAACATCGAGCTCGATTCGCTTGGCTCAACTAGTATCAATTTTTATATCCGTGTGGTTGACGGCAGCGGGCATTATTCATCTGGTATGTAAACAACTGCACTCTACTGAGAATCATCCATCTCTCACATTGTCTACAGATGCGCTCTGACAATGGCTTTCGTCGTTTGATAAGCAATTCGCTCCCAGCCAGAGTCATTACAGATCAACACTGCGAATTGCTTATCAAATGGAATGAAGTGCTCAGGCGGCGCATTACTTATTTATGTTTGTGTGTCCAATAGTATAGTTCGTTAGTGCGTAGCCACTAGTTGGATAATTGTGCTGATAGCAATTTTGCATTTACTTAAAATTTAGCTGGAGAACTCTGGCGATCCGCTGGATTTTAATAATGCTCATCGATTATCCTATTGGACCTGTGTCTATTTCCTAATTGTGACCATGTCGACGGTAGGATATGGTGACGTATACTGTGAGACTGTTTTGGGAAGAACATTCCTGGTGTTCTTTCTGCTCGTCGGCTTGGTAAGTGGCAGCACCCTTTATCTACTCCCATTTTATTATTATCAACATATATATATATGCATTTCAACGATAAGAAAAACCAATACAACGTTTATATTTTGAAAAGTGGAAAGAGACCAATTGTATTCTTAAGCCGCCCAAAAATATGTCTAACTACTTGAATTTGAATTGTGTTCCAATAGAATTGTTGTCGCAAAAGGGGCTAGCTCTGGGAGCAATCAGGGTTCTACTACAATATAAGCATTAGTGTGTGAATGAATTTATGATATTCGTATAAAAACAAAGTCAATATTAGCTAACTTTGAAATGGTAAAAATTCGTAGTTATGTATAAATAGCGTAAGCTCCGTTCTGAGCAACGTTTCAAACCCCCCTCCCCCAGCCATCATTGTCGGTACTCATTAGAACTTTACCTAATCTTAAGTTGGCCTCATAACGACGTCGTTGTTGTATTTTGACTTGTATCCTTAAGTACATACATAGGAACTTCATAGTTAGTCATAGTCGTACTCTCGAGATATGCACATGTCATCATGAATAATTTTTTGTAGTTTTATTTTTACTACTTATGTATCTACTCTTCATACATATACATAATTGCAATTATGCAGTTCGTTTCGTTATCGTTTGGGTTTCTCGATTATATTTTTGAAAATGTATAGTTATCACTTGCAGCTGGTACTTAGTTGTAATTTCCCCTCGCCTCGCCAACAAACATACATAACTTTTGTGCATGCTTTTTACGTTTACAAAATTTCATATTTTCATTTCCGAAATAACCAAAAAAACAAAAAAGAAAATCAAAACATTTTAAAAGGTTCGCAGCGCCTCAACAAAAACTCGCTTGATTACGATTCGTTAGTTAGACATCCACAAACAGACATGATTTGATTTGAGTTTACAATTTACAACATTTTTGCAAGGAGGAGTTTCGTTTAGCAATTTGTTGAATTCGTTGAACGGGCAAAACATAACGTAGCATAAAAGCTTTAATATCAGCCAATGAAATTACACTATGCCCGAGTTGAAAATACAAATTTCTAAAAATCATCTAAAGCGTTTTTGTGTTCTTTGCATGCGATGCTGGCTGCTGCATATTGTGTAACCGCTTTTATGAGGCCTAAACAGAGTATTAAGTATTTCATGCAAATATGGTTTAAAACGAGTTCAGTCAGTTCCTTGTATGTGTGTTATTTTGTAATCGAATGTAGAGAGATTTGGGTGGAACATTTATACTTACTAACTTATGTCGTGTGGTAAAAAAAAAATGGTAAAAATATTTTATTATGATTGAAAAAGTCGGAGGTGGCAATAATGAAAATTGATAACCGAAATCGGCTACTTGAAAAATTTTAAAATCGTCAAAAAAACAAATTTTACATTAAATTTTGTAGAAAAAAATATTGATCCAACTCCGACATTGAAAATTTATGTGAAATTTAAATTGTGGTCGAATATGCCAGTTATGAAAATGAACCCAAAATAAACATTAAAAATGGTTTTAAGAGGTTTAGAATTGAAATCCTGAGGTGAATAGAAAAATTATATTTCCCAAATATGAAAAGTCTGAGACCCTAGAGGTTGTAGGCTGTAGGAAATATCGCCCAAAAATAAAATTGAAAAATCGGCCAAAAATTAAAAAGGAAAACTGACAAAAAAAAAAGGAAAAATCCCCAAAAAATTTGGAAAAATCGCTTAAAAATTTAAAATGTCTCTATTTTTTTTGTAATAATGCAGTGACGCCGGCGTTTTTGAAATTACTTGTATTTTATCATAGAATAGTAAATACGTAGCGAAATATGTTCTTTCTCGGGATATTTGGTATTTGATAGTAGGAATAGCGCGATTTTTCAGGATGTAAAAAAGTAAAAATGTTACACAATTTAAAACAATCTCATGCTGAAAAATCGCCCAAAAACTTAAAAGGAAATTTCGCCCAAAATTTCGCGATTTTTCCAAATTTTTGGTCTATTTTTCCATTTTAGTTTTTGATATTTCCTATAGCCGATTATTCAAATAAAAATTCGCCCACATTTTGGGTAATATATCCGTTCCAAGCTTTGATCCATATTTGTTGGCTTTTTGTGGGCAATTTTTTACCTTTGAGGCATCCATTTACAAAACAACCGTTATTCAATGTCAGAACAACTTAAAAACCTTCTGATAAGAGCGCCTGTTTTAATGGAAAATCAATTTAAACAAAACAAATAAATTACAATTTCTCAGAATTGGTTGAAGTTGATTGAAGGAATTGCTTTGGAAATCGATGCCTCATTTCTTAATTTTGATGATTTTTCATAATTTTTGGGTACATTTTTTTTTATATTTTGGTCGATTTTTGGTACCGGAAACCGGAAATATACAAAATCAAAATTTTGCCGAAACAGTTTTATTTGTCGAAAATATATGAAACCAATATTTTGGTCGGTTTACAAAAAAAAGGCTTTACAATAACATCATCCACGTACTTAACTACTTTCATCTATGCTTGAATTTGTGAAATTGTGAATAATTTTACCATTTTTTCTTTTTAAAATTAAGTTTGGGTTCGACTCTTTTTGAATGATTTATTGAAATAGTAAATAAAAATGAATAAATTTCCATTGAATCAATCAATAAATTTTAGGCAATGTTTGCCAGCAGTATTCCGGAAATTATTGAACTCGTCGGTAGTGGCAATAAATATGGCGGTGAACTCAAAAGAGAACACGGAAAGAGGTAGTCTATGAAAACCAATTTCAATTAAAAACAAAAAAAAACCAAAAACATTTATAGTAAAAATAATATAAATATATTACTCTATATTATCAACGTATATTATCAACGTTTCTGTTACGCAACTACTAAATATCGTACAAAATTCAATTCCAAATTATCATTTTGAGTTTGATTCTGTTCGTTCACGTTTTCCGTTTTCCGTTCGTTGTTCATTTTGTAAAGTATGATTTCGTTTGCGCAATTTCAAATCCGAGCGGGAGGCGCCGGCTGGGAAGCTGTTGCCCTCCCCGCTCGTCAAAATTCAACTGCTAATTGCCCTCATTTTTGTACCACAACTAGAAAATGGTTACACCGTGAAAGATTTACAATGCTTTATGGAAAAGCATTCCAATTCGGCTTTTTATATGTTTCATAATATTTCTTCAGCACCTATATCGCTGTTTGGTAATTTTTTAATAGTAAATCTATTAGTCTGTTACCCTTTTTATTTATATTTTATCATATGTAGTTGAAAAGTCCTCGTCATACCACCCACCAAAATCATCAAACGCCCCTCTGCGAATAACATTCGAATCAGCATTTTTTGTTTGTAGAAACATTCGCAAATCACCACCCCCCACAACCACCACCAAATCTTGTACAAGTTTTTTCATATTCGTTTTCGTTTTTTTTGGTTTTTTTTCCAATTTTATTTACAGTTTTTGCTTGTAACTCACTTTAAAAGTTGTTTTTTTTTCGAACCCTTCCTAGTTTGATCCATTAAATGCATAATCTACAGACCATTCACAAAAGTATTTGCCGTTGACACAACACGTAGGAGTTTTCAATCGAGAAAAAGTTTTTTACATTGAAATGCTGTCAAGTTTATTCCATTAAAACACACATTTTTAAAAAATTCAATACAAAAGTTTGTTGGTTTATATTTTAAAGAGAATAATAACAAAAAAAAAGAACGTACCTAGCATTTAGTAGAGAACTTATTCTAACGTATAAACTATTTGGTTGTTTGTTAATGAATTAATGATCGTGTAATACGAAAGCACATTTGAAAAGAAAGTCTAGAACCACTAGGGGTATCCCACACCCATGGCACATTAATACACTTTGATATGATTAGAAGAATTTCTACTAGCCGAGTAGGTCTGTCTGTAACAATTGCGTAGTTGCTCTCTCCTGGGCATAGGTAATATGAAAATAATAAATTCATATTCACCCTACCTAAAGCATTAAGAGGTTTCGAATTGTCTTACATGGTTAATAGACCATGACAGAAAATGAGAAATATTTCATTGCGCCGAAAAGTAAAGTGTAAACTTGAAATAATGGCACTCTCAGTTTATCAATAACTAGCTTACTAACCCGCCGTTGCTCGTACATGTACTTTCAGTAGTGAAAGTAATCTCCCTGAACCCCTTGAACCATCCCCAACTCACCGTAAGCCCCTGGAAATCACAAATAACAGTAGTGAAAGTACCTTCCAGGACCATCCTGTGCACCTTCGTGTAACATTCCCGTGAACTATCCCGTGAACCCCCAGTGAATTCCCCGACCATAAATAAAATAAAATTTGCAATCAGCGACCCCGAAAATTCCCCTAGACCAAGTTTAATAATATTTCGATAGAATCTTGAAATTTCCGTCGCCATATTGGATCCATTATTTTGAATTTGTAAATCTTAACATCAAATTCGAAATCACCGACCCCAAAAGTCCCTAATACAAAGTTTTATACTAGTTCGATGAAATCTTTAATTGTCGGTAGCCATTTTATATCCGCCATTTTGAATTTGAAAATTTTCCCATCAAATTCGAAATTTGTGCTCGATTCGAGATTTAGGAATTTCGGACGCCATATTCGATCCGGCATTTTGGATTTTCTCGAGTCCTCCTATTCCCGAGTCCACCTTTCCGAAGCACCCACTTACCTCAGAAGTAGTCCTAAATGTGAGCAACACAAAGACAAAACCCAACAAATCCTAATGAAACCTTTTTTGAAATTGTAATGTAGTGTCTTAAAACAAAATGTTATAAGCAATGCGGTTATGTGTTTAAATAATCCGCTACTTATGAGCCGAACTAAACTGAAACAGTGGTCAGAATGGTATTACCATGGTGGATTTACTCCAAAAACGTGGCCACGACCACATTTCGTCTCTCTGGGTGTGGGGTGCGTGAATACTTTTGCTTATCACATTAGAATTAAGCAACGTAAGATGTTGTTGATATTTTTACTTTTTTTTATTTTTATAACTTTTTGTTGTAATCTTTGTTATTCTGAATATATCGCCCCCTAATCGCGAAATGATCATAAGTGGTAGATACTTTTTCCAAAACTGTTGTTTTTTATTCCATATGGTTCCTTAGCTTGTGCTGCATCTTTCCACATACTTATAATATGCAAAGTATACATGAAACGGTAAAAAAATTAGCTTTCAATTTTATCGTATCTCATTGTTTTCATACAAAATGCATCGTCAACAAAATACAAAACACCGTCAGCTGTAAAATTTCAAAAGCCACGCATACGATAAATTCGCGATTAGGCGACGATATACATAGGTCACGCATTTTCAAGTTACAATCGAATCTTGCATCTTCAATAATCTAAACTTGCTCAATTCTTTAAGGCCTGCTTTCAACTATAAGTAGTCTCGTCATTCTATCGTTTCATTCGATGGTACAAGTATCCTATCAACTCGAAAAGTAATTCGTATTTTTTTTTCTTATTCGAATATTGCATATCTTACGTTGTTTAATGTGTATTTTTTTTTGTATCGTATTCCATTGATTCTATACCAAACACCTAGAAGTTTGTCGCATTCATAGAAGCTTTCAATAATGGAGTTATCGTAAATTACATAGCCCTCGCGTTCTTATTCAACCCATGGACCATGCAACTAATGCACAAGGCATTCCATTGCCAACGAAAGTGACCTTTTTGCTTCTCCACTCATGCAATGTCCGTTCGGCATCAATTCTCTTCTAGGTGTAGCGTATACCAACTTCGGCATGGCCGAAAGGCGCACTTTTTCAATTCTTTTAGTTTAGTTTTTCCCCTTAATTCACTTCTAAGTTCCATTTTTCCGATTCCACACTTGAGGTAGCTTCTCTAAAGTCCGGTAACGAAATCAAAACTAGATTCGAGCAGTGCAGAGGGCCATCTACTAAGCAGTTGTAAACTAAATTGTACATTGAGTTATTCTAGCGAAAAATCTATAGTAATCTAAGCTTCTTTTTTTTGTACGTATGTTAATATTAATGGTTCTTATGTATATTTAAATGTTAAACAAGCTCAATAATAATACAATGTGCGCGTGTGTATGTGTGCTTGTGCTGATGAATGTGCGTGTATATAAGTACATATATGTTTATGTAAATGTATCAGAGGACAGTTCCAGGGTCCGGGTTAGTCATGTAGGTACCGGTTTTTGTACATTATTTACTCTTTCCATGACGAGTTCTTAGTTTGATATTTTGCAGAGTACATAGTAACTACCACATGGCAGAGTTGGGCTGCAAAATCTGATAATATTAAAGCCACACAACGAATTAAAAAAGTTTACTGTAAATACATTTTATTATAAAGGTCTTAAATGTGTACTCGTATGTGTGTTAAATTTAGGCTGTGTTCGCTAGTTGGATACCAGAAATCACTGAACTGGCTGCCCAGAGAAGCAAATATGGTGGAACATATAGCAAGGATCCTAGAAAAAGGTACACACCCTGAGTTGTACCCACCGCCACACAAGAACAATCAAGTTAACTATTACGATCTATTTATTTATTTATTTATTTATTTATTTACTTATTTACTTATTTATCGTTTCCTTAATACTTTATACTTTATACTTTTACGATTTACATCATGAATATGAGAAAAGTTGTTCTTTTCGATTTCTTTGAAACGCTTCATTTTTATGGTTTGATTTTTTGAATGAATTTGCATATTCAAACATTTTGGTTTTTCTCATGCATTTCAACTGCACACCACCACTACCAACTCTCAGATACAAAAGAATCAAAATGTTTTATTGATGATAGCGCTATCGAAGGACCCAACCGCAATTGCGGCCAGATCAAGCACGCAACGTCATCAATTCAATGTTATGTTTCGTTGGCATTTTCCAAATTTGCGTTTTACTTTGATGTATTTTGAAATGAATTAGACAACAACAACAACAACAAAAAAGTAACAAAACCCCAACATTTATCAGAAAGGCATTGGTTTCTTGGCGGCATGTGTCTGTGTTTATCTTCAAATTTAAATTAACTACTACTCGTAAAAACAATTACATTTCCGAAACAGTGTAAATTTTCTTTTTATAAAGACTTTGCCAGGCAAAAACAGACGAACAGATAATAACCATTGTGGAATTCTCAAATCCTTCTGTAAATCATTGTTTGCTATCGGAAGACTCTATCATCATGTTAAGCTAAATGAAGGTTACGCTCTAGATTGACTTTCGAAGGCAAATATTTCGGGCTTAAAATTTGCAATATGATTTTACTGCTACACGGACATAATACCAAAGTGCTTATAAAAAAAAAAAAATATTCTCAATTGCAAAACAAATTAGTTCGGAAATGGCGGGGCTTAGGAGGTTCATAATAGAAAACGCGCATCCTTTAATATCTCGCAAACGGTTCATCTTACGTAGACCATGAAACACTTTTGAAGAGCATGAAACTCAGTGTCTTTTTTTGTGTAAAACATTTGTTTGTAAATTAAACATTTGGCACGAGTACATTTCTTGAGTACAACCTTGCCTCGCTGTATCACACAAGATATTAACGTTACAGACGAACGTTTCGGGCAAAAAGGATAGCGGGTTTCGTGTTCCACAAAATTATTGCTTGTGAATTTTTTATCAACTCCCATTTGAATGGAAAATTACTTAAAAACCGGTAATGTGAAAGTCCACTGTTTACCCCAAAAAAAAACTAAATAATAATCCAAAATTTTGCGATTGCATTCGTTGGCATTATGTCCGGTCAATATTTCGTTGTTTTTTTTTTGTGTATTTTTTTCTAATGCATGTTGACTACTGTAGATGACAACATTTTGTTTGTTTGTTCGTTCGTTTGGATTTTTCTTTTACTTTTTTCCGTTCTTTGTTCTTTTCTGGTATTTATGGCCAGAGCAATAAATCGTAAATTCATAACTCATGTAACAAACGTAATTTACAGAAGTATTTGATTGTAAGTAATTTTTGAAACGACATGTAACCACAGAAATCGATGAATTTTCGAGCAATAAATATAATAAATCATAATTTTTTTTTTGTTGATACGAACAAATTGAGACCGTCAGAGGCAAAAGTTGAAGAATGTAGGACTGCTCACACAGATGATGGTGATAATTTCAATAGTCACCCACCTCCCCCTCCCCATACTGAATAACAGAGCGGGGCCAACTTCTGCTTGTAAAGGTCTCAATTGTAGAGTTTGAGTTTGTGTTGGAACGATATCATTGAAAACATTTTGAAGCGAATACCCTAACCATAAGAACACAATTTGCCATACCACACTCAAATATGACACGACAAACAACAACAATTTCGTCAAATTTACAACCACTCGTGTATGAATATCGTAAGCGCCGGAGCCATTTCCCCCCCATTGAAATTATGTCGAAGAAGTCGAATTTCAATATGAAACAAAGAAACAACACAAATCTAAGTCTTAAGTAAACCATTTTTAGCTTATGATGTCAAATATTTTACTTTGTATTTTTAAATTTAAAAAAAAAATCATACTTAAATCCATTTGCTGGTCAGCATTTATTCAAACACCTCTTGTGCACCAACCGGGTTCGCGCCCATTTATTCCATCAACATTTTTGATTTGAATTTTCTTATGGTACAGTAGAACTTTGCTAAAACATAGTTGTACTCTCAACGGAATACCAATAAAGTGATCCTTCTCTCTCTCTCTCTCTCTCTCTTTTAAGCAGTTCGCAATATTTTCAATAATTCAAATTAATTCATTCGAAAATCAAATGTTTGATTTTATGCAATTTCTATACAAAAATATATTTAGTTTTTCGTTGGTATCTTTAATTTCCTACTATTTTTATTCGATTGTAATATTTTTTTTATGTTTATGATGAAAAGTTGAACGTTCCTTATTCATTTTTACTAGCATATTCCAATTACGCTTATTAACTTTGGTTTTGTTACCTCAATTAACTACCAATTAATTACAATTTTATATGCTGTAGTTTCGAGATATTACAAAAAAAAAGTTCCAAGATTAAATTAATCAAAAAACAAAAACAAAAAATTGTTATTTTTGCTTGCACACAGCCTGTATGCCGCAGCCACGCATAACGTTTTTTAGCCGAATTATTTTCAAAATTGAGTACTTATCACCCAAAATCATTTTGACAACATTATTTTGTAACCGTAATCGTTCTATTAACCGTATATGTATATCACCCATCCAGTGCAGTGCGATTTATTTCCCCTAGTTGTAACACACACACAGTCGTTGTGGCGATTATCTTTATACATTCTGTTTGTTTCCTTCTTTCGTTTATGATATTTTTCTTATTTAGTCGAACAAGCAGAGGAGCCCCCCCCAAAAGTAATAATTTTAAGCGGGAAAAATTCCTCGATTTTTGTTAGAAAGCAATAAAACATGGCACCACTGTGAAATTTAACGTATGAAGAGTTCACAAGTATGGAAAGTAATGAAATGAAATAATCCAAACACGTCCCCAAGAAATCGAAGCCTTGAGCAAAGTTTTAGACTCTAGAACTCTAGAATACTGGAAACTGTTGGATTGATGAACACAACGGAGAGCATTTCGCAGGCGCAACTGTCTATTGTTGGGCAGTGGAGTCGATTTCCTAAACACTGTAAGGCGTTATTAGGTAAAACCGTGTGACAACTGTGATTCTATTTTACATAGTAAGGCCATTACGTAGATTTTGATGACCGGTCACTGGACAGTTGCGCTTGCGGAACAACGCTCTCAATGAGTTTCTGTTTTATTATTATTTTTTTTCTATCAAGTTACACTCAAACGTAAACGTTGTACTTTTCTTCAGCAAGAGTATGTAGTTATTTAGAGATTATTTTAAAATCGGTCTAGTTTTTTTTTTGTTGTAATCTTAGACTAAACGTAATTGGAGGAGGATATTCGATGTTCACACTCCTCCGTGACCGATATAGGTGGCAATCGTTTTGAAATGGATTAATGAATGTAGTTTCACGTTATTTGTACGCATGCATAGAGCGGAAATATCTACATACTATTCGAAAATATTAGCTGAAAGCGAGCTACAACTTTTACCCACACATCGCTTTTGAGAGTAATTGAAGGTTTTTTTTCGTTCGTATATCGATTCCTTTGAGTTTTGCCATCCATTGTGTGAAAGTGTTTGTTTTGTTTGACTTTAAGTTCGATTGTTGGTTCTTTTCTTTCTTGTAAATAATTGTTTCAGTTCGTTTTAAGGTAGCGGTGAGTGAGGTGAGGCACGGCGTAGTAGGTATATGCGTATGTGTTAAGTAGGAAAATGAAACTCTTATCGATTTATTAACATTTTTGTAAGTATATTTATAGTACAACGTACCAAATAACGAACTAACTGAATAACTATATAAAAGGGACATGCGAAATTGCATTTAACACCGGTCTACAGCTTCCGAACTCTCAAAGCTATAAAATAAAAAAATCAAAAAATCAAAAAATCAAAAAATGAAAAAAAAACCATTCAAATTCTTCACTATCATTTCTCATATATTGAAAACAGGCGATTTTTGCAAGTTGTATACCTGAGATAATAGACTTGATTGGAACAAGAGCCAAATATGGGGGCACATTAAAAAATGAAAAGGGTCGAAGGTGAGAACAAAACATAAAATTCCTACTATCTACTTTAAAATTATCAAGCAATTTGTAACTATAAACTAAAGTAAACTTTAGCAAATAAACACCAAATCAAAATGAAATTTCTACGAGCCCTCTTAAGAGTACCTACACAGAGAAAAAAAAATAAAAACAATTTTTGTTGTGTGTTTCGTTTTACTTTGCTGCTCATTCATAGATCAAAATTTATGTAAACAAAAAAAAAATTACCAAAAAAAAAAAAAACAACTACAAACTCCCAAAATCCTCCAAGATGAATGAAATTTTATTTTGATTTCCCCAAAACAAACAAACAAAATCGTTGAACACATTGCCACATTAACAAATGTCAAACGCCCTAACCAAGTCTCCATCATGAACATTAAATTGGCTCTCTCTCTCTCTCTCGAATCAGCCCCTTCATGGCACATTAGCCAACAACAACCTCCCACACACACACACACACACACTGACTCACAACTGGGCCACTCGAACCCCCAAAAGTCACCACACTAACAGTCTAAATTTACAACAAGCCACACTGAAACCTCTCATTATTAACAAAGAAAACAAAGAAAAAGTAAAGAAATTTAACCAAAAAACCACACACAGACTAAAAATTTAAAAAATTTATAAATTTTTGAAACCATTTTGATTTTACCCATTTAATATTCCTTTTGTGTCGATCGATTCGCCGCCCCGTGCGATCAACCGTAATATCATAATCTACATTATTTTGGAATTGGCCTTTGTATAGACGTGTTTGATATTTCCATTTGCCATTATTTACTACATACCAACTTAAAATTACTTCATTTCATTTTTCGATTTGCGTTCATTTGATTAGACTTGATTTGATTTGATACCTACCAGCAGTTTCAGAATCTCATTCTATCTCATGTTGCACGCTTTGTGTTTGTGTTGAATAATCATATAAAAATATTTATAATTATTTTGAAAAAAGAAAAAAAAGAAAAGAAGAAGCGTTAAACTACAAACTAAATAAAAGAAATACAAGAAAAAAAAATATTTAAATATAAATGTATAAACAATACAAAGAAAAGAACTAAAAGAACAATAAAAACAATTTTAAAAAAAAACATGATAAAATGCTCTCTCCTTCAAATTGGTGATTGGTGTTTATTGTGTTTCGTAAAGTACTTAATCGTAATCGTTAGAATTTTAAACTGAGATGGATTTGGATTGTCATGTTGTGTAAACTCGAATGTTGACTTTATTTTAAACAATTCAGTTTCAAAAATTACTTCTCATTTGCTGTTTTATTTTCGAACAAATAATTTAGAAACGCTGTTGACACACACACATTCAGGGCCAATTTCACAGTGCCCAGTTGCAACTTAAATGCAGAAAATCCGCCATTTAAATTCCAATTTACTACGGAAAAACGTCTATTGTGAATGAAAATTCAATTAAATTTAACTTAAATGCGCACTGTGAAATTGGCCCTTAGCATAGCATAGAAGATCCATTGGGATAAGCTAGTTAACGATTAGACACATTACATTAGCATTGGAAGACCAATTTAAACGAAATACAGGATAATGGCAATTTACAACTTACAAGGAATGATAAAGTCCCTTCTTATGAGTGTCGAACGTTCAGATAATAAAGAAACATTCACAATTGCCTATTAGTGAAGGCGAATCGTATAGATACCATAAAATCAAATCTTGTCAGACGAAAATCATGTGAATTCAGTCTTGTCAAATATTTTATGAAATTGAGAAACCACTTTCTCGAAGACAAGTCCCTTCCACCTCTTGAGAAAACCGCTCAAGAAATACTTAACACTCGTTTCTTCTTAAGGAAAAACTCAACATTTGGAAGACACTGGTTCATCAGATAACCCGAAATCGTTTTGAATTACACGAATCACAACTGCTGATGTTTTTGATATGAGTCGTATCATATAACCAACAATTCCAAATTCTTATTATTTGGGCTCATTTGATATTCCAGAATATATATATTCGTGCATATAAGTTATAGAATTCAAAGCGGCTGCCAGGAGTCGACTGTAATGGTATTACAGTCGACTCCTCTCTATTAGGTTTCAGTGATGCGAACTTTTCATTCATACGACCTTCAATGATCTAAAAATTAATTTGAAAATTGGGGTTTTACGACAAGCTTTTATTAGCTTTTTCACCCGTGGCGTTACCCACGCTAACTGAAATAAGTTATGACGACCCCAGAAAGTATGCAAAGAATTTGACTGTTACTCACGATTTTCACACTTTTCCGGCTGAATTTTACGGGTTTTCTTGACGGACATTGAATGGGATATCCGAAAAGAACACAAATCAAAAAAATCAACACAATCGGGAGCTCCGATCTCGAGTGATCTCCCGACTTAGTTTTATATATACAGATATAGATAAGGCGTTGAAACAAAGAGTGGTTAATTGGGCAAATTACCCTTCATTTTTGTACACGAAAGGTATATTGAATGGGCATTTCCATCATAAATTTGTACTTCCGAGTATCAATTTGTAAAGTCACTTTGAAGCAGGGACTGGAACCGAAACATACATCGGTTCCGGTTATTATATTAAAAAAACCGGTTCTGGGTTTGGTTCCATAAAAAAAACCTTTAAATTATAAATGGAAAGTAAAAGTGAAAAAGACCAAATTATGATCTGAAACAAAAAAAAATTAAACGGTTTCGATCCCGGTCCTCGGATTTGAAATAATATCGATTTCGGTTCGCAGCCTTTTTTCCAAAATATCTGTTTCGGTTCCATGAATTGAAACGGTTTGGGTTCCGGAACCAGTTCTTGGCGTTCCCTGCTTAAAAGTAAAATTTTGGTCAGTCAGACCGCTTTCCCTACCAACGTCTGTTAGTCCACATAATTGATAGGCAAATAACAGCTAATACTTGTAAGTGAGGAGCTTTTTATCTATAATTTCTTTCTTGGTATCTATTTTCTAAATTTTTCTAGATATTTGTATGTGTCAGTAAAATAACCTAAATTTTTTCAAAAGAAGTAACTTTGTCAGTGTTGTAGACTAACATTTTTGTGTAAATGTGATACTTTCTCATCGATTGTGTTTTCATTTTCCTTTTTTTTCTGTTGTTTTTTTTCAAATTTTTTTTTATTATTTAAGTTTCAATTACGAAATAATTGTAAAATGTTGTGAATAGACTTTTGTTTCTCAAAATCAGAACAAAGTTATATATTATACATAGTTTATTTATAATTATTATTTGTAATCTCAACGTTTTCCAATCAACGCCGCCGCATGAAGCAGATCAAGAGATTTGCCACACAATTCGCAAGATATGCAACAAAAGCGATCAAGAAGTCACCACGTGTGAGACTCGTCGCCTCTTGTGATATAGCAATTACTACATACTGAACATACACTCCTAACTTTGAATAAGTATAACTGATAATTGTCGTAATATATGTATATAGTACATAGATATTTTATGTTTAGGAACACGGAAGATTCTATATTTCCCGGAACGAAGTTAGTGCAAAAGTCTTTGTTTGTGTGTGGATGCTCTCTCTCTCTCTCTCTCTGTCTCTCTCTCTCTCTCAATGCCATTATTCAGTTCTTAATTATATACTTTTATTTTATGTACGAAATATTTTATTGTAAGTGGAATTGTTCCCGAGTAATTAACTGTTAAATATAATTAGATTATTGCAAGAAGGGGTACATTACATTTCGCGCTCGGTCGGCAGTAACACCTAGCGTCTTGGGTCCACGAATACAACTCCCGAACGCAGTAAGAACATGCACGTAGCCAGGATAGGATACGTTTTTTTTGCATATAGATTTCTAGTTGTCGTCGACACTACTTATCTTCTCAACCCCACCATACCCATCTGATTTGCATTCTCTGTTTTTTATTTTCCACACTCTCTCACCATACAACTTATTTATTTCAAAAGGGTGAATTGGTCATGATCAGTCTTGTAAATATCAATTAAAATTAAACGAAAAATGAACTAAACAAAACAATGAATCATCATTCAATTGACGAGTTTGACGCGTCCAACAAATGCGTGGCCAGGCATACGTTTATTTTGCAACAAACATTTGTGTTTCGAAATATCCAATACAATTAAGTTTTGCACACTTTGAAGTCATACATACCGTAGATTTATGAAGTACTTGAAAATAAGAAAAAACAGCAAATTAGTACCAAAATTATATGCAAATAATTGTCCACAATAGATCCAACTTCATCCAACTCACTCACCCCGACCGCCCCAATCACATCATTTCCAGCAGTTAATCTCATTTCATACCATCCGAAAATGTACAATTTCCGGTCATTCCATAGAAAGGCGAACATGAGCCAAATTCTACAGTTACAGAAACTTTCAATCGAACAATGGAAATTTTTCATATAATTGTAGGATGAGGATAATGTGTTACAGCTGAATTGGGTGTCTTGCTGATCACGATCAAATAATAAGGCGATTGATATAAAAGGTGGGAACGCGCAGTTGGGCCAAAGAACCGTCAGAAGTCAATTGCACAACTGCACGGTTCCCGAGGGCTTTCGCTTGAATTATGTTTGCCAAGATATCGATCTGAGCCCCCGATTTGTCTGTAAGACACTGTTTCGCAATTGGTTGATTTTGTATGGGAAGACCAGCCTCTCCGCTCCTTCCCAATGACTGTGTTGTAACAATTACTTACATGCTATTCCCCGTCCAATACCTCCATATCCCCGCCATCTTTTTCGTTTTGTCATCCCAAACATTTTGGTTTTTTATTTGAACATTCAAGGTGTAGTTTCTCGCACGCTTGATTTGGCCAAAGTAGTAGTTGACCGACTAGCATGTAAGCAGCAGTGCTGTTCAATTTACCAAGGCAGCAGTGCTGAGTACAAAGTACTCATGCTAGAACTTTGAATGGAATGCTTAGAACGTAGACAGTATAAAACTGAATGTTGTTGGTTAATGGAAATGCTGCTACAATTTTTCAAATTTCGCATGAAACAACCGCCTGGTCAGACACAATTAATCGAAAATATGATGAAAAATGCTAATAAATTGAGACTCCACAGTGAGGCGCCACACTGATTGGCCAAAGTAAATACACATTTCTCAATTCTCATATTTCGTTAAGTGCGCTTTGGCCAGTGGTTCATCCAGTGTGACACTTTCTTCTGTTGCATATACTATCTTTATGTATTTATATATATATATATATTTTCCTTATTTTTTTCTTTGTATCTACTATTTAACCTGAGTACATATTGTTAAAATGGGGTAGCAGACTAAAATTTGCATTTTGTAACTGTTTAAGTAAAATTCACTTTTCATTTGATTCCTTCTTTTATTTCAATATATTTTCAAATAAAAATACAAAGTAAATGATTCTTGTGAAATCTTAAGTTTGTTATTTCTGCAAAAATATACATTAAAAAGACACACTCACACTCTCTCATACACCGACATGTCACTCATACATTCCAATCACTTACAAAATAGGAGCATTCGTCTAAAATTTTTAAATGATTTTTCGACTGTGCCACGTGCGAATAGGCGGCTCTGAGGGAAGTTGAAAAATGTCACGCTTTGATTGTCCTTTCTGCCAAATACGACACTATGACATGTTTGTAGTTGCCTTCTATTATGTGTATTCAGTATCAAAGTTTCTCCGAGTGCTGATTCAAGCAATCAATGGTCCATGTTAGAAAAATCATTTAAAAATGCAATTGAAATTCACCACAAGACACTTGACACCTACAACACCAAGCCACCGTCAACCGCATAAGGCTCACATAACCAATCATCACTGCTCACACGCATAGTACTTATACATAATACGTATACGTATGCATCTAAAAATAAATACGCATTGTATTGCGCTTAAGTATTTCTAAGATAAACATGCTTACATAGAGAACCTCTGCCATTTCTTCGTTACTAATACAATTTATTTTGTCTCCTTGTGCCGCGCCAAATTCGAAATCGAATTTCGTGTGCACACACACACACACACACCTCATCACACATTTGACTGGTGTTCTCTGCGCCTGGATGTCTGCCTGCCTCCTTCCCAAACTTCGACTACTCGCTGGTGTGGATCTGGAACCATTAAACATGCATAGACACATTGTGGTGTGCGGACACATAACGTACGAGTCGGTGTCGCATTTCCTGAAGGACTTTCTGCACGAGGACAGAGAGGACGTGGACGTCGAAGTGGTGTTTCTCCATCGGTGAGTGTTCCCCCCAAATACTATGTCTGTCTGTGTGTGTGCTTTTGTTTTTGTTATTTATTCTAATGCCACGCAACTATAATTATATTGCCCTCAGTACGTTTAACAAAGAAATCTCGCTCATCGAAGCTATTGCAAGGAACCGTCGTCATCGTGTCATTGCGTACATGTTGACTTCCGGCCAAGAAGTTGACGGACGCTTTCCTTGCAAAAGATTTCCTTGGCAAATCGTATGTTATATAGTTACCTAAATTTAAGTTAACTTAAACTAGGTCTTAATGACACACAACTAGGCACGTATTAAATTAGTATTAGTCCAATAATGCATAATACATAATTCTATCCTATGTGAAAATGTGTTACCTGACGTCCATGAAACAACCAATTAATATTAATCAAAACAAACGCGCGACCACACCAACGCAGCAAGGAGCCCGACCTGGAACTAGAAGGATTACTGAAGCGCCATTATACGACTGTGGCGTTTTTTCAGGGCACCATGATGAATGCCGTCGATTTGGAACGAGTCAAGGTACACACACACTCACACAAAAAGACACATACACACACCAACACATACACACTCATACACAAAAAAAATATTACGAAATTTTCTGCTTCAATGTGGTTAATATGTTCGCTAGAGACGGTGCCCCGGACTATTTCAATAGGTCTAATTCCCAATTTCGAATTTCGCCATTAAAATTTGGTTCTAACTTTTAAACTGGAAATGGATTTTGGTGACCAACAAAAGTTGTTGCATACTTATAGGGACATAAAAAATCAGAAAGTGGCAAAAAATCCACTCGATAGTTCAATACCCAGTAGTCAATTTCGCAAGGCCTCTCCGCTAGGGACATGCCTGCACGCCTGCTATGGGAAGAAATTGCACATTCCATCCTCGCTTCTAGTGGAGGCATGTCGGTATGCCTGCGCTAGAAGGGAGATAGGGTGGTGTCAATGGATTTTCTAAGCAATATTGCCTGCCAGCAGGCATACGCATGGAAGCGACATATAAAAAAGAAGTAAAGGTTGGAAGGCATCCGAACTCCTAAAGTGGCATACTGGCATGCCTGCAGACACCTTCTTTTGACCACTGGGTAATTACATTGTTTAGTGACCTGTCTGCCATTATGCACCAAATGTGAACGATAACGTGGTAATTATTGAATCATCGGCTTAAAATTTTTGTTCTTTCTGGTGTTTTTGTTACTAAAAGTATGCAAAAAATTTTTTAGTTCAGCAGAATCCGTTTCCTTGTCACAAATCTATGACATTATAATAATTCCAACACATTGGAAAGTGTTTTTGAAATCAGTTTGGAACTTAAACTTCCCGAATTCCTGCATCCCCATAAGAATCAGGTGCTATAAGAACCAGATCCTGCAATAATCAGATCAACACAAAACTCTAAAACGACCAATGCCTATTCTTCCGATTTCCTTTGGAACTGATCCTAAATTTGGTGAGCTCATAATCCCTGCTCCACTTGTGTGAAAATAAACTCATGGATGCCAAGATATGAACTATGGAATGGAGTGGATCAAGTCAATGGGCTTCTCAAACTGAGTTTAATGTGAATCCTAACTATTCAGCCACTCCCAAGCTACAAATTTGAGCTACATTAGGCTCCAATGTCCAATGACCCCCTCCCATGTGACTCCTAATACCGTGGCGGTGTTGCGAGTTGAAACCAACACAATAAACCCTTTTCCCCACTCAATTTCCAACATTTTTTAAAACCAATAAAATCACATTCTTTCGGATTAAATACAACAATATCTACAGTGTACAAATCACAAGCACATAGTTTGCCTGGAAAGGTGGCAACACTAAGCTTTGACATTTCATTTCACAAATCTCAGTCCATGCTGCACAACTTGTAATTGGTTTTAGAAACAGAACTCAACAATTTCAAAAAAAAATGTTTGCGTTCATACACCGAAATTCGTTATTTTGGGATCAAGTCCACTCTAAGGATCATGCCATGGCACCGCTATCAACTGTTCAACAATCACATTTGCTGTTTTCCAAAAGCGCCGCCGCAATACAAACTCGAAGTCCATAACAATTACAAAGTTTTATTAATTAGTTAGGCATATTTTTTGCAAAGCGATACCAGAATGTTTTCTCGTTTCTTTCACCCCCTCCCTTACCATTGTTTGTGCAATTTTACATTTTCATGAAACAAAGAGTTCGTATATTATTCCTTACTTTCGTATGTTTACTTTGTACAATTTTTAGGTTTCTTTTCCAACCTCTTGCCTTCCTTTTCATTGTTTTTTTTTCTTTACAAATAATTTATTTTTAATTATTTTTGCCATTTTGCCGCAATTTCGATTCCAATACGACTTTCATTTCACATTTTGAGATTGTTATGTGCTTTTTTCTTTATGAATTTTTCAATGCTTCAACGGAATGGACCTTTTCTTTCAGTATTTCTTCTGTCTTGTTTGGAACATTTTCAGATTTCTTTGTCGATTTTACAAATACTTAGCGTTTTTTTTTTTAGTGAATTCTTTTAAGAAATAGTTCAACTTATCTTGTATCGTACTTCTGAATCAGTTTTATTCAATTTGTTTTCCCTTATAGAAAGTTTGTTATATTTTCTAAATATCGTAGTGACTTTTTTTTCGTTTGTGAACAGAAATTGTAGCTTATGTATTAAGTGACTCTGTTAACTCAGAATTTTTATTATACTTACTATATATTTAAGGAATTGCGCACATTTATATACACATAATAGAAAAAGTTAACTGTTTCTTTACTGGTTAAGTTAATTAGATATGGAATATGTCCATTCTTAGTTTATTTATGGAATTACATTTAAGAACTTTGCATTTACCGAGTCAAGATAGTCGAGATAGCCGCACACCCATATGGAATATTTGGGCATTTAAATAAATTATAACCGAATGCAGAAACGTATCACTCCACTGTAAATGAATTATCCGTTGACCGGTTAATAAGTAATTGAACTATGTGAAATACTAGATTAAATATATTATATTTTATAGAATATGTCTAAGCATTCTAGTCACTTAAGTACTCTATCATAGTCTAACCTGCAAAAATTTCTTTTAATTTCATCATACAAAATTGCTTATGAAAAATTTTTTAATTTAATATTTTATGTACTATATTTATTTTCTTTATTGTTTGTGTACCCTACTTGTGCATATATATATGTATCGTATATGAAAATTTTTAATTAATTTTACAACTGCCCAAATTTTCTGCAACCACCAAAAACCAAAAAAAAAAACCCATTGCGTTTGCCCACTCCACGGATTACTCTCATCTATTCTATACAAACTATGCATTATTTTCCTAAATTCGAAAGTAAACCACCCGATTTGGAACTCGAGGGTTTGTTCAAACGCCACTTTACCACGGTGGAGTTCTTCCAAGGGACCATTATGAATCCGATTGATCTTCAAAGGGTTAAGGTAAACATTATTGTTTTCGTTTGTTTGTTTGTTTCCTCATGCCTTTCGTTTTCGTTTCAATGTATTAACATCTTAATGTACAAACCTACTTTCTTCAACTTAACACTAACTAACTACTTATATACATATACATATGTGTCAGCCTTATTCATGTGAGCCGTTATTTATGATTTAACACATTTCTCCACTTACTCTTATGTTCGTTCCCAATGCAAATCGAAAATGCAAAAAATGCAGTGAAAGTAAACCTAAAACTCAAACTCAGACACAAACTAAAACCAAAAACTAAAAACTAATCAATCACACATTTGAATCTTATTTGAAGTTCGCATCCCATCGGATTAGTTAATTTATTCGCTGTAAATGATTTGTGGTGTTATCGGCAAAAGTAAAAAAAAATAATAATAAAAATAAAAATAAAACGAAACCCATCATCAGCTTCATTTTAAGTTTAAATGTATTTACATATATGTACTAAGTATCTTAAACTAAGTGATGTCGCCGTCGCCGTCGTCGTCGCAACAAGAACAAGTTAACATTTTCATCAGAATCATTACCAGTAGCGCAGTACCGAGTGGCTGCTGCAAAATATGCCTACACACATAGACATGTAGAATGAAATGGTGGCCATCCATTGGACAAACGCCATGTACAGCGGCGCGGTACTGTGCGCTACCGGAGTAGTCATATAAATGTGCTATACTGACGCCTGACTTTCTTTACCTTTCGATGTTTTGTGTCTAGCCGAAAAATATAAACAGAAATACCCTTAAGTGTATGTACTCGTAGTAATGGTATATAATATAAACATACATATATGTATATTGCGTATCTGCAGAATAAAGTTAAGTAGGAGTATATCGACGGTAAGGTATGTGCAGCGTAGCACCAACTGCACACTGAGCCTTTAAGTGCTTTCAGTGAATCGAAAATAAAATTAAAACGTTGCAAATGAATGAGAAAATCATAGAGGTATTCACGATTAGTTGTATTTGGTATTACATTGTGTATATAATTGATTTCAATAAAAACAAATTATTTTCACAGCATGTTGATACCATTTTAATCCTAACATTAGCATTTTTATCCTAACATTTTTTTATATAATAAAAAAACATTTTAATATTCAAAGTTATTTTTTTTTGCTTAAAAAAATAATATACACTTACTATTTTTTTTACTTTTTGATCTTACAAGGTTTTTTTTTGTTTTGAATTGTACATTTTTCAAAAACAAAATTTAAATTAAATACTGTTTTCTAAAAATATTTTATTAAAAAAAAAAAATTTTTTATTTTTTAAATATTTTTTGAAAAAAGATAAAAAATATTTATATTTTTTATAGTTATAGTGTTTTGGAAAAAAAAATTTAATAATTAACTTGGTGAAAACTTTAATTTATACTCAATTTTTTAATTTAATTTTTTAAATTATAAGTTGATACCTTAAGGTACAATTGTAAAAGAATTTTGTTTCTTTCAGTTATCTACGTAAAAAATGTTAGCTACAAGGTGTCAACGTATGACCATCGATATATTCCCTAAAAAATTTTATTTTGTTTGTATTTTGTAGTTTTGGAATTTATTTTCTAAAATAAAAATTATTTGTGGAAATTTTGTGTATCACAAATACACCTAATCGAAAATATTACTTGTATATGATTCGATACTATCAAAAAAAATGCAATTTAACGAAAATATATTAGAATCTAAAGTACTTGCATATATAGAGGATGACAGCGTTGCGGTCCAGATAATATTCTGTCATTTACAACAGAAAACGCGCCAAGTTTCCTCTCAACACTCTACACAAAAAATCATTAGACTCTCTTGTACTCTACTTTATTCTATGGATTAAGCCTAAATAAGTCTATACATGTATTTTTGAAATAAAATGCTGATTTCGCTTGTAATGAATTTTGAAGATGGATTAATTTGATTGTTTTTGCTTTCGGGCATCATTAGTAGCATCATTAAATTTTATTAAATATTTCAATATACGAAAATAAATATAGTCTTGCTTGGATATTTATTTATGTTGTGCATGCCAAAGCTAACAGAGATTCCAAATGCGATCAACAAATTGCGGAAGACGCATTTGAAATCGAATTCGGCATCGTTGCCAAATTACGTTATTATATGAATTGTTTATCATTTGAGCCTTGCTGCCTTGCCTGCCTCTTCTGCCTGCTTTTCTTGCATTTGCTTGTGCTTGTTCTTTTTGAATCCGAATTCGCATTCGAATTCGGTCTTTTAACTGTTAATTTGCTTTTCATTTCCTTACTAACTACCGCCGGAATATCAATTGCCAACTAGTTTTCATTTGTTTTCATTTGTTTTCATTTGTTTTCATTTCCAACTGCTAAATACCGCTGCTCATAAACTAAAACCTAATTTCCGTATTTGTATTAAAGTTATTTCGAAAATTCGCTTAAAACTCCCTTCGCCAGTGTTGCATACTGTGTCTGTCATTCACGAAACAGCCTTTGTTTCGAGAGTAATTCTCGAGCAATCCACAAAAATAACTAAAGACGTTATTGTGAAAAAAAATTAAACAAATTAACTAAATTAAAAAAAAACTTTTGAAACACTTGCAACACAATTTCATGCAAAACTCCCCAAAAATGTATATCACCATCCCTCACCAATCAGCTCATCATAATCGACACTGAATAGCTTCCAAGCGATTCGTATGACTCAACTAACACTCACTTTGCTTATTCTCCGTGAAAAGGTGCATGAGGCCGATGCCTGCCTGGTACTCGCTAACAAATATTGCCAAGATCCCGACGCCGAAGATGCTGCCAACATTATGAGAGTTATTTCCATCAAGAACTACAGCGACGACATTCGCGTTATCATTCAACTGATGCAATACCACAACAAGGTAAGTGCGCTCCGCGTCTGCCGAACATACTTAGTCCTCACTCTAATCGAATTTAATCTCCGCAGGCGTATTTACTCAACATCCCCTCTTGGGACTGGAAACAGGGCGACGATGTCATTTGCCTGGCCGAACTGAAGCTGGGCTTCATTGCGCAGAGCTGCTTGGCACCCGGGTTCTCCACCATGATGGCGAATCTGTTCGCTATGCGCTCGTTTAAAACAGTAAGTTCCGCCCATTGATCTTGATATATATACACCATATAAATAAAGGAAATCTCTGTGAGAACATCGTCGAAGAGAGCATTCTTTGAATTTAGGAGGCCAGGCACGAGAGCTTATTGATAAGAACATATTTAGTTTCTATGCAGTAAATGAAATTCCCCAAAAAATATACATATATATATCTCCTATATAGTCACCAGACATGCAGTCTTGGACAAATGATTATCTTCGCGGCACTGGCATGGAAATGTACACTGAAACATTGAGTCCCACATTTATCGGAATACCGTTTGCTCAGGCCACTGAGTAAGTTCACTTGAGGAAGTTCGAAAGCGCCCAAAATAAACAGTAAACACACGTTGTTGACAAAGAAAAACACACCGGATGAATTCACAAACAACTACACACACTAACACACATAGCATCCATCAATGTTCAATTGTTTCTATTTGGTTCTAGGTGTTTCTACGCTATTATCGATGTACATTTTGAGTTGGTTTCTTATCGTTTTTGGTTCTCGTAAACACACACACACACACACTCACACATACATTTCAAAACCTTTAAAACCGTTCAACATAATCAATGTTTATTTTTGGTTTTTTTTCTACATACTTACATGTATTCGAAATCGTTTCTGAGTGTTGAATTGCCTTCGATGTTGTTGTAAGACAAAACTTTTCCGTTCAGCTCGAAATTTCGTTGATATTCTGAATTAGGCTATGTCTGCTTTGAGGCTGTATTTTGAGAAGATCTTTGAGAAGTAAATAAAATAGCGAATTGATGTGAGAAGAAGCATATATAGTATGAGGCCATTGAAGGACCTCTCGACAACATGCCTTAAGAAGATTCAATTTCATTAGCATTAAGTTTACAATCTTTTGTCCCGATTCACCAAAGTAATGCTCAACCATTCCATATTAGTTTCAGAAAAGAAAGACATTTCATCGTTCATTGTCGCATATGGCTCATTCGGTGTCTGCTAATTGCCTTTGAATGAATGATATGATCCATTTAAAGATCAAAAAAGAAGAGCCTCCAAAATACAGCCTTGAAGAGCAGAATTTTTACTTTCAATTTGAGTTTCTTATTTTTAAAATGATCATCTGTCATCATTTGGAAAACGAAACACGAATCAAATTCACCACACACTACATACACGAGACACAGGCAGCTTTTGTTTTTACCAACGTGTTGAACTTTAAGAATGGAAATTCAAAAAATGTTCCTATTTACGCTACAATAAAAGAAACAAACCTTTGCTTTTGATATGATTTCCGTTGAGTAATTTTCATTTATATTTTATATACTATTGAATTTCTTTCGTGCTTTTGATAAATGTATCGAGCTACAAATCAGCTTTTAATAATATTTGCTATGAAGAGGCTAAAAGTGTACAAAATTCCAACAAAATGCCCGGCGTTTTTATACTTGAGTATCCCGAAATTAGCACCAAGTAACCAAAACCCCTTCCACCCCCCCGCCCCAAAACAAAAGAATTTGCAAGTTGATACATACGAGTACAGCTGGAATGAACTCTGATGCGTACTGTGGATGTGGCCTCGTTAGGTTTCTTCCGCATATGTCGAACATAATGGCCCCTCCCCCCGCCACGCCATGCCACTCCACTCCACTTCAGTTCAGTTTTAACTTTTACACTTTGTATACGCAGCACCGTTCTGGAAAACGTTACTAAACCGAAACCACAATCAAATCATTTTTAACTTTCAGTCACCAGATACTCAGGCCTGGCAAAATGATTATCTTCAAGGTACAGGGTGTGAGATGTACACCGAAACCCTTTCACCTTCATTTACCGGCATGACATTCCCACAAGCCAGCGAGTAAGACCCCAAAACGAATTTATTTGCATTCAATCAATTAGCGTAAATATCGTTTACTAAACTTTATTAACTACATAATCAACTTAACTAAAGTGAAACTAAAAAAAAAACTAATATTTAATTTTATATGGAATGATCAAAGTCTTGCATATGTTTTTGTACTAGATTTTTTTCTTTATCAAAACAACACATAACAAAAAGTACAATTACAAGTTTCTACTTACAATGAACCCCATATATATATATATATACAAATATCGCCCCCCCAAAACCCACCCCCACATAATCTTCCTCATGCATTTATAAATAGAAACATTTGCGTACCAATTTCATCGACTAGCCACCGTTTTCCAACTCTCGATATGTATCCAACACACACAGTTAGTTGCATGTTTTAACGTACCCTAAATCAAAAAACTCACACCTACACCTGTACACCCACGACTACACCCACACCGACAGCATATGGGATATTTCTCAGTCTACAATTTGAGAGTTTGCAATAAAATCGTTTCCTGTCAAATCGTATTGTCTGTCGTATTGTATAGTATCATAGTTACTTACCTAGTTTGCTTATTATTTGCATTTGTAAGACCACATACGCTTTTGCGAGAAAGTTTACCAGCAAAAGCGGATCAAGCCTAAAATCATAAATATGCTCATTAGACCAACTGCAATACTCACTAATCGGAAGAAGTTACTCAACAACCAGTAAGAGAATCTTCGGTCTGACCGGAGTTTAAATGCCCTGCACATTAGACCGTATCAGCTTATAGGGGAAAAAAAAAAGTTATTTCTTCATATTGTCTCCATTTATGATCCGATTTTAATGTATAATATATCAAAATTTTTTTACCATTCCAAGTGCAGAAAATTAAAGCTCTCAAAAAATCATTAAACTCTTGCAAAGGAAGTATACCGATAATACCATTAGAACTATTTATAAAAAATATAATTAATATTTTTACCGAACGTAGGGCCTACTGGAGACAAATTTTGATATATTATACTTTAAAATCGGATCATAAATGGTGACAATATGATGAAATATGTCAATGCGCTACCCCTACGTTCGGTAAAAATATTAATTATATTTTTTATAAATAGTTCTAATGGTATAATCGGTATACTTCCTTTGCAAGAGTTTAATAATTTTTCGAGAGCTTTAATTTTCTGCACTTGGAATGGTACATTAGGGTGGTACTAACTGAGATCTTGTGGGTAAGTACTAGAAGGGTGTACTTAAGCAAGGACCTCTGGGGCACAAAAATTTTTATATATTATACATTAAAATCGGATCATAAATGGAGACAATATGAAGAAATATGTCGATGCACTACCTCCACGATCGGCCAAAAAAAAAAAGAAAAATTTTTCCGGATTCTCCTTCCAAATATGCTTCAAATTAGATGGTGTGCGGACAACTTCATTTTTTCCAGACGGTCTACTGCACATACGAGTACGATACCTTCCTCAAGAATTAATCGATAATTTCGATTTGTAATTCATTCTCGGTGCATTTCCATTTTGTTCCGCTCTAAATCCATTTCGTTCCGATTCCATTCCCATTCCGTTGCCGAAATAATTTCCAACAAATACAAAAAATGACATGAAAATCGGGTCAGTATTTCTCAAGATAAACGAAAAATACCGACATTTGGGCGGCCATTTTGTATGCGTAGGCGTGGTTTTTATCGGATGTTGGCCATATGCAATGCCACCCACATAACTGAGGCACTTGTCGCGCTAAATGACAGACAACATAACCTTACTCGGAAGGATATGTTGATCAAGAATTGATATATTTTTCTATACCAAACGACGGTGTGATAAAAACCATATGCCCTTCGACACTTGTGTGCAGGGTATAATTAGCTATGCTTGGTAAACTTAAAAATAACTGCTTAACAACACTGTTCAAGAGTTGAATGTAAATTGCAATGGTTTTGCCGATTGGTATTTATTAAAAATCGATTACAACGCAAAAAAAAACGAATTTATTCGATATTCGATTTTTTTGTGGCCAATTTGATCGATCTTTTAACTTTGCAAACCAAAACTAATTAAAAAAGTCATCAAATCTTGGAACAGTTTAATCATTCGCATTACAATTTCAATGTACATACCTATTTAGCATGACACTTTCAGAGAGACTACAAACTCCGTTTGCTTTCAGGTACATAGTAAGTAGTTTCCTATCTTGATGAAAAGCTTATTGAACTTGATCCTCTTTAGCTGTGGACACGTAAATTACACTTGCGCACGGAATGCATGTTTTCTTTCCTCCTTTTTTTTCTTTTCAATTATATTCACACCTTGCAACAACAAATAAAATAATATAAAAATTAATTACTTTCGTTCTAATTGGAAATCAGGCCGAGAATGTATTTTAACACGACTTTCATGTTTCCCGTTTAGGTTGTGTTTCTCGAAATTGAAGTTGCTCCTTCTGGCCATCGAAATCAAGGGCGCCGAAGAGGGTGCCGACAGCAAAATTTCGATAAATCCTCGCGGCGCTAAAATCCAAGCCAACACACAGGGCTTCTTCATAGCCCAGAGTGCGGATGAGGTTAAGCGGTGAGTACCAACTGAACACACACACACACACACACACACACCGCCGCTAAATGGCTAGAGTATTCTGAAATGTTTGCCATCCTTGCAGCGCCTGGTTCTATTGCAAGGCTTGCCACGAAGACATCAAGGACGAAACACTGATCAAGAAATGCAAATGCAAAAACTGTAAGCAATCTGTTCATTCCTTTAAATTTCATTTGATTTTTTTCTTTCAATTTTATTCTTTGATTCTTAGTTATTTTTAAGCAAAAAAAAAAAAAGAAGAAAAAATACAAATTTTATTTGAAATTGATTTGATTTGTTGTAAACCTTTTGGACCAAATAACCAGATTCAAACTAAATATTAAGCCACGTTGACATTAACATTAACTTACAGAATTATTACATTAATAGGTATCGTTATAGCAACTTTAATTGTAAGCCGTATCACATAATTTACAACCATTTCAGAGCTCTTAAATCTAAATATGCATTAAACTATTTCTTCTAAACGTTTTTTTTTTGTTTACACCATCATGTTGGCGTGTTGTTGGCCTTACTCTACGTTGTCTACCTACAAATTGTAACCACCTCAAAAACCAATTCAAAATTCCAACATTCAAACATGATCGAATTCAAAAAACAATTATGATTAAATTCGCAAATTGAAACCGTATTGAAACTAAATAATAAACTCAAATAAATATCCAAACAATTTGTCCAAACAGTGACAGTACAACAAAGGAACAAATTTGACGATTTAGGTAAATCATAAATGAATTAAAACTAACCTTAAAACTAAATGCAACAAACAACTTATGTATACACAATCCCTTAAATATGATTTCGATGTGCGCTGCACTAAATCTCCAAGCAAGCAAACAGAAGATCGCTCAACTCTCGCTTCCAAATTTCCCACGGATTTTATTATTTTAATGGATTTTTTTCCCAGTTGAGTTTTGGAGATTTCCTGCACAGCATTGGTTTTTACTACCCCCCGCGTGCTTTTGAGTTTTCTTAATAATTTCCCTGGCCCCTCTATCCAAAACCATGCCGCCACCCCACCTCACCCCACCCCCGACCACCAACCAAAGTCGTAAAGTATTTCCGTTTGAATTGAAAGTTTGTTTCTAACGTTTTTTTCATATCTTATTTCTAACCTTTACTAACAACCGTTTGTTTCACTTTTGGTTCCTTTTTTGGAGATTCGTTCAAGAAAACATTTAGTTCGAATTATAAACGTTCTGTTACAACAATGTTCTTCAATTAACTCGATTTTGTTGCGTTTATTTTCACGTTCTCTATGATTGTGTATAACAAATTCAATTAAACATTTAGAATTCAGTTGTTTTAGTTTAGGCACACAGTATCAGTTTGTTCATTTGTGTTTTTGATGAGTACATAAGCGACGATTCTACTCCTTCACACATCCTCCTCTTCGTTACGAATTCCACCGACTTTTTTCGTTTCGATATTTATTATAAATATATATATATATGCTACACTTTAAGCAGGACTTCCAGATGGCTTATTCTTCCGTTGAGTTTGTAAATATGTTTGTGCGACATGCATTTCTCCTTACACCTTATACGAAACCTATGCTCTTTCTTTTGAATACATACTATACTTTGGATGAAATGAACTTAGTGTGGGTCTTTTCACAATTTAGTCAGCCATATGCAATGAATTTGACAATTTAACACAGACGGCCACAAACAGGAATTATGTATATTAAAACAAAAGCAAAAACAAAAACAAAAACAAAAGCAAGAAAGAAAAAGAAAAATGATACCCCAAATTGTCAAATTTATTGCTTCTATGCGGTTGAATAAAGCAAGTTGGATTTTGACTCTCTGTACCTGCCCTTCTTTTCGATGTAATGAAGCCTGCATTTTCTTTACAATTTCTTTCGTCTCTTTTGATTTAAGTTAATTTCTTCCGCTAATTTTATACACACAAGATACAGTGGCGTTTCTTCGGCATAAAGGGGGCTGAATACAATCATGGCGAATGCCCAATCGTACGAGTACTCCAGAGTATTGCAGGTACTTTTGGCACGAAGCGCGCAGGTTCATGTGTCGCCCTTTTTCCGGAAGAACGCACCGCGCCGAACAATACAATGCAATTTTTTTCCGTTCAAACATTTGCATTTTCGTACTCCTCCCTCAACTCAATGAATTCAAATTGTAGTTTTGATTGAGCCGTGTGGTAGGTGCGGCTGTGATACGCGAGTACCTCCTCCCACATTCGGCTCACAACACATTTTCCAAACTTTTCTCATATTTTCCATTCAGATCCCAGTTTAATTACTTCATTTTTTTTCCAACCAAATTTCGATATGCACATAAATATATATATTTACCTATATATTTTCTATGTTTTCTAATGACAAGTGCATGGACCTGCACAATATGAAATATCAATCTAACTTTTATATTAATGGCGATCACAAATACTCGAGCAGTTTTATAGCATCTATATATTTTTTTTAGCATACTGTACTTTTATCGAATACTACCTTGTAGCCATAAGATATCGTTACCGCAGTGCTGAAGCGAGCAATGACCATTAAACCAGTCAGCAAAATACAAGCATGGAATTTAAGTCTGGGCTCTATTGGATATTTCCTTATTCCACTCACTGAATGATACTACTGGGTATATAATGGGACTGGAAGACTCGTATGTGACGTATGGTTCCCATGAATACCATGAATATCACAAAATATTTTTGTGTTTAAGAACAAATTTTCGAAACAATTTTTGGAATATAATAAAAAAAACTAAATTAATTTACTAATTCAGATCATTTCGAAACCATTTCAACTTTAAAAAGCGTCCTTACCCTACGTTCTATCTTGTAAATACAAATGAAATGTTATAAACACGAAAGGAATAAGAGGACTAAGGCAAATAGAGCCGAGACTTCAAGTACATGTTGACTAGTATTATCCATTGAGTATCATAGTACCTCTAGTTGATTGAAAAGTACATATATGATAATTGAAATCAGTTCTTTCACTGAGATGACGATATTATAATTGGACTGGCAGCAATTGAGCGTTATCTGCGTATTCACTCTAAGGTCTTCCTCGTTACTTACTAAATTTCTTACGTTAAACAATTGTAAATAAGTTTGAGACGTAGATTTGGAAGTTCACGGTACAAGTAGAAAAGTGTCCGTGTCCGACTGTCACGCGTGTATATATCTTTAGACCGATATTCGGTTAGAATTTGTACAATTAAGTAGAAGTTTAAGTTTAAGTAGGTTCATGGCTATCGCACAATTGGAATGATCTGTGTGTGTGTAAATAGCGTCGTTGCGAACAGCTGACTTCATCGCCGTCCTTCACTAAAACGAACTGAGCGCGCGCTGTAAATACTTAATCATCCCGCATTCAAAAACCAAGGCCAAGAGAAATTCCCGTTAAGAATGGTAGCTTCATTGCAAATTAGCCCTAGGCAAAAGTAGTTAGTAAGTTACTGTCTTCACAAGGCCGTGGAATGGCTGCTTCGATATCATGCGGTTATGTATATGTCAGCTGTAAGTTTATCATTGGACATTTGAAATATTATTTATGTAGTTACTAACAAACAAACAAAGAAGAAAACAAACAATCAACAAATCGATAATAAAAAAATTAATATATTGAATCAACCACCGATCAACAAACAAATGTGAAATATGTGAACAATCTTGCAGATGTGGGCATGATTATGATGCAGACTGGAATGGTGAATCAAGGCATAACCTCAGTCATTAACCAAATGCAGGGTACGATTTGAAAATTCATACTTTTCGTTAAAATAAAAGCAAGCAATGTTTCTATTCTATTAAATGCAAACTGAATTATTTATTGTTGCTCTGCTGTGCTGAAAATTAATTACGTTTTATTAATTATTTGCTAACAAACTTCCTAAAATTATACAAACTTATATACTTAATAAAATAATAATTAAAAACAAAAATCAAATAAACCCACTCCAAGTAATAGTCAAGATCCCCCTAAAGCAAGTTGCGTGTTAATTTTGATTACGATTTTACATTATTTAATTGAATTCAATTGCTACGAGTACATACGAATCGGAGTTAAAGTAAGCCGCCCCATTCGGGCGTGTTCGTATACATAGTTTGCAAAACGCTTACTGCGGAAGCAGCATATATATGCCCACTCGTTTGCTAATATTTCCCCTACCCCCTCCTCCAAATCGAACTAATCGACATGTAGTTGAACGTAAGCCAAGCTCTAATTAAAGCCAAAGGGACATAGAGATGTGTGTCCTCAAAGTAATCTCTCTATGCTTTTGGAACAAACATCGTACTTTTGACATTGAGTGCACCTATTTGCAAACGTTTGTTCTTCAAGCTTCACATAACAATTTAACTGCAAGGAATTACACGTTTCCGCATCTGATCAGTGCTAGAGTGACTCAAGCAACCGGTAATAAACTAGAAAGTAATTATTTTTTACATTTGAAAACGGAATGAGGTCTATATGTAGTTGCGACGCAAGGGAATACGTCCTTTCGCTATTATTATGAAAAGAACTGCATTGTAAAACGAAACAAAAGCGATAAATCGTATAAATGAGTATTGTACAACCAACACGGCTACATTTGTGAAATACCGTTGTATAAAAAGTAGCAAATCAACGGGAAGATCGTAAAAGAAAATATCATTCAGTTATGTAACTTAACCAATTTTATTGTATTCCATTGTATTGACTAACACGTCTGTGTTCATTTCTTTCAACTTATTTTTTAGTTTTTCTTTAGAATATTATGTATTTCTCTTAATGCCGTACTTGTGTACTTCTCATACGAGTGTATTGGTTTAGTTTATTACTATTATTATTTCCTTTGTTGTTGGTTTCTTTTTTTTTCCGTAACAAATCTGTCATTATCTTCATTTACCTATTCACACAATCCTATAAAATTTTGTTTTCATTGACCGAAACAGTGGCCACCTTCAGGAAAGGCGTCCGCGCCGTACAAATGGTAGGACGTGCAAGTACGTATAAATTCCAATACGCCTATTTTACCATACTAAAGAAACATTTTACCTACTAATGCTGTCTACTACTAAAATACAACTACTAAAATACATCACCAACACCCCACTCAATCTAACCTAACATCAAAATACATAGAAATACTAAATGTGTACATCAAAATTCACTATTGACCAACCCAACTCTGAATACCTTCAATATTCTTCATATATTTTTTGTATGTAGTAACTCAGATCAACGTGATTTTTTCGACTTTTCATATGGAGTTAATAATTTGTTTAAGTAATTCATATACATTTCGTTGTAACCTATGCCGATTTCAGTGTTCATTTTAATATTCTGTAACGTCATCTTATGTCTTCGTCGTCGTAACGTAACCGAATTACCTAATTACCTACATACACATTTCAACCAGTTGTTAAATAATCTATAATTAAATTGTATATTTTTTAATGTTGCATCAATGTTTACACCACACTCAAAATTGTACCTAAAAATTGTTTTTCCTTTTTTGAATTAGACATTTTTTCGTTTTCCCAACATAGCAGATGACCTATTTCCTTAAAATCTTATTTTCCCTCGGTGAAGTGTGTGGACCTGCTCGAACGGTGGGTGGGTTTCGATTGTGTGTAAATGATGGGAGTGTGTGAGACTGCGTGTTGCTTGGTGTAGGTTTTAAAGTGTTTTTTTTTTTATCAAATTAATTGAAAATCTTCCAAATCCCCCCACAACGCAAGTAATGCGAATTCCTTGATAGCCAGCCATTGACCGAGACATTCAGTTAGTTATGGGAACCTATATCACTGTGAGGATCCCAAGGGGTAACATCGCTGATGGCACACCCAAGAATTTCTCAGCTTCTCTAATGAAAACCAGTCTCAGGGATAAGCTGTAAAAATATCCTTGTAAACCTTAAGCCCCATTCCTATCGAAAAGTAGTTCGAGTAGACCCACTGATGTACAATATAACGAAAAGATATATGAAGTTTGGGGCCTAAGAAAGTGGATGTTCGGTTAACCAAAACTACACAAGAGGGTACATCTGGTCCTCTGCAGTTCATTTCCAAAGGATTATTTTTCTGGAGTAGAGTTGTGCAGGAGTTGTTCAGTGAACATTGCAGCTCTATTCTAGGTCAATGTTTTGCATTGATGAAATAGTTTCTGATTAACAATTCGGTTTGGAAATATTTTTTTGGAGATTTCTTTAGTACCATTTTAGTATTGAAAATAGTAAATAAATCCCAGACATGATCATTCCATCACTTAGTAACAAAAAAAACATTTTTGATGACATCATTTTGATTATTTAACTTGCGTTTATTACGTTAGGCAATTAATTTTACTAATCCGAGTGATTGTCAAACCACCCCAAAGCGCAGTCATTTTGCGGCGTATTTTCCTCGGAGCGCGTAGAGAATGGCGCACGCAGAGTGACATGCCGTTCGGTTGTGTTTGGAGCATTTACTCGTTATTCGATTTTCGTTTTCGTCATTTACATTTTAAAGCATATCTTTTTCTGTTGGCCTACAAAATCATATCTTTCTCCATATATTTGGGTGCAAATAAAAACTAAAGTCAACTATTTTCTATACCTTAATTTCATCGTCATTCAAAACAAACCAAACATTAATCGCGTCTGTTGTGCACCCCGTCAATTCGATGATGGGTTGTGGGATTTGTTTTGTATTGTGTAGAAGAAGATGAATACAACTTGTCAAGTAAGTCAATTTCAGCAACTCAAATTCAAGTTCAAATTTCGCCATTGCCATTATCCTAAATAGCGAAACCAATTTGGCCTCTTAATGCATTTACAATTAGACTTTTTTCGTTTTACCTTTACTACATTTCCGATCATTTGTGTTGTTCTTTGTATTATGACCGTTTTGATTTAGACCAAGCAGATGTAACTTGAGAATACAATAATGATTCTATATGTTTTAATGGGAATGTGATTTTGAAATTTATCGTATGGTATATGTACAAGTATATGAACACACTGATTTGTAAAACAAATTCAAAACTATGAAAACTCAACCAAAAAAATATATATATATGCTAATATCGACCACCACCTACACTAGAAAACGCTTTCAACAAACTACAAACCCGATAAAAGGGTTGGCTTACTAAGTACCATTCCACAGAGCACCGACACACTACTGCGTTCAGAGACCAATCACGCCAATAAGTGAAATTCCAAAAGAATATAATTATTTGCGTTCAGTATAAAATAAGTGCGACACTCAAAAAATCGTCCAAACACAAATTCAGTGCAGTTAAATTGCTGTAGAATTAATGCAAACTAGTTTGTAAAACCGTTGTTGCCCTTTTAGCGCTTTTGAGCTGTAGTTCAAGTAATTTGCAGTGTGTATGTACACTTTGTATGTAAAATATAATCGACACGTAGATGCATTCACCCACAATCTAGCGAAATCTAGTTGAGCTGAACCAATGGAAGTTGAGGAAACGCATCAAATTATTAAGCTAGCAAATAGAACATTCTGAAACCAATCCGCTTTACTTGTAATTCCTATGCACACCTCGTTACGTATTTTTATTGAAATATATATTTGTATTTACTTTTCTGATTGACACAACACCGTTTTTCGTTTTTACGTATGTAGTAGTTGCACCCTGCTTGCATTTCCGGCATGTTTCTTTTCAAACACCTCTGTTCTCGCTTCACACACGTTTCTCGCTGTTGTAGATATTTGCCTAAAGTAAAACATGCTTCGATATTGACCAAAGAAAATTTCTATTGAAAATAATTCTCACCCAATAATCCTTGTATCCTTGGAAAGTCCATTCCTCACCTCTTTAGAAATATATTTACAAATCTGTTCTTTGTTTGTATTATTTTTACCAATTTCAGTTCGTGTTTTTAATGAATTTTCAGTTAATTTTGTTATTTTCAAAATGTTTGGCATCCTTTTTTAGAATGATTTCAGCTTTGATGCAGATAGGGAGGAACCTCTGTATAAACTGTGGATAATAGATTCATCCAAAATCACTTCGAAGACACATACTATATTGTCAGTGTAGATAGACGCCATTCAGAGACACTTCATTACGACTAGAACATTCATATCTATTGCTTGTCTTTAAATGCGTTCATACAACTGATCACTTTGCTGTTTCAAGTACTACTACTGGGTGGTTCAAAAATACCAAATTAATTCGACTCTATTAGGTAACAAGTGCCATCGGGGACTGTAAAATATATTAGTAACATTGGCTTGGAGTTCCAAAGAGACTTAAATCCGGGACTTAAAACGCTTCAAAAGTTATTTTCATTGGTTAACTTTTTTTTTTCGGTTGCCTCAACTCTTCTTAAATGAGCCACTCAGTTCTCAAAACGAGTGGCAATACGTGTCCCCAATTGATTCTAATAAGGAACATTTTTAAAGACTTTTTGCATTTTGATGTCCGAACAAACCAAAGAGAAAAAAACAATGAAAATAAGGCATTATAATGATCGAAAGGGCAAAATTTTAACTGGAGGAAAATATATTCCAGCTTCGACCTTCCTCCAAAATCAAAGGAAATCCGCCAAATGTTTTTTTTTTTTTACTTTTTTCTATTAACTATTATTACATTTTCTCCGTGATTTTTATTTCAAAATTTTCCGTTTCTCTTTTACGAATTATTTATTCCTCTTATTGTCCCTTTGTTCTTGATTTGTTTGTCTCAACACAAAATCTGTCCATAAGAAACAAAAAGTAATGATTTTACACCAAAAATAAAAATAAAAAAATTAAACCAGAAAAAGAGAAAGTCTTAGTTGAGAATGCTGATCATTGAAATGTCTTACAGATGATCACCATCCTGCACCCACATTTACGCCACCTGAACTACCTAAGCGGGTGCATGTGCGTGGATCTGTATCGGGTAAAATATCAAATTATATTGTATCGTATTTCTGAAACAAATTAGAAAGGATTTTTTGAACATGCGCTCCACTCGGCTACGACCAAGTTTACAAGAAACATTTTTTTTTTTCATTGTACTTCATAATTTAGTTTCCAATGCGTTTTACGTATGATTTTCTTCGTTTTTAAACCGCTTCACAAGTTCTACAATCAGTTGTTACTTGAACGTATTATTTCGAATTTCGTCCTCGCTTCTTACAAATGAGTAAATTTTAATTTCGTATTCGAACCAGACTCATGCCAAAACGATCATATCATATCTCAGCATGTTTTCGCTACATTTGAATTGTGAAATTCTACTATCCAACTAAACTACTTACTGCGCTCATAAATGTTCCACTACTTTCTTGCATTCCGTTATTTATTTCGATTTTATTTGTACACACAATTACAAATCATTTGCTAACCTCTTTTTGTTTTGAGTGTGTAAAATTGATTTTAATACAACTTGAATCAATGTATATTATCTATAATTTTATACAGAGTTTTCAATGTGCTTGTTTTTCTTAAAAAAGAATGTTTCGTAGCACAATATTCGACGATCTCATGCCGCATACAACAAGTAAATTCCATAAGAGTGAGTGGGAGCATAACACTTCCCACTTGAACATTTATTATTTGGAACACAAATCGCTTTGATTCGATTTGCAACCATTTCGATTGTATGGGTCTGATATCGTCGTCATGTTGTTGTAATATAAAGTTAACTTTCTACTCTTGTCTCAAAATTCCCAATCAGTTATATACTCTATGACTCTATCGCTAAGTAACTAAACTCCAACTCTATACGCTAACATTGCGAAATAAACTGTCCGAATGCGAAGTGACGTCGGTTTATTTCGACTAATATCTCTAAATACACGGGAACCAAATGTTTAAAAAATTCACCTTTCTACCAAATCTAACTGTATCTGTGAGCCATTTGTTAACACCTCTCTTCATTTCCAATTGTACAGGCGACATAACGCGCGACCGCGAGGATATTAATCGTGAGTATTACGAGCATCCATGAACCATACCAGTTCATTTTCACTTATTCGATTTTCCAACTGCAGTCATAAATCGCAATGGACGGCGGCCCAATGGCACGGGCAATGGCAGCACAGCGCTGCACATGAACTCCGTGGCCAAGCAAGTGAACAAGGTCAAGCCCACCGTCAACAGACAGCCGATGGACGGACAGGTCATATCGCCGTCGCAGTACAATAGGTGAGTGAATCGTTATGGAATACGTATAGGACAATTTTAGGAGGGGAAAAGTTTTCTCCACGTGTATATATAAAAAGGGATTAGGCTTAATGTCTACTCAGTTTTACTTTGACAGAAAATTCATATCTACATACATACAGATTAGGAAGTCTTCGTGAACGTATACTCAACTTAACTGAACTTCGCTTTACATTTTTCATTTGTTTGTCTCAAGTTTTTGTTCTGTATTGCGTTTATAACTAAAACGAATTTGTTGTGTGTTGTTGCCGCGCGACTAACAAGAAATGTAAGCAAAGCACGCTTTAAAAAATCTTAATAAACGTTTTATTTCAGGCCTCCAGATACTGATGCTAACCCTTATGCGGGCTATCAACTTGCTTACGAAGTTAAAAAGCTCATGTATGCGTCCATACTTTTCCTAGATCGTACCTAATCACTACAATTAATATCTATTCGCATCTACTTGTATTTGAATTTTGTTTTTTGTCGATGTGTGTGTGTGTGTTATTTGTTTCCACTTGCCTTGTTTGAAAGTGTATATTTGTAATGTTGCTGTTATTTTGTTGGACTTTCTGTTCTTGCACTAACCACTTAAACGATATTCTACACACATTCTGCATTTTCCCCACAAAAAGAAAAACACATTCTTCTCTACTCTACCTCTATTCTACTCTATTGTAATCTACTCTACTCTACTCTACTCAACTCAACTCTACTACACACTCACTCTTCTTAACCGCTTCGAATGTTATAAATACAAACACATCACACATTACGTATACGCCACACAAACTCTCATCAATTCACAAAGTTTGTACAGTCTTCAATATCGCACTAGGGCCACCACAGCAATAAATACACTGAATAGTTACAAACTTACAACACAATACCACACAATTGAGGTACCACTCAGAATAGTTGCTCAATACAGTCAGTCACTCGCTACTCTGTTCGAATGAAACACTGTCATCGCGTTCAGGTTCCGCCCGGGGCTGGCGACAACAATATTTGGCAACACATGAACTGGGTCCAATCTGGCACTGTCGCCGGCTTCGGCTTCCACATTTGCATCTGTACTGTATTTTGTAATTCTCATATTTTGGTAGCAATTCTTAACGATTGTAATCTAACGGGTATCTAAAGCACTTCAATAAATACTCGAATTTTCTCACATTGTAATTTAATTAGCTCAAGTGGTTATAAGGTTTGATGCCTACAAAGTATTCGTGGAACACGATGATAAATAAAAACGGGTCGAGAAATGAAAAAAAACTAGTCTTCTGTCAGACCGCAGCTAATGTTTTGAATAATTGTTTTGAATGTCCCCGTTGGCTGACTAGTTTCTTCCATTGCTCTAGTCCATTTTCATTTGGTTCCAGTTGAAATCACATTTTGTTTCATTTCCAAATTGGTTCCGGTTCCATTCTCCTTCCGTTCACAACACTAAATACAAAAAATCAACTCAAAATTGGCGGCTATTTTGTGTGGGAGGTAGGAGGGTTCTCATTCGAATTCCTCAAATTTTTTGACACACTGAGGCATGTGGATCTGACCATGCATCTACATTACGAATTCAACGAATATTTTGATCAAACCTTGTACGCTTCACATGTTTTTTTTTGTTTAGAAGCGACTGTGCTCGTACAGTCCTATACATACGTAACACCGTTTTTAAATTTTTGATCTCTTATACGAAATTCTTGTTGTTAGCATCTAGTATCAACTGTACAACACATTTAGCGATATGAACACTTTTGCATTTTGATGTAGCAACTTGGCACCAATCACATCTACTTCCATTTTATGCGATTGACTCACAATTTTTGACTCTTTGATTGATTGCATACTCTATAGGCCGACCAGTCGTAGTTCCGGCACAGGCACACAAAATCAAAACGGCGGTGTATCGCTGCCGGCCGGTATTGCCGATGATCAATCGAAGGATTTTGATTTTGAGAAGACCGAAATGAAATACGATTCAACCGGCATGTTCCATTGGAGCCCTGCAAAAAATTTAGAAGACTGCATACTGGTGAATATACACATGAAGTGAATACTTGTGGCCGTGACTAAACACTGAACTATGTCTTTTGGCTGGTTTCAGGATCGCAATCAAGCGGCCATGACCGTACTCAACGGACACGTCGTCGTCTGCCTCTTCGCCGATCCGGACTCACCGCTGATAGGGCTTCGCAATTTGGTGATGCCATTACGAGCATCCAACTTCCACTATCACGAGCTGAAACACGTTGTCATAGTCGGCTCGGTAGACTATATACGTCGTGAGTGGAAGATGTTGCAGAATCTGCCAAAAATATCCGTACTGAATGGGTCGCCGCTGAGTCGCGCTGATCTGCGAGCGGTTAATGTAAACCTGTGCGATATGTGCTGTATTCTGTCGGCGAAAGTTCCTAGCAACGATGATCCGACATTGGCGGACAAGGAGGCAATCCTCGCATCGCTCAACATCAAGGCGATGACGTTCGACGACACGATTGGTGTGCTCAGTCAGCGCGGCCCTGAATTCGACAATCTGAGCGCGACCGCGGGCAGCCCCATAGTGCTGCAGCGACGAGGCTCGGTATATGGCGCGAACGTGCCCATGATAACAGGTAAACTGCATCGCACTAAGTTGGCTGTGTTTGACCGAACGAATGACCAAAGCTGGCTTCCGGAATCTGGCCAAAACGAATGCTTAAGTTTGATTTCATTTTCAGTTTCCCATTCATTTTTACCCAATTCAGTTCAAATTATCTTTTAATGCTGGAGCACTGTGCAATGGAAACGGTTTTCGGGCACGAGAACTCTTCCGGTTTCTGTTGCAAAGTGCCCCTCATTTTACCATTGGCCAGCTTCGCTTGTTAGTAGACGCCGTTGTGTGTGTGACGACGTGCGATTCATTGTCTCGAATTTAAAGCGTAACTGTTTTGGTTGTTGTTTCAAGAACTGGTCAACGATAGTAACGTGCAGTTTCTCGATCAAGACGACGACGACGATCCGGATACCGAATTGTATCTGACGCAGCCCTTTGCCTGCGGCACTGCGTTCGCTGTTAGTGTCTTAGATTCACTGATGTCGACGGTAACTTAGATCTGAACCATTTCAGACAGTGGGCGGGTCCGAACTAATCTAAACTTTTGTGTCCTCCCACAGACGTATTTCAATCAAAACGCCTTAACACTGATTCGCTCACTCATCACGGGCGGCGCTACGCCCGAGTTGGAGCTGATTCTGGCCGAGGGAGCGGGCCTGCGAGGTGGCTACAGCACGGTAGAGAGTCTGAGCAATCGCGACAGGTGCGTCTCGACGCGCATTGCCGTCACCACACATCCCCCACTGAATTCCTTCATTCCTTTGCAGATGTCGCGTCGGCCAAATATCGCTTTACGATGGGCCGCTGGCGCAGTTCGGTGAATGCGGCAAATATGGTGACTTGTTTGTGGCCGCACTGAAGTCGTACGGAATGCTCTGTATAGGTTTGTACCGGTTTCGGGACACCAGCTCGAGTTGCGATGCAAGCAGTAAACGTTACGTTATAACAAACCCACCCGATGATTTTTCACTACTGCCAACAGATCAGGTAAGCAGTCGGGCGGTCGATGTTCCACAAACAATTGCATTTCATGTCCCATCTTGTATTCGCACAGGTATTCGTTTTAATGCAATTCGATCCGGGCTTAGAGTATAAGCCGCCTGCGGTACGTGCGCCAACCGGCGGTCGCGGCACACAGGGACAGGGATCCGGCGTCGGCGGTGGCGGCTCAAATAAGGATGATAACTCTTGATTGTTACTGTGTAGCGCCTTAACTGATGGTCCTTACTCGTACATTTGAACGATGGAGAATACGCTCGTGTACAAAATAACGCATATTTGGCAACATACAATACGAAAATTCTGGCATAAAATCCGTGCACTATTACACAATCGATTGCACCACCACCACCACCAACAACGCTGAATACAACCACAGCCGAATCGGAATTTAAATCGAAGCCACCAACTCGAGCCAAGCTAAAAAACAATAAATTCAAAGAAAAAAGCAAACTGCAAATTGAATTTGAATTGGCAAATGCGTTATTTTGTACTTTTATATTTGCACAGACATCTGCCCCAACGATCCTGCACATGTCCTGTTCAACAATCAAAGGATGTGAATTTATGCTTTTGCACCGCAAGTGTCTGTACAAATATAAAGATCAACTCCACCACACACACCACCACAGTCCATCGTTCAAACGTCAAAAGATTGCTTCCCACACCATTCCGTATGCCTTTTTAGAACCTTGACATCATGTTTTTCAGTTCAGACTTCCTAATTGTATTAGTTTATTACACATGTACGTACTTATATTTTTCTATTAGTTAGTCTCGCGCCACGAGCCCTTACGATCCTAAGCCAAAGTTGTAAATTATCGTTCAACCAGATTCTTAGACTTAATTTTAGTTTTTCTTTTTTTTGTATAATTTCTACTTTACTTTAAGCTCTTTTTAGCCCTGTTATTTGTAGTTAAGTGAAATAAATTTGTACTTTTCCCCCCAAGTGCTAATATAATTTTATTTTTTGAACCTGGCTTTGGTTTTGTGTTTTCCATTACAATTGCATATTGCAAATGCCACCGCATAGAACTTAGTACAGTGCAAACAATCATTTGTTAACTGCATAATATTTCGTTTCACTGGCAGAGGTATGTATGGATGCACACACATCACTGGTCATTACTGTTTATCATAATTTGGATCTTCTTAATTCTGACGACATTCTTTCATTCATTTAATTCGTATAGTTTCGTTACTTTGTTTGTCTCTTTCTGTTAAATGTGTTTTTCATGGAACTAAGCATTGCATATACATTTTTTAAAGAAATTTATCAAATTTTCAAACTCCATCTCAATGGTGTGACGTAAGCAATTGGGAACCATTAGTGAGGTAAGCTACACATTAAACAAGGAACTTAAGCCGAAGTTAGAATTAATTAAAATGAAAAAAAAGACATACACACACAATACACACACATACGAAGTGCAACAAAACGAAACTTGTTGTCCGACATTTTCATACTCAAAGGCAAATGTCAACAAAATATCGAAGAACATCCTGTCAAACTTTGCCATTAACTGCTGTAATATGAAGACAGCTTGAATAAGAAAAGCTTCAGCAATTAATTGACTCTTTACACTAAACTACTTTAGAATTTATTAGGAAGAAAAGAAAACTCGTACAAAACAAATGCTGCGAGCCAACACTCAATCCTTCTTGGCTACAAGAGATGCCAAGCAACAAACACACTGTCGTAGAAAAAGAAGAAATAGCAAATAGAACGATTGAAGAGCTTTATACGCTAAACAAAAACAAAAATAAAAACCAAACAATTTGTACAACAAATTCGCAATTAAATTGATGCTTGTCAATGTTTTCATAATGCGAGACAATTCGAAGTGATGCCGTATGCTGTACCGATCAATACAAAATTCTCATCATGGAAATTGACGCAAGTTTTTTATAAATACCAACTGAGGTTCAACACAAATTAATGAAAAGTTCATGCGCAACTATTTCAGTTCGAATTCATTGACACGCTTTTACATAGGAACATTGTAAATAGTTTGTACATAGAAATTAACCGTTTTATTTAGTTTTTTTTTTTTTTTTGTGTTTTTTTTTATAAAACCAAATTATGACTATGGAGAAGATGTTTGTATGGTTTTGTTATCGCTTTTACGAATTCTTAGAAATTTATCCAAAAATAAAACACTGCCAACGCGAATAAAATAATCACGAAATTTTATTACAAAATATGTCAAAAAAACAAAATGTTCCGAAGCAGTTCGACGTCGACGCCCATTACAGCCCACAGAATCGGAATCAGAATCAGAATCACATTCAATGGTGAATATATCGAAATAAAAGAGCCAGAAATACACCCAAACCCAAACACACACACAGACACACACACAAAAGAAATTACCATTTAAAGCAACTGTATTCAAGCCACCCGAGCTGATACTGGAGACAAACGACATTTTAACTAACCACCATAAAATATCATATTCTTACTTATACAGCTTAGAGCTTCAATAACACCAATTTTACAGTTGATAACGCAAATACATTCATACATACTTATACCAAAAGAGCATTTTTCAAATCAATACAGCAAATCGAAAAGATTTTATAAAGTACATACATAGTTACTCGTAAGTAATTAGAGAATTGTTCATTCAAAAGAAACAAAAAAAAACGTCAAAAATGTATTTAAGATTTACTCACACAATAACAACAACAACAACAATATACTTGTAAGTTGTCACTGAACGTTACTCGGAAATGAGAGACCGATTTTCTGCCACAATTACTCGCCTATGGAGAAGCTATGCTGCCAGAACTCACTCGGTAATTGGAAGAAGCTCTCCGGTGTTTGTTTCCGTTCGGGCCTTCAACCATCATACGCAAAAATCCAACCACTCACACCACTCACAGTTTTTCTCTCAGCTACCACGAAGGCTTTGAAGAATTCCCTTTTTTCCTTTTATCATTTGGCTATTTCAACTTTTCAAACCCTAATTTAGCTTCTGTATACAAACAAAAACAGAAAACAGAACAAAAACGATTTAGTAGAAATATGAAAACCAATTCGAGCTTTTAAAAATTAAATAACTGTAAATGATTAACGTAAGAGCAAATTAAATTATAAATTTATCATACACGAATTATGTATATCATTTGTAGCGAATGGATGCGACAAAGACGTAAAACATTGTCAAAATTTATATAGATTTAGATAAAATAAAACAATTAGAAAAAAAAATGTGAATATTATGCGCCTTCAACGTTATGTAGATGTGAAAGACAAAAACATTAATCAGTTTAAAGTTATATAGGGACATACATAGCATACAAATTGATTACAACAACCAAACCAAAGAAATTCTATGTAAACGTACATATTCAGTTTACTACAGTCACACGTTCACTTCAATGTTTAACTTTAAAACCAAATGAAACTAGTACTAAAGAAAAACCAAGTAAAATACAAAAGAAGATATTGCAAAAAAAAACTAATTGAGATTCAATTCAAAAGAAAAGTTAAACATAATTCATACAATCCAAAAAAAATTTGTGAATTAAACTCTCGATGTTGTGAAACTTGATGAAATCACGTTTACGATAAAGAAAAAAGCAGAAACAATGCGAAATAAAAGTACTAAAAAAAAATTAAAATAACAAAAAAAGAAACAGTTCATGACGCCGCAAACAAGTAGTTAATTTAATCAACAGCATTTTTAGAATCATTAAAATCTATTTAAGAGAAAAACCAAAAAAAAACATTAATAACTGCAAGAGATAAATACTAAATATAATATGAAGGAAGAAATCATAAATGTGAACATAAGACGCATTTTACTGTAGTTAGTTTTTTGTATAGTAAAACCATCGTTTGCAGCTAAAACATTAACAAAAAAAAAACAGAAGAAACTAAAATACAACAAAGTAAAGTAAACCAAAAAAAATCAACAGCAACAAATTATACAAATTAGAATATCATTTCGCCAAACTAAAACAAACAAAAAATGCGTTTTTAGTATTATTAATATTGTATTTAATTTCTGTTTTTACTCGCTATTTACATATTGATAAATATATTTAACGTAGACTTACAACAAATATTTGAAAATATTTACTTAACATTAATTAATTAATAAAAATGCGTAAAAAAAAACAAAAACAAACACAAGCAACTAGTTTAAAGTAATATGAAATTTTTATTAAAGAAAACTAAAAAATAAAAAAAAAACATTTTAAAATTTGTCTATAAAAAAAAATAACTAAAAATAATAATAAAAACTACAAAAACCAAATTATGTTGTTAACGTTTAAAAAATTGTTAAAAATAATATTTCAAATAAAAATATGCAAATATATACAAGAAGGAGATTGGTTTATTTCACAAGGATTCTTATTTTGTTCGATTTCAGCTGAATTGTTTTTTATCATATTTAATTACACTGTGCAACACCAAATTCTGATTGCCCATCTAATAACAGATTCTGATAGGTGTTGGTCTGCATACAGCCTCAAAGGGTTTTTCTGGATTAGCCCGAATAAGCTAGTTATTCGAGGTCAAAGTTCAATGGAGGTCACTTCACTTTTGTTAAAACCACTTTTTAACGTATCGGGTTAGTATCTTTAACAAAAATGCTGTAATTAACCGTAGCTATAATACTGCTGAACATCTTAACCAATTACAGTAAATATTTATTGGTCAAAAATTTTAAAATTTTAAAAATAAAAAATATATTGAAAAAAATTATTTTTTTTATTTATAAAATAATGGGTGCATTTAAAACTCTATTCGGTGGTTAAGATGTTTACCATTGTGGCTAGGGTTAAGAAGAATATTTTTTCTGAAGATACTAACACGATATCACTTACCGTTGAAAAGTTTTTCAACTACACTGAGCGAACGAACGCATAGTAGAATTAAATATTTTTTATTTAAATGTGATTTGAATATTTTAATATTTGGAAATCAGAATCTCATATAGAAATCAAATACGCGCTTATTTAAATGGTTTTTATAAATTAAAAAAACTTAATTTGCGCTAGCTAGTCTTGAACCTACTACCTCTGGAAATGGGAAATAAGAAATTCACAAGCACTCCAAATTCCAGAGGATGTCGGTTCGAATTCCGGGAAAACTGAATTTGTGGAAAAGTTGCTACAAATGATATGCTCAGATTCTAAGCAAATTAACAAATAAATAATTTTTAAAAAATCGCAATTAAAATTTTTTTTTAAAAATCGAAAATTTCCATATTTAAATAAAATATTTTCATATTTAATACATTTTTAAATACGCTCATATTTGATTTAAACAAAATAGTGCTCCTAATCAAATACGTTTTTATTTGATTTAAATACGTTTTCATTTGATTTCACTATTTTTTTCCCTCAGTGTAGATTGCTGTAACCCAGAAAAATTAACCCTCACTTTGTCGCATAGTGTTATTTTTGAAGATTTTTCTATGATTTATGAAAATTTTCTACCAAATAAAACTTTGAGAAGGGTCTCATGTATTAAAAGCCACCATAAAACTAAAATCAAAAATTGACCCAAAAATTATAAATAATCACGTAAATTTATAAAAAAAAAACTCACATTTCGCACCTCACCAACCTCACCAGTCGCAGTGAAATTATTTACGCTAAAATATGATTGAAACGCAAAATTGTACTTGTTGCCGCCATTCCAAACCCTTCTTAACAGCAATTTGCAGTCACTTGACGACTATTGCGTGCTCAATTAATTCATTTTCGGCATTTTGAGGTTCACAAGTACAAAAGACTCAACTTATAGACATAACATTGTATAATATCGCATATGTATGTCTTTCTAATATGAGCACACTTTCTTTATTTCCACCAAGTGCGCCTAATGCGGACGCACTTTTACTGCAAAACATGCGTAGTCCATAAAAGTGTTTCGCTGCGACCAAATATATGCAGACGTGCAGCTGCCCTAAGTAGGCGCCAATGTATGTGCACATGTACACACTCGCAATTGGGATACTTAGACATTTAGTAATTGGAATTATAAATATTTTGATTCTTAATGCAATCCTGCGCCCCGTAGTTCAAGCAACACTTTCGCGCAATCGTAGACAAGGTGCCGACAAGGCCACGACAATTTCATATTTTCATTTGCGCACCAAGAAGCGACAAGTGTTTAGAAATGGACTGCTGCGAAATCATCGTCGGCACTCTGGTCTTAACACTGGCCGCTCTAACCGAAATGAAACGATTCGCATAGCAGCCCTGCTTCAGTTGGTCATGTGCGCCTGGCACTTGTTTCTTTATATGGTAAAAATAGATGGCTGCACTGCGATTGATGGCAATTCGTGGTCAGCGTCATTTCCGCTCGACGCCAAATAGCGGCTCGCAATTATTTACATTCCATCGGGCAGCATCAGAGCAATAGTTCCCCATATTCATCGCATTCTCATTCCCAGTATTTTTCAAAGTTTGGTTCCTCAGTCTTTCGCTTCGCAGCAATTCATTCCACTGCAAAACGCGTTCGTTTCATAAGTCTTTTGTTCTGGCAGCGCAATTTCGTTTTTTTTTCGTTGTCTTCACTACCAACCTGAGCTTCTTGCTCATTCATAATTTTCTTGAGGTATTCTTTCATTGTCTTCTTCTGTTGCCGCTCTTATTCTCTGAGGTGCACTGTATCGTTCTTTCGGTAATTTCTTCTGCATTTCATATAAGTACTCCAGCTCACCGCATTCGTGTCGACTCACAACGCCGCTCCAACTATCCGCATTAGGCAATGACCACTTTCATTGCATTCGAATGAGTGGCAATTTCGCCGCGTTTGCTCGCGTCTTTCGCTTTCGAGCTGCTGCCGGCTTGACTGTGGAGAGGTATTGTTCGATTCTGGCAAAGAAATTTCTTTTAGTTGACTTTTAAATTTCCAACGAGGCTGACCAACTCGAAACAGCTGCAGCGCCAATTCAATTTCGTTGTGCGATCCACAGCAGACGTCGTGCGGTATCAAACGCGATAGTAATTTTCTGAATAACAAAAATCCAAAGACTTTTCTTAGTTTACTGCAAATTTTGAGGTTCCGCTTCGAGGCTTGTCATGAAGTTGATTGACGTGATTATATATCTAATTGCAATTTTAATCTTTCTCTATCTCTTGCTGGATTGAATTAGCGTGTGGCTAACGAAAGTGGTGATCTCCTTCGCTCATCGTGCTTTAAATTACTGTCCCCATCAATATCGTACACAAAAATGAAGGTAAGGAACGAGGTCTTGTTGCACGCTCCTTTAAAGATTAAGTGAATCAGGTGAATGATGTAAGTCGCTATCCCTGTTAAAGTTAGTTGGTCAAAAGGTGGTCCACACAAGTTTTCTATTATTATTTTGATTGTCTCCTTTCAACAACAACATTTCGAAATACAAAACTTTCTTCTTGCTGTCCGTCGGCCAGTAATAAAGTATTCATTTAATTTCTCGAAAGTTGCACACAAGTAGCGGTAAAAACATTCATTTGTGTGCGTGAATGTAGTTGAGTAGCAATTGTATTGTCCGTTGTGTTGTGTGCACATTTTCAATTTTGGCGCACCGCCAAGTTTTCCCCTCCGCACATGTGCATTTTCCATTCGGCACTGATATAGATTCACTCCGATACAGCAAAAGCGCACACCAATTACCGCAAAACTGCCTGCGTTTGGCGCATTTTGCTGGAACAAGTGATCTAAAAGTGGTACTGCTTTTCCTAAATGTGCAGCGAGTGTGAAATGTTGTTTTGCGGCTGCAAAACAACTGCAAAACAAGAAAAGAAATCATCAAACCAATTCCGAAAAAATGTGAATTTTCAAGTTTACTTAGTTGTGATGCTGCGATTTATCTAATTGCATGTGTGTCATCAAGGCGAGCGAATCGTTTTATCGTATCAGCGATCATTCTATATTTACGATTGCATATCGTATCGCTGCGAGGCCGTTATGGAACTCTTCTAGTCGTACAAGAAGTTTATTAAATTTTTGGTTACATATTAGCAAATGTACTAAAACATTGAAATAATGATAATAAAACCCTAACATAAAGTGGTCAGAGAAAAAATTTAAATCCATAACCCGCTCCCCTCTGAATATGGCCTTGTATCGCTTTATGTCAATACAAGAAATGCAAAAAATTGTTCCATTGAGACAGTACGTAGCTTCAATATTCAATTATAGTGAAATCGAATTAGAAATAGCAAACACAAAAGAGTACTTTACACTGTTCGAAAGCGAAAACAATTCTTAGATGTTAGTTAATAGATAGTGTTTTAAATGCAAATCAGGGTCGCATATTCCTTTTTCATACCCTGCACACAAGTGTCCGAGGGAAATGGAATTGTAACAAACTTAGAAATGGAACAGGAGTGCACAATGAGCCTGTTAAATGTCTAAGCGCTTTTACCTCGTATGAGGCAATTGGCCCCCTCGGAGACCCTTCAGTTCAAACAAATGGAATAACATTTTTAAATGGAACGGAAATTAATGAAAATTAGAACGTATCATACACGTATGTTGAGCTTAGCAGATTTTTAATGTATTTTAAGAGTGACTTATTTTTGGCTATGCCGAAGTTACCCCCCAAAAAAATGAGCCAAAAAAACCAAAAAAAAACTGTTTGGTCTCACGACTCTATTTTGACCCATTTTTATGTGGTTTTGAAATCTCGGATCAAAAATCCGTTTCTAAATATTTCACATCGAATGAAGCAATCAACATTTTTTCAAAAGATTTGGAAAATTTATGATTTTTTTGTCATTTTGTATGTGAGCTCCGCCTAGTTTTCGTCCGATTGAGTAGATTTTCGAACTTGATCGCAGTTTGGTAGAGAAAAACATGTACCCACAGTTTCAAGTCGATATTTCCAAAATCGAACGCTATCGTAATAACAGACAGACAGGTGATACTGATCAAGAATATATATATACTTTTTCATACCGGACACGCCTCCTTATTGTCGTTACAGTGTGTGTGTGGGTATACAAATTGGTAGGTGGTTATTACCAGAATTTGATCATACTAGATTTGTTTTGAAAAATTCCATTTGATGAACATTACCCAGCGGAAATTCAAGCACATCAAAAGCGCTTCATATGTGCTCTTTTCTTAGCGACACCGATGATGCAGCGCTTCATAAATGCACTACTTCTATATTTATTTTTACATTGCATGTCCTAGGGAGGTAGTACTTGTTGGATGATGTTCAGTGGCAGACAGATAAAAATAATTATATTAGTGCAGCTCCAAAAAACATTTTTTTGTCCAAACTCCCGATTATGGAGGTATATTGGATATTCGTAGTATGCCATTATATTTAGTTTTCCAACACCTACAACCTATGCCTGGTCCCAAGCCGAGTATATATTTATACCCTCATTTTGTGACACAGTGTAATTGGGAAAACCTATTTTACTAATTTTGAATGACTTTTTAAGAATATTAACTTGGGTAACATTAGAAAGGTCTACTGGAGCCAGTTGAAATTTGATCTACTTTTCGAAATTTTTTGCTGGGGGCTATACAATTTTTTTTAGCAGAAAGTTGCGCTGGTCAAAATAAAGGCGTTTTTACGAAAAGAAGGTTTGTAATAAAAAATTCTCCTACATCTTGAGAAATAGATTTTTAGTAAATTTGTATGAAAATACTAAAAAGTTTTAATTTTTAACCCGAAAAATGTTTAGATAGTGTCTGTGGGTTTTTTATAACATGGACTATGGCATATGCAGGACTTGGGTTATTATCACAGATTGTAGCTTTATTATATACCAGAAAAATGGTATCGATTTTGGGAAAGTGGACTAAGGCGATACAATCACAGAACGACGACGAAATGTACCTCAAAGTTGAAGGGTTTATATTTTCATATTTTATTTTATTTATGAATTTGAATTTAGTGCTAACAAGATGTTATCTTATAAATAAACACTAATACTAAAGTGCTACGGCTTGAAATGTAAATTTAACTTTAACTAAAATTGAATTAAATTACAAATTAAACATTTACGACTGCAGAAATTAATGAAATTCCAAATTGAAGTACAAATTGCCTAGGAAAAATTTAAATAAAAATAATGAAAATAATTAAAATGTTGATAGCTGATGTAAGAGGTTGCTTCCGGGTTTTCAACATGATGTAAATACTTCCATTCAGACGGTATTGAACTTCGATGCTTAAAATAATTATAATGATTTTAATTGCTAATTATCGGAACGCATAATTGCAATCGAAAGCGTAATCATATTCGTAATATTGAAAAGCCGTTGCATCACTAATTGAATTCGAAAAATTTGTTATAATTTATAATAGCAACTGCCACTATTATGATTGCTTGCATTAATCAGCAGCAGCAGCATGATTGCCACTTCCAATGCACTGTGAACGTGACGGACAATTCAATTTCACCTCAGAGCGGCGGCACCTTGCGACCACAGCCGACAAAACTTTATAACACAATTATGCTCTAAGCAATTCCACGTCCATTGCACCAGGCTGATTAACAATAAAAATTGACTTTTCGGTAAACAAGTGAAATTACCACAGCGCAGCGGAAACCGCTACTAACGCAGTTATTCGCTGTCACAGTTTTGGTGACACAAACTAGGCACGTGAACATATGTAACGCTTCGATTAGCCATAGACTCTTTTCACTTTCATTTCACCTAATAACTGTTACACTCAAATGTTTTTAATTGCAGTGGGTATTCATTTAAACATAATCCGCAGTTTGAAACGAAATGTTGAAATGTACAAATTGACGACAGCGTTTAAGTCACAACCACCACTACTCAGCTTATTCTTAGTGCTGTAGTGTGGCAAACCGCTTAAGCCGTCGTTCCAACTGGCCTAAATATAAGCACGTCCAATTCGTTTTCCGCGAGTCTAAAGTGAAATGCGACTTTAAAGCGTTTAAGAGGATTTTAATTGAAAGTGGCTTAGACGAAAATGTCTAGCCATGAACGTGAGTGAATTTAGAAAACTTCAGATTTTGATTTGTATTACCAGAAAGTGAGAATGCTACTTTGCAATTACAGTATAGAAAGGTATTTTATTAGCTGAATGTTGTTGTTTGCAATATAGCCCTTAGCTACTATAGAATATAGAATTCCAAACCACTGATGTGTGTACTAATATTTTCATGTTTCTCATACAGCCGCTTCATAGTCTCCTGACGTTGTCTTTTATTTTGGTGCTTGTCTCGGGTGAGCCACCAGTTGGCAAACGTCCGCTGATCTACCAAAACTGGCCACCGAAGAACAACAAACATATCAGCGCTCGCTCACCGAATGGACCGAATGGACAGCAGAGAACACTTATGGTTCAGATCCGCAGTGATCAGCCAGTACCATTAGTTTTCAAGAAACGTCCGGGCCATGCCCACGGCCACTCGCATGCCCATTCGGCACATCAACAACACCTTCACCATGCCAATCATCATTTGAACGGGCACGCGCTGCGTGGCCCAAGACCCATTAAGCTGTCAGCGCCTATGTATCTGAAGCCTCAGAACATGTTCCGCAAACCACTCAAATTCAAGCTGAGCAACACAAAGCCAAAGACGAAGCTACAAGTAGCCACCTACGATAAGCAGCAGCCCTTTAAATACGAAAAGCCAACGACCGCTTTGTACCCACAGTCGGAAAACGAAGCTCAGAAGCTGCCGGTAAGTAAAAAGACACTCAAAAACACTAAATGAAACCGAGCCAAACTACTTGCAACTTTTTGAACAAACAACAACAACAACACCAACTCATTTCCACACCATCTCGGCCTGTCTCTCTTGCAGTTGGAGACACACGCTAGCTTTATCTCCGATTACTTTGCACCCATACACACTATACCCGCACCGAATCTCGCACTCCACGACAATCACCTTCATCACGAGGACACTTACCACCAGTCCACAATATCACCAGCACCCAAGCCACAAGCCTATCACCACACCACGCAAAATGCAAACACCAACATCAATCAGTACCAAGTAATCGAGGACAACACCAATGATCAAACTTTAATCGACCCCTTCTCTGGCTCGCAGAAACTCTTCGCTCCCGACCCGGATCCTTCGCTGCCCACGTCCAAAATTCGCCCCGCCACTGAACCCTTCAACATAGTAAGTGGAAGCCAATGTACTTGGTGAATTTTATAACCACTTTGAAATTGAACATTTTCATTATCCACCAGCCTAGCAACGGGAAGCCTCTACCGGCAGACGTACAAAACAATTACCTGCCGCCAGCCCAACCGCTTGTCCACATTATAGGCTCGCAGCAAGCCAAGCTGCCCTCCCCGGAAATATATCCCATCCAGTTCACACAACAAGCGCAGCTGCAGCCATTCGTCACCGCCAACATTGCTGCCGTACAAGCGGCGCCCATACCCATTTACAATCCCACATACCTTGTGACGCAATCCAACAATCTGTATACACAGCATAAGCAGCAACTTTTCAACCCTCACAGCGTAGTGGAGGCTGGCTATGTGAACGCCGATTTGACCCAAGAAGTAGCCAGTAACGGGCAGATTCTACAGGCCGCCAAAGACCCACACAACAATATCCATCCGGTGCTCGACGGCGCACCACAATTCGCCGCCTTGATTGCTGCTCCGGTGCTGCGCGAAGAGCACGAACACAATGCCGCCTATGAAACCGCACCCTTCCATTTGCCAAATGTGGCCGCTGTTGGCACAACGGGACCCGGCGGCGGATTTGTCGTTTCCAATTACTACGGTAATGCTCCACAAGACTCAACGCAACTGTTGCAAGCGTACGCGGAAGAGGAAGCGCATCGTCAGCAGCTGGAAGAACATGCAGCCACACTTGAGCTGCAGAAGGAGCAGCACTTGCAGCAGGTACAAGCCGAAAAGGAACAGCAACAGCAGTTACAACGTGAGCAAGAGGAGCAATTACTGTTGCAACAACAGCAAAACCATCTGCTAGAACTGCAGCAGCAGCATTTCCATCATCAGCAACAGCATTTGCAACAACAACAACAGCAACAACACTTGCAGCAGCAGAAACCACAAAAAGAACCTCGTGCGCAGCATTTGAAACAGGCCGATCCCGCTGCTTCCGCCTTCGAAGAGCATCAGCGCTTAGTGCAACAACAGCTGGGCGAAACTCCGCTCAGGATATTCGTGCCAGATGATGAGTCTTCCGCCGATGGGGTGAGTCCCTTTAAAATATAAAATTTTGCCACTTCAGACTTTATCCCCCTCCTTTAATTTACAGCAGCGCATACAGAAGAGATCAGATAACATCAAAAAAGGGACCGTCGAAGACGCCAACGACAGCAATGCCAATGCCGGCAATGACGTTGATTCGTTCGAGGTTTCTTCATCCGTAGAGGTGTCCAGCGAAAACGCCACTGCGGAGGACAGCAACGAATAAAATTTACTTGAATTCAGTTTATTCAGGCAAATCGAAATCATTGTCAACATTGTGTAAACATTTTATGTAATAAATTATTTATTTATTTATTTGTTTGTTTCTGTTTGTTTTTGCGCATTGCACCACTTTTAAATATAGTAACACTGTTTGACAGCCAAAAAAAAGTCCGTGGACTAGACAAGTCCATTTATACTAATTCCAGATCGCCGCTAATCACGAATTTAAAGTAAATCTGGACCGCAAAAGGAGGATTATTCATAATTTTTAATATAAAAAATATAGTTTTCATATCACTTTTTAAAGTGCGTCAAAATATACTATCAAAATCTACGTCAAATTTCTGAAATTTTTAGCCCATACATATAGTGGGACCTATTTTTATAACCATTATATTAACTTGCTTTGGCTTGACTATATATTTATATATATATATATCCTCAAATCTGCGGCGAACTTTTTCATACACTTTCACGTGAGCTAGAGAGCTGAAACACTTTGGAACACTGATAGAACTCCGGTGACAATGCATTCTATTAAATTTTGGGGTACATCAGAGGCGTAGGGGGCGTAGGGGGGGACTCAAACCCCTTTTTTTTAAACATGGCATAACTTCCGATTCCTTCAAGCTACAATGATGAAATTTGGTAGGTGGGTTCTTATTGACAAAATGATTTTTTATACCCTTTGGTGTGGGGGCAAAGGGGAGCGGGATGGAGCCAATTTAAAGTTCTAACTTTCGTATTTTTTAAGCTACAGGGCTGAAATTTTTTACTTAGGTTAGCATTGGGGAAAAGAGTAAAAAAGGGGAAAAAGGGGGAGAAAAAGGGGGAAGAAAAAAAAAAAAAAGAGGAAAATAAAAAATAGTAAAAAACAAGTTTTTTAAAATATAACACTTTTACCGACTAAAAAGCAGAAAATAAATTTTCTTTAATTTAATTTCCGCAAATTTGATTTAAAATTAAGGGTTTTTGGCGACTTCAAAATCTGTAATGATATTAGGCGGAAAGTAGCTTTTTAGTCGGTAAAAGGGTTATATTTTAAAAAACTTGTTTTTTACTCTTTTTTATTTTTGGCGAAGTTGTGGTAATTTGTGTTCATAACAAATTTTTTTATTTTAAAAAGGCACTGCAAATTTTAAGAATTTGATATAGAATTTGATAGTATATTTTTGGGAATTTAAAAAAATGGGTATTTTTATGAAATTTATATTTTTTTCTTAAAGATCGTGAAAAATCTTTAGCGGTCCAGATATTCAATCAGATAACGGTGCCATATATATTCAATCTGACGAAATGTACCATACATATTTATACAACACCCCGGTTGCCACATTTGTGAGATTTATCTTATATTGAGATTTTTTTATGGCTTGTGAGAAGTGAGATTTTTGCGAGAATTTTATCTGTTGAGAAATTTTTTTTTATTGCTGTGAGATTTTTAATGTGAGATATTGACACAACGTTTGTAACGCCCATAAGGAGGCGTGTCCTGTATGGAAAAGTATATATATTCTTGATCAGCATCACCTCCGTCCGTCCGCACGATAGCAGGTTTAGAGATATCGGCATGTTTTTCTCCTGGGCTAATATATATCGAAAAAAAGGTCAACATTTAGCAAGTTTTTTTTATTGCTGTATTCGGTTGGAAATGTTAAGAAATGGACTTTGACATGGTCCAAGCTTCCAAAACTACATATAAATGGGTCACAATGGGGTTCTTGAGACGAAATTTTTTTTTGTGGACGTGATTTGAAATATTTAAAAACGGATTTTAGACATGATCCGCGGTTCCTAATCCACCTAATAGTAGGACAAAATGGGGTCCTGAGAACAAATTTTTATGTTCGAGGGTGTTTCTAAATGGGTCATTTTGTGTGGGAGTATTTCACCCAGTTATTCAATACTAATAACTCTTCAAGTTTTTTTAAATTTTAAAGTTTTTTGGAAATTTACACTTTTGGCAATGGTTATTCCGCAGAAAAATATGGGTCGAGTAGTTCTTCCAAAAATGTTCATTTTTGAAGGGGGTAAGGGTACAATAAGATAAAAGTCATATAAATTGCCCCAAATATTTTGTTGTCAATTTTTTTTAATTATTTTTTAATTAGAAAAAATATTTAAATTATCTATTTTTTTGAAAGTTTTTTGTCAAGTTTATACACAATTCATTTTGTATTGAAAAGTTATTTTAAAAAATATATTTTAATCATATTGATTTTGCAAAAAAAAACATAGCTGCGTTTTAATTTTTTGAATGCCCCGCTTTCTGCAAAGCCAATTAACGACTCTCGTTCTGTGGTTTTCCTAAAAAAAATTCATCACTTCACCGCTGTACACAACAAGAATTAGTTGTCCTAAATTGTAGCAAAAATTTAAAATTTAATTCTGGAATAACAGTTTTTTGTCAATTTAGAATTTCGAAAAAAGCACACGCATTTTGTCCTGAAAATGCTTTAGTTTTTTTGCCCAGTTCAGGTTTTTCCAACCGTAAAGTAAGTACACCAGTAAATATTTCTTAGCTCATTTATTCAAACGTAATTGATCACCGCCAACAGCAAACATATCAAACTTGTAACTTCTTAAGGCTAAGTGCTGTCCTGCCGTTTTCTTAAGTATTAAAAAGAAACTTCGGAGAAAAACGAAAACAAGTTTTAAAAAAGTGTGATAACAAATTGAAAAACACCTCTAAACACCCTCACGGACTCAGTAGTCCACCAATTTCTTCAGCTTTGGTGGCGCCGAAATTACAATACGATTCCGATTGCTACTTGCGGCCACATCAGAGGACGTGGAAGCCGGAGCAGCTGATGGTCTACTGGCAGTAGATCCTCTCTCGGGTGTCGCGTCCCTATATCCACGTGGATATCTCTCCCTATCCCTTTCGCTATCCCTAACTCTTTCGCGATCCCGTACTCTATCCCTCTCACGATCCCTTTCGCGTTGTCGTTCCCTGTCTCTGTACGCGGACCGTTCGTTTCGCGATTTTGAACGGCGGTAGCGCTCCCGATCGCGATCACGATCATCGTCGCCGCGGCGTGAACGTTCCGTACCGCGCGGTGGCCTCGACGGACTGCGGCGTCGTCGTCGCGAAGTGCTGCGTCGCCGTCTTCGCGATGAGCTGCGTCTACTGCGCGACCGGGATCGCGATCGCCGCTGTTGAACTCTGTAAAACGATTGACTTCGACTGCGCGAACGCTTGCTCTTGCTTTGAGCGCGGCTGTCACGACCCGCTGGCCTCGCTCTCCTCTGGTACTCTTCTCGTTCCCGGCTGCTGCGACTGGCTTTCAAGTGCTTCTCAACAGCAACTGACTCGACACTGCTGCGCGATTTACTGCGCTTGGACTTGAGCGATTTCGCCGGTTCAGAGGCCTCACTATCAGATCCCTTGCCGCTGGAAGGTGTGCCGTATCGGTGACGCAATTCACGTTGCCTACGACGAATCAGAACAAATGTTTGAATGACCGAGGGGAAATATTATTGTTAAGTTAAGTCCTACCGACGTCGCAGCTTCAAGGCAAGTTCACGCATCTCGTCCTCGCGCTCCTGTTGCAATAGCCTTTCCCGTTCGGACTTTTCAATCTCGGCCCGTTTGTCGGCTTTGTCTAAACAATAAAAAGAACAACAATCAAGTGACCGTCAAGGGTTTTCTTATGGCATTTTTGTCACACTACAGTCGCTTACATTGCTTATTTAGCAAATTCTGCATTTTCCTTTTAAGGCGCTCGCGCAGGTTCAGGCGACTACTGCCGGAGGATCCCTGTAAGTAGCCACTTCAATCAATTAAAATTTATTCCAGGAAACAATGGCCCAGCATTCGGCTAGAAATGCTCGACCTCTTAAACTATCTACGGTCTGCTAAGCAAGAGATTCTCAAGTCAAAAAAGAAACAAGAACCAAATATGAAAGAAAGAAAATGTTCGGAAGAAGGAAAACGTTTCCGTTATGTACGGCGCACAGTGGCGACTTAGACCGGTTCCACGTCCGTTGGTCACTGGTTTTCCGTCGTAATTCGCTTGGTTTCGTTTCGGTTGATTTGGATATATATTTTTTTGTTTGTAAAATTTCGCTATCTCCAGTTTTGTGTTGCAGTGAAATACTTTGATTGTTCTTACTGACTTTGGTTTCGGAAGCATTAGAAAAACTTGGATTTTTCGCCTGATCAGTGGAATATTTGCCTGTTTGTTTACTCGGTGTGGCTGACATTGCCGGCAACGGATTTGACCGTTCAGAGCTGCAATATAGTAACGAACGCAAGTGCAAATGATTATTAAGAATTCCAATTGCCTACAGTAAATGATTCGTAAGAGCAAGATTAGCGAACTGTTGGACATACTCATTCAGGCACAGTTTGACAATTTGGGTGTCAGCTGCATGAGTGAGTCCTGAACAATGGTGCTAATTTGCAAAAAATGTGGCTCAACTTTACCAAACTTCCTTGCGCTTATAACTTACGTAGTGTCCACATCCATGCGATCGGTGTCTGAGTCATGTCCATCGCCCTTCGTGGCGGCTTTGTCGTCAGCGTCGTCCGACTCCGAAACGCTGTTGGAAGACGAATCATCGCCATCGGCGCCGGCACCACGTTTACGTCCATAGTATCGTTTTAGGGGCGGTGGTGGTGCCTCTACAACCTGGCTGGTTGACGCAACTGTCGTCGGTGCAGCCGCTGTGATTGCAGGTGCAGTAGACGACAATGCTGCAGCCGCGCCCATGATTCGAACAGGCAGCGGATAGCTTATCATTGGCGGAGCGGGTGGAGCAGCAGCAACAGCAACCTGCTGCACGTCTGCCTGTCTGTTTTTAGCCTCAGTTGTCTTTTTCTCACCGTAGACAGAAGTAGTACTGGGAGCGGGGGGCGAGCGCGATCTTGATCTCTTGTGAGGGAAAGTCTTCGCAGCACTACTGGAGCGTTGACGCCGTGTATATGCCGGCGATTTTTTGTGCTTGGGGCTGTCGTGCGCTCGTTTGCGCCGCGTATGGCGACTAAACGAATTCGATCGCGAGCTTCGCGTAGAAGCGCTGGACGATGATGAGTTGTAATGGCGGCGCCCGGAATGCGACCGTGACCTTTTATGGCGCCTCTGCCGCCTTGAGCGATAGGAAGTGGAACGAGACCGTCGGTCCTTTCGTCGTCTATCGTAGCTACGAGAGCGAGAACGAGAGCGCGAGCGCAGGTACGACCGGCGACGCCGATCGCGACCCCCTCCACGGCGACTGCCGCCGCTACGACTCCTGCTGCGACTTCGGCTACGCCTTGTCCGCTTCGAGGTCTCATTCAGCTGCTTCAGTTTCTCCAAGTTCTCTTTGACTTTTTGTGCATAGGTGACCTGCCCAGAGGCAGCGGCCGCAGTGGCCCCCACGCACGCCTCTCCGAGCGTCTGTGTTCCCTTGCCAATATTAATGGAAATCTTTGAGTGCGGCTGCAGTTCGTCCTCGCCGCCAAAAGACGTGATGTACGTGATTTTGCCGGCATTAGCGTCGGATGGCGATGGCGACCGCGAGTCGCTCTCTTCATCGTGCTTTGATTTATTGCCAGCATCTTCCTTTGCGGCATAACTAGGCGGACTGAAAGGCCGGCAAGCGATTCTCCGCTCTTTCTGGGCTCGTCTCTCTCGCCGTGACTTTCGTCCGCTAAGCAGCATTTTCTCCTGCTCTTCTTCTCGTGCTATGCGCTGGGCATCGGCCTCGTCCGCATCCTTGGTGAGGTACGAGTAAAAGTCGTTGCTGACCATGCCGTAGTTACGGCCGCAAGCATTCAATTCGTGGCCCTGTGTGTTATCCAGTTTCGAGATATCGATGGACACATCCATGTCCATGTCCGAATCTGAGTCCGAATCCGAACCCTTATCCGATTTGCCGGAGCCTCCTCCGCCGCCACCCGGAACTCCTGGTGCATGCACATGCATCAGATGACTAAAGGGTTGGGGGCCAATCGACGACGATTCCGTGTCGTCGTACGAGTACCCGATCGTTGCGCCAGGCTTCTGCTGTCTTTTCTTACTGAGATTTCGCTCGGCCTCCAGCTGGGCATTAGCGCCGTACTGCTCCTCTAGATAGAGCTGATGCAGAAACTTTTCCTCCGGCACGTTGACAAAGTCATTTTGCGCCAGAATGCGATAGCGTTCGTAGTTGCACTGGCGCTCCTCCAGCGGCAATTCGACGCTTTCGGACTCATCAATCTTCGCCACCAACGGTATTTGGTCGAGATGGGCGCGTACATCGAAGCGATCAATGAGGTTGTCTTGTTGCCCCTGCCACGGAACACTGGAAAATAAATTATTAAATAAATCTAATGGATCTTCATGGACATTGCACATTGAAATGATAATACTACGTCACAAAGGAAATAAATCTCAGAACTTGTCGCGACACATAGTGTATGTTGTAGTTCTAGTTAAAGGAAAAAACGTTTTATACCGGGAATTTCAAATACACTACAAAAAAACTATTTTATGCATATATTTAATACTTATATGATTTCATGTATCGCATCAAGTTCTGTTTCAAGGTAACGTAGTGTAATAGAGTACAATTTCCGCTGTTCTGCAAATGCAGTCTCATTCAATTAAAAAAGAACATACAAAAAACATTATGGAGGCAGTATTGTATCGTATGTAAAAGCAAATATTCTGTTATTGAAAATGGCAAAAAGACTAGTAAAATAATAATCTTCGGTTTAACCGAAGCTAAAATACCCTATACGAGTACGATACGTTCTTAGACCTTTTTTTTGAGGATTTTTCGATATTTCATCGATAATTTTTCCATATTTTATCGATAATTATCAATAATTATCGATCATTTTTCAACAGCCTATCGATAATTACCCTTTCCACTTCATTCCCCATCCATTTCAAAATGTTGTTAAAATTTCATTTTGTTCCTCTTAATTTTGTTGCAGTTCCATTCCCATTTCTATCCCAACATAATTTCCAACCAAATAAAGGCGTGGTTGTATAATAAGCAAAAAAGAGGAATGCAAAATTTTTAGTCGATAACTCAAAAGCTGCGGCATTTATCGTGCGAAATGACAGACCAACAGACAGACGGACATAGCTAAATGCGAAAACGAAAAAAATGTTGTAGGTAACTTATGTAAATTTCACTAATTTGCAGAACAGCTTGAACAATTTTAGCAATCGGGGAGTCTTATCCGTAATATCACTTGCATGATGGCGGCTCCGTCGCCGGCGGCAGCAACAGCCGGGTCCAGATGTATCTTACAGCGTCGGCCATGAACTTGTATGAATTGTGTGGGGTCAGCTTGCTGTAATAAAAATTAGGAAACAAATTAAGAATTGGTTTTTTTTCCAAAGAGCATAGCGGATTCCGGTTCATACTCTTCCTTCACTCACAATTTTTTCGTAAAAATCTTGCCGGCGCTCGGCCCTTTTGCGGTAATCGACAATCATACCGCGTATTCGCCGCTCTTGTTTCCTAGCTTCGTGCCACATTTTCGTCACTGTTTTAACTAATTCTAATTTGTTACAAATCAAAGTTAAATTAACTTGTGTTTTCACTCATTACATATGTAATGATCACATTTCAATTGCAATTTTTCAGCGAAACTGCAATTCATTGAGAAATATCAATTGAATAAAATACGCGCACGCCGAAAAATGTGCAGCTGTCAGTCCATTGCTGCCAGATTTTTTTCCTCAAACCAGCATTTTCAGGTTTTGTACAAAAAAAATCCGTAAAACCCGTATAGAAAAATATAAGAAGAAGAATTGGGACATTTATTTTTGCACGGTTGCCAGATTGGTGAGACATAAGATTTCTAATGGCTTGTGAGAAATGAGGTTTTTTCAGTGTAAAATTTTCACTAATGTGAAATTTTTGGCTGTAGGAAATATCGCCCAATGAAAAATCGCCCAAAAACAAAAATGAAAAATCGCCCAAAAATTAAAAAGGAAAAATCACCCAAAAAAAAAAGGAAAAATCGCCCAAAAACTAAAATGGAAAAATCACCCAAAAATTTGGAAAAATCGCCCAAAAATAAAAATGAAAAATAGCCCAAAAATATTATATAAAAAATTGTTGGGCGATTTTTCCAAATTTTTGGGCGATTTTTCCTTTAAAATAAAAATGAAAACTCGCCCAAACATTTTTCATACAAAAAAAGTTTTGGGCGACTATATAATTTGTTAAACTTTGTTCTTTTTCTTCTTTGTGTTACCATATGTTAATCAGGTGGTACATTTGAAAAGGTATGTTCAGAGTTTTGTTTTTTGATTCGACCCTTTTTAGGGCCAACGAGTATATATACAAACGATGTTAATTTAATGACATGGGAAATGTATGGAATAGGTGTGATGTACTATTTGTGGGGAGTTACCGCCGCGGGCGAGAAATGTTACCAAAAGATTCGAGCAATTTTGTTAGGTAGTGAGTAGGAGTTCTGTGGTATGGTGTGTAAGCGCCGCAGGCAAAAAATTTTAACAAAAAATCGCGCGATTTTTTGTTAAAATTTTTTAAGTTTGGATTGATGTGTGCCGTGTTTTTAACAGTTTCAATGTTGCTGAACTCTTTCCATAAGGTTGTTGCGATTTTTCCTTTATAATTTTTGGGCGATTTTTAATTTTTGTTTTGGGCGATTTTTCCAAATTTTTGGGTGATTTTTCCATTTTTGTTTTTTGGGCGATTTTTCCTTTATTTTGGGTGATTTTTCCTTTTAAATTTTTGGGCGAAATTTCCTTTTTAGTTTTTGGGCGATTTTTCATTATGAAATATCGCCCAAAAACCAAAAAGGAAATTTCGCCCAAAAATTTGGAAAAATCGCCCAAAAAAGTTGGGCGATTTTTCATATGAAAAATCACCCAATTTTGTATGAAAAATTTTTGGGCGATTTTTCATTTTTGTTTTTGGGCGATTTTTCATTGGGCGATATTTCCTACAGCCGAAATTTTTTTGTGAAATTTTTTTTATATAATTGCTGTTTTATAAGATATATTAAGGATATTCACATAATGAAATACCATAAAATTTTAATAAAATATGCACTGTAAGCAATGCTGTACATGAGCTTTTAAATAAAGTTGGATTCATTGTTTTTTTGAGATCGCTCTCTCAAATCTCCAAGAGAACGTGTCGCAGTTAAATTCAGTGACGTTCAGATCGTTTTCGTTCAAGTGAAGACACTTTGCAACGACTTTTCAATGAAATATGGAGTTTCCACAAAAATTGTTCTCATCTGAACTGGTTTTGTCGAACTAGTTTTTCAATTCTTTATTCTTTCACAACTAAAAATATACATACTAAGGTGGCAGCTCTGGAATACTTGTTTCCTTTTCGTCCTTTCAGGATTTCTTTAGAAAAGGATAGAAAACGCAGCTAAATTGAAGTAATAAACTGCATCGATTTTCAAAGTTTCGTCCGAAGTCCGTACGCACATTCTTATCCACTAAAAAATATGTAATAATTTTAAATACAAGCGAAAATATGTCCATAACTCGGTATTATTACACCGATTCCACATATCCTCCTAACGGCATCAACGATAATGAGGATGACGACGACGAGGAGAAAGATGACGATTTTGAGTACCTACCAGAGGATGTTCCGTACTCCTCCAGCAGCGTTGATCGCAGTTCGATTGGATCCATTCCTTGGGCGGACGATGCCATAAAACAGAACCAATTAAGCTGGGAACGGGTAGAGCGGATGTTGTGCGGTGAAGAGACGCTACCCGAGGAACCAGAACTGCGCAATGAGATTCAGGAATGGCAAAATAAGTTCCCTCACCTTGTGGGTGGCAGAAAACCCAGTTTCGATAGCTCTCAAACAAACATGGACGACGACTACCTGGAGGACATCGAAACCATATCAAATTTGAGTCTGAATTCTCTAGATGAGGATAACGATGAATTTGCTACGCCAACCAAAGAACGCCAACAGAATGCAAATGTGAGTGGGCGACCGCAACGACGAACACCGGAAACGCCAACGAATAATCGTAGCCGAGCAGCAACCGGTGATCTGACCCAATTGCTCGCCAGAGATCTCTGCATAAGTTCAGTACCGCTCACGCTACGAAAGCGGGAAAGAGCTGCCACCAACCAAGCTCGAAGCGACTCATCCACTTCGCCAATATCCAGTCCAGTGCCACCAACTCCGCCGCCCCGACGGGCATCGCCAATGTCTATGCTCATCGTGCCGCCAACCGACCAGCGAGCCACAAAAGCCACCAGCTCTGCCACTGTTGGGACGCCGACAACGCGACTACGTATGCCGCCTATACTGAATGTGCTGGAAACGAAGCGACGCTTTCGCGGACTGGCCAACAATCGTAGTTTCGTACAGCTCACTCAAGTCCAGCAGGTCAAATCAGCGGCAATCACACATGAACCAATGCGACGGCGCATCAGCCACTTTGGCAATCAGTCGGCCTGGCAATTGCCCCTGGCGGCCGCCACCGTCAGCAGTAGCTTCTTGAACAATCGCCATTCGATAATACTGCCAGCAATAAACCTACAACGCATCCACGAACACACGACCACTACAACCAGTGAGGGCGGCGGCGGTGGAACACGCAGCCTGTCGAATTCCTCACTGGGTTCCGGCGGCGGCACCGGCGGGGCACGGCAACTATACAGTTTTATGCCTCAACGCAATTTCAATGGCGCAACGACAACAACGACTTCGACCACTCCATCTACGGGACGATCTATTTCTGCTGCTGTACGCCATCCACGCATGGAGTTCAGTGCTTTTTATTTGCCCTACAGAGCATTTAAATAGCAACGAATGTGAGGCGATGTCCACACGAAAGATTTTTTTTATAAACTGTTCCAAAAGTCAATACCCATACCATGATTGAAATAAATACTTTAAGATTTACTATTAAATGGCTTGGCTCCTCGCATTTTCATTTATGGGATTACCATTCTGCTTTTTATTTAGATTTTCTAACTCTGCCGCTACTCTTTTGAAATGTATCTTGCTGTATCCTACTGTCGTCATTGTGGAGACAACAAATAATCACTTACCAGAAATAATTAGTTTCACAATACTTTTAGTTTATGTATCACAAATAATAACTGAACCATCCTTGGCGAAAACATTTCTAACTAAATTGTCTGATTTTTATTTTGACTGCAATTCTCTGTTGTCGATCATCCGATGAAATTTTTCTTCCACAAAAACAGAGAGAAGCGCTTCCTGCTTGAATCTTAAAACTTGAGAGAGAAGCGCTTCAGCGAAGAGCTTCTTATCTGCATCTTGGCGAAGCGCTTCTTAGTTTCCTGCTGGGTATAGTTCATCTCGGAATGTTGTTGTTGTAAAACTTTCTGGTATTGAAAGTTCGCATTTGCGAATGTTTATTTTGAAGTTTTTTGAAAATTAACATTTTAGGATAAACGCGTGAAAAAATACATAATCTACTCTACTCTCTTTACCTACACATCAACCCTTGACTCGAGCATCCCTATTGAGTCCTTTGACGAATGAAATTTCTTCTCATAAATTGAAATTATCCAAACGCAGTCTTCCGTCGTTTTCGGTTAAATACAGGAGATCCGACAAGGATTGTTCGCTTATTAATTCTTCAACCCGATCATTCATCTGAAAAATGGTATTTAAGGAAAATGTTACCTCCAAAGTGGGAAATATGTGTGCCGGCCGTGAATACTTACGCCCTTGGCGTTGAACTCCTTGAGAACTTCGGGATGCTTGAAGGTCGGGCCGAAATTGACGCTCACAGTGGCGCTCTTATGGATCGATATGGTTGGATAGTATGAGCCGGCATAAATGTCCGTGAATGCTGTACCCTGCGTTTGGCCATTCTTGAAGAATTCAATTTTACCGCCCGGCAGTACCTTGAGATGTTTCAGTGTTTCCTGCACTTTGTCCTTGTCCTCGTAGTAGAGGTGCGATTTGAACTTGACCAGCGGCTGCGAAAAGAGGTTAATTAAGGCATTTTCAACGGTCAATTGTTTGCAAATAGCACTCCTTACCCGATCTTTGAATGTGTGGGGCAAATAGTTCGCGGACGATTCCTCGGGCAAGTCAATCAGAAAGCCCAAAGTGTCGCCCTCTATGTAGGTTTCGCTGTAGTGCTTGCCGTGGCTCTCGTGGAAACGTGTGCCTTTGCGCGAACGCCACGAATAGCCAAATTTGTCATAGCCCAGCGGTGCTTGCAGATTGCCATACTCCTGACCCCAGCCCAGACGCGTAGCCGAACCCTCGGGCATCTCTTCAATTGTGATTTCGAAATACCAGCGACCGCGGTTGACCGCTGAAAATACCACAAAGTTAAACAAGTAGCAAAGGTGCTCAATGCAGTTGTCAAATTACAATGGGTGGCGCGCACCATGCAGTATCCTTTCTCGCCCGTGACAGCCAGACGATCTTCGGCAATCCTTAGCTGCGGCGCACGATCGTGCAGCGCTAGAAGTACGCAGTTGGGTACCAAAGTGCGATACAACCAACCGGGAATTGGCTTGCCTGCCCAGTCCGAGCTTTCGTCGAACTCCTGCCGGAACGGTGCATGCGGATCGGGCTCAGCCAGTATATACCGATAGCCATCCTTGTTGAATGGATGCTCTAGCGGGTAGCCATGCGGTGGCAATTTCACATTGGCCGTTATATCTGAGCTCGGACGACCCTTTTTCCCGGTGGGGCCGGAATCGGTTCCGGGAAATTTACGCTTACTTTGTCGGTTGTTCTTCGAGAGGGAGGCTAGTGAGATAAGTGGAATGGAATTTAGATAAAGAATTTCGATTAAAAAATGCTAAAACATTCGGATCCCAATTAATGCAATAACGAAAATTCCGAGCGCACAAAGTGGAAAAAGTTTTTATCTATGCAACCGCCGCAGCCAATAAAACGTCATAAACTTTAATCAGATTTAGGTTAATCGCATACAATGGCAAAATGCTCAGCTCAAAAGAAAATTTTTCGCAATTTCTCCAAATTCAATAACTTGCAAAAGCTTTCGCTTACGTACGTTCCTCCTCGTGCGTTACTGTGTTGTCCATGTTGGCTGTGTGCAAAAAAAAACTACTTCCTAGTCGAAATCGATTAAAGACGACGGACGACGATTGGTGTGACAGGCGTATCCGCCGCCCTATTCAAATTAATACTGCTGGCCGCAGTAGAGTTCGTCCAACAAGTCGCGAGACAAACAAAGCAATCTAAATACAATTACCGCACACAACCAACCACTTCGGATTGACTCAAAATAAAAACACAATACAAACAGCTGAAATGACATTCAGCAGCAGCAATGACCACCACGGTGGCCGGCGACGGCGGGGGAGCTGGCAGATGCAAGCACACAGCAGCAGCAGCTACAACTCCCAACGACAACGACGCGCGAACTCAGGCAGAGCAGAACGAACGCCAACTACTTACGAGTTCATGTGTGTGTATGCAAAATCTCAATGACGACAGACCTCGTAATTAACTCAACAAGAGGGAGGCGAAGTATGAACATTTCTTATAAATCCAAATATACTAGATACGAGCGCACTTACTGCGCGATATTGCGATAGTTTCTCTCGGCAGTGATGTTCTTCAATACAAACGAATTGATTGGCAGTGTTTTAGACCCCCTAACAAAGATAGTGCTTTAATGAGCTTGTGGTGCGTGGAAGAAATTGTTTGTCAAAGGCAATTTCAAGATATCTTCGAAACAATTCTGGCAGCAAAACATATTTGATCCCCAGGAAGATTCAAATGTTTGGTGGAATGGCGTTCAAATTGAGTTTTTCGAGGTTACAATTCGCGCAACATTTTATATCGCGTTTTCCGAAAAACTCTGGCCACATGCATCTACTGTATGTACTTACCCTGGGCATATCCATCTTCTGTCAGACGCAGTGCTCCCAGCTTTCCCACCGCATCGTAGTTTGGTCTGATCTGTAGCAGATCTTGTGTAACCAAACCGAACATGGCACCATTCTCAGCGTGTTCCTCGTATGTGAAAAGGGTATGCATATCCTTGACAAGCGTACGCTGGACGGTGGTATACCTGTAAGAAAAAAGAAACTTTTATTCGTCATTCCGGTCCGGAGGTATTATTGAATGTACCATGATTGCGTTATGCGACGCGGCATCGTTGTCATCGCCTCCCAGTGCTGTTCAATGTATGGAATGATCTCCTTGTCCTTGCTGAATATGATCTTCGTTTTGCCCTCCTTAACGGCAGTCTGCTGCATATTGGCAATGGCAGTAACACACATCTGAGGAATCGCTGGAAGCCAAAGGGATCGTTTAATGTATATTTTATAAAAATGCTCTATCATGTACTAACTTGCTTGGCTTTTGCGAAAGCTCTCCAAGCCGCTGGTAGAACAGTTCTTACAGACGAACACATAATTGGTGATGAAGGCCACCAGTTTCCCCAATTGATATCCAATGCAGGATTCGTGGAACCACCGATTGCAATTCGCACATAGCAACTCCACTATGTTGGGATTGCGGTCTTTGCCACTGAAAAGTAATTTTGTTATGAATGTTCCCGCAATTTACTTCCCCACCAAATTCTGTTTACCAACCAATAACAAATGCCGGTTTTTTCGTCACCCGCCACGCTGCGTTTCTCTTCGTCCATCGCGTAATCGGAAACTGTCTCTGATTGTGAATTTGTGTCCATTTGTATGTCATCCATAGTTAGCTCGTATTATTTTAGTTTTAATTTAAAATAAAATCGTGATTTAATAAGTTTCAATTTTACAAAAGAGAATAGCAGCGTCTGGAGCAGTGTTGCCAGATTTATTTTCCTAAAATCCGTGTTTTCTTAAATTTTGCTTGGAGTTGCCCATTTTTTTGTTTTTTTAAAATAAAAACACGTTTTAAAATGTTTCAAAAATGTTTATATTCAAATTATTTGAAACGAAAAATGTTAGCCCATGCTTGAACAATTTTGTTAGCCAGGAATTGTCGCCGTGTCAACATTTGCGATAGTGTCATATTGTCTGAAAATGTTTTAAGGCTGTCCTTAAATTTCATCATTACAATGACGCTGTGAAGTCAAAATTAAGTCACAGTATTGTCAATTCACCATCAGATCGTAAATTTTGGTACGTGTCATTCAACCAAATTTTATTGGCAGCGAGTTAAGATCACAATGAAGCATTTTTGAGTAACGCCAGAGCGTCATTGTAATGATGAAATTAAGGGACCGTGTAATTCAGCTAACTGTCATTACCTTCGGTGCTGTCATTCAACCTGTCAATGAAATTTGGCTATATGATCCCAAAAATGATTTTCAACGGTATGACGGTTAATTGACAATACTGGGACGTAATTTTGACGTCAGAGGCACATTGTAGTGTTGAAATTAAGGACCGTGTAATTTAAGCTTAACTTAATTCATTTATGGTGAGACGCGACCTCAAACCTTCCAATTTAGGTAAAAGCTGCCTGCTACATGAAAAATTAAAAAACGAATTCAATGTAATCGAAGTGTGTTCAGTGCCCATATAATACGAGCAAGGTTATCGAACTACAATGGTGACCAGGTACATAACTAGCCTTAAAAGCACGTTGCCAGATTTACTAAATAAATAAACAGTAGTCATCAGTAAATTTACTGTTTATGTAACATTTTATTTTTTTGTCATATATGTAATACATATATGCTATTACATATATGCTTATTGTAAAATTCTTTGCTTTTGAAATTTTTTGTTCAGAAAAAAACGCTGCTGTTTTTATTGGCGGTGTATTTTGTTAACTATGGCAAGTAACAGCTGATAAATGTGTGGTCCAATAGAAAGTTTATAAATTTTTGTAACATAACCATACCGGCGACCGTCCTATAGTCAGCGATGCATCATGTTAAGCTGCGATCAGGAAGAGCGTGACATGTGGGGACTTTGGTGGAGCAGTGTAGCTTTCCATTAATACGGTACAATTGTCTACTGGGTATCAATCATTCCAATTTTCCAGTTGTTGTTGTCTCTTTGTTGTCTGCTATTGTTTATTGTTGTTGTGGCCAATTTTGGTATTCCCTCGCATTCAAGCAATGTCGGTCGCTGACAACGGAGCGTACTCTAAACAACTTAACGGAGGCAGAACATCGCGTGTGGAGTTAATTGAAAAATTAAATGAACTTTCGCTGTTTGTGGTCCCGTCACCTCGCCCATCGTTTGTACTCTAGTCCAGTTGTGGCTTCTTTTGGTGAGTAATAGCGGCCACTATCTTTCTTTTAGTTGACAATATTTGTCTACAAATGTTGCTGCTTGAAAGTACAACGAATTTCAATTAAAACAGTACCATCTCGAAGATTGTGGTCTGTCCATGATAAGGACCAGCCAACATTGCAAACGTGAGTAATAAGTAATACGTAATAAGAACTTTTGTAATTAAATTAGTTTATTTTTGGCATAATTTCGTAAATTATTTCATAATATTATGTGTCCAATCAGTTGAAAGTAAGATACAACCACGCAACATCGAGTCGCTTTTACATCTTGAGAGGGGGGACAGTCAACAAATCGCCAGCGAATATTTAGTATTTGGTGAGTATTTTTAATTAAAAAATATTCTCTACTGTTTTGTTAATGAAACACATGATTTGGAACAAGTGGTCAATACTGACTAAGTGAGTGGCATATAGGGAGTTGACAAAAAACTGGATAGCTTCATTTTATGTATTGTGCGTTCTGCCTGTTGAACAAAAGCTTTGTTTGTGTACAATTCCAACAATTGTAAGTTTCCATTTAATGTTTAAACAAGACGCTTCTTTCTCTGCATATAATTGCAAATATTTGCTTCTTTTTTATTAAAAAAAGGTAAATATCTTTTATCTGGGGGATTACTTTATCTAGACATAATTATAATTGCGTTACCTGACGTCACTCCCTCCATGAATTTACTGTATAAAATTTAATTTTGATACAAGCGCCAACACTAAATTCCAAAATTATCTCATTGCAGCGCACACTCATTTAATTCGTCCAATTATACCGTAATTCCGCACTCACAATGGTTGAGGAGGATCAAGAGCTAGTCAAGAAGTACGGCCAACCTTTGCCATACGATCGGAACTTTCGTGGTCCGCTGTGGCGTAACCGCTCCTGCACCGACGTACCATGTTTACTCATATTTCTATGCTTCCTTGGCGGCTGGGGTTTCATCGCACAATATGCGGTGCGTACAATCATATTTTAAAGTATTTTTCCATATTTGAACTAATTTTCCACCATCCAATTCCAGGTGCGCAATGGTGATCTCAATAAACTAATGGTGCCCACCGACTCGTTTAACCAAAAGTGCGGCATCGACTCACAGGTGCTGAACAAGAAGTATCTGTTCTTCTTCAATCTAGAGAAATGCATCGATCCGCTGGTGCCACTAACGGGCTGCCCGACGCCGCAGGTTTGCGTCGAAAGCTGTCCCACGCAGACTTTCGTCTGGGATACAATGAAAAACACTCTCACCTTCGCCGAGCTCAAGAGTCGTCTGATCTGTCTTACGGACGCAGATTGGCAGAATGTGCGCAGTATGCAGGATGCCGAGCGGGCCATTACACAGAATCGGTGCGCCCGCTGGTACATCAAGAGCGCTCCGTTTCTCAACCGCTGCATGTGGGAGTTTTCGCCACAAGTGTGCGAATTTATTCCGGCATTTCTGTTGCCGCGCAATCGTCGTGAATTGGAGCAGAACGTGACCACCCATAGATTCGAGGAAGCTCAACTCCAGGCAATGGCCTTGACCATGTCGACTGCACAGCAACGTGTGGCGGCACCTCCTTTAACCGACTCCAAATTGCAGCTGCAAGAAGAGCCTGCCCAATGCCGACGACGCACTCAGCTGAGCGAGACGGTGATCAAAGAGAAGATGATGCAGACGGACACTCGTCTGGCCAAACTGGTGGGCAATTTGGTGGCACACTTCTACAATGGCACCCATGACGCCCAACAGCTGGGAGACGCCATCGTCGAGGATATCGTCAATTCGTGGTATGTGGTGCTAATGGCGCTCCTTTGCGTTCTAGTCGTCTCGCTCGTTTTTATTGCTCTCATGCGCTGGCTAGCAGCGCCAATTCTATGGTTCTCCATTTTGGGCGTGCTGGTCGGACTCATCGTCGGCTTATACTACAGCATCCGACAGTACAGTTTCTGGCGCGATACCGCCACTGTCCCGAATCACGCGCTCAATCTGCACGCGGCAGTGAAGAACATCTTTCAGGAGCAAAGCACATGGCTGTGGCTGTCCATATTTATATGCGTTTGCTTCGTAATCATCTTGCTGCTGGTGATTGTGCTCCGCAAGCGCATCAGCATCGCAATCGCTTTGACGAAGGAAGGCAGTAAGGCCGTCTCGACCGTGATATCGACTGTGTTTTTCCCAATCTTCTCGTGGGTGCTCTTCATTGCGGCCATAGTATATGCCATTGGTGTTGGTCTCTACTTGGGCTCCATAGGCGAGCCTTCATTCCGCATGGTCAGACAGCTGGACGACAACAGTGCGACTGGGGTCTCCAGCGAGAATTGCGTATGCGAAGGGCCTGCCGTTAACTACAAAGTGGGCGACAGATGCGATCCGCAGCTCTTCCAGCAACACTGCTTCAATCCGGGCGGCTCTGGTCTAGCCGGTTTCTTTCAGCAGTTACAGCGGTCGGTCTGCCAACAGACCAGCTGCAGTTTCGTCAAGATTGAGCATCCCCCGATGATAACGTGGTTCATTGTATATAACGTGTTCGGCTTCTTCTGGCTGACGTTCTTCATTTCGGCCTTCAGCGACATGGTACTGGCCGCCACATTTGCCACCTGGTATTGGACGTTCAAAAAGAAGGATGTCCCCTTCTTTACGCTAACTCGCGCCTTCCGCCAGACAGCATTCTACCACCTGGGCACGATAGCATTCGGATCTCTGATTCTTGCCATTTGCCGCATGATTCGGCTTCTGCTGGAGTACATCGATTCGAAATTGAAAAAGTACGACAATGCGGTCACCAGAGCCATACTCTGTTGCATGAAATGCTTCTTTTGGATTCTTGAATCCTTCTTACGTTTCCTAAACCGCAATGCGTACATTATGTGCGCCATTCATGGCAAGAGCTTCTGCCCAAGTGCCAAAGACGCATTTAACCTGATAATGCGAAATTTTTTGCGCGTCATCACGCTAGACAAAGTAACGGACTTTCTCTTCTTCTTGTCTAAAGTACTACTGACGGGCGCATCCGGAGTGGCCACCTACTACTTCCTTGCTTCGAATCCGTCCCTCATACAGCTGCACTACAATGCCGTGCCCACAACGATTGTTGTCATTGCCGCCTTCCTCATAACTAGCGTATTCTTCGGCGTTTACTCGATGGCCGTCGATACGCTCTTCTTGTGCTTTTTGGAGGATTGTGAGCGTAACGATGGCACGCCGGAGAAGCCCTACTTCATGTCGAAGCAGCTAATGCGAATCTTAGGGAAAAGAAACAAGATGCCAAAACGTTTGAACAGCAACGAAAGCAAGTAAAGAAAGGATCGCAGGAATTGTACAAATATTGAATGGAGTGGACCTATCGAAAAATTGAGTCAATAGTGAGAACGAATCTTCAAAACGTGCATGTAAAATATCGACTCCCAAATTTTTAAGTGCGAAAAAATTGGAACAAATTTAAAAAAAGACATATTGGAATTGTTTGTTGTCAATTATTATTAATTTATACATTTTATAAATATTATAGAGAATGATGTGGAATTGGATTTTTGGAAATGTATAATTCAGTTATGAATTCGATTTTAAAAGTTTATTGCAATATTAAGCTAACTGTTATATTATAAGTCCGCCAAAGTTATACATGATATTTTAATCAATTTTTATGCTACTTAAGCTAGTAGTTTTCTTTTGGTTTGAATTCACAGTTGGATTTTTTATGATTTTATATAGAAATAATTTCTTTCCCAAAATATAAAACATTTTTTTTGTTATACAATTTACAGTGATTCACGTCCTAATATTTATTTCATTAAATATCCTAATTTTGTTGTATGTTTTTACATGAATTTAATTAAAAAAAAAATAATAAATTATTATTTATGAATTAAATTAGACATTGCTTTTGATTTTGGATATATTTTTTTAATTTTCAAAAAGACAAATTTGATACTAAAATATTAGCATAAGTATTTGCTCAAAATATTCTATATACTATATATTATATATATCTTCAATAAGAGTGAGCTAAGCGGTTAAACATTGCTAAAGGTAAAGTCTGATTGTAATTGGGTTTATATGGTTTTAATTTTAATAATAAATTAAATAATTTGAAAACAAAAAGTTGTTATTTTTTCTTTTTTTCACTGGGTGGTATTTATAAAAATTATCTTTTTCTTTGAAGTAAAATCTCATCTCTTATAGAAATTATACTTTATTCCGGGAAGTTGCCATTATTATTTGTCATTGATTTTATATACAAAATTAAATGTCAAATGATAATTTATGATAAATTATTTTTTATGACTCCATTTTTTATGACTTGTTTGATAAAATTGCTGATTTTTGCAATCCTTGGCCGGATAAAATGTCCGGGTTGATTCGATTGCAATGAGAATCCTCCTGAATACATACCCTTATTAATTGGAAAAGTAACAAATTCCTCGATTCCTGGTCAATATTTTTCTATCCCAAGAATAAGGGGGTAACCAAAACTTTTCGGTACTGATATAAGCTCATTAAAATAAGGTCAATTGCAAAATCAAACAAAGATATGATTGAGTACTAGATCCCTCCAGTGACGTCACGACAAAAATGGCGATTACACGCGATGGCGTTGTCTTGTTCTATCATCTTCATTTTGACAGCTAAATGTTCTTATTTGAAAAAATCGTTTGTTTTTATATTGTGGTTGGCGCATTCGATCTTGTAGAAACAAAGGAGCCAGGAGCCATCTAATCTCCACGAAAATGGATCGAACAATTATAGCGCCCTGGAGAGCAGAGGAGAAGGAACTGAGTGAAAAACTTTGCCAGAAATTACAAGGCCTAACGATTTTGTACGCGCCCACTGACGATTTTCGCAAATGCATTTCCAAAGAAATGTTCCTGAAGCCCAACCAGCACGCCTTCTTTCACACAATGCACTTCCTTTTCCGCCTGCTGGATCCAAACGATTTCAAGAAGCGCTTCTACTGGCCTATTACGGACAAACGCGGCGAAGCTAATTTTCGCACCTCGACCGTCGACTATTTGAAGCACTTGAACGAGAAGCACCAGCTGCAATGGACCAACATCAAATCGTACTTGGTGGTGATGCCCGGTGGCATGAAATTCATAGTTTTCATGCTGGAATTCGTGGGATTTGTCGTGCAGGAGCTAACGCGTCAGCGGGAAAAGCACCTGTCCAGTGATGTGGAAGCTGGACAGATCACCGAACTGAATTTGAAGCGCATGCGCCGCCAGAATGAGTTCTTCAAGGAGTACGCCTCCGCCTATATCAGTGAAGTGGATGCACAGAATGCCAAGCTGCGCGAAAAGACTCAACTTGTTAGGAAGCAGTTGGAGATCATGTCGCGGTCGGCAGGGCTCGACATTGCCCAGATAACAGATGAGACATTTCTAACGCGATTCGAATCTGCATGTCGACAGCTCTTCCACCAGAAGTTTCCGGATCGGAGAGCCAATATTGTGTCGTTGGAAAAGCCGCTTGTTGATCTCAAGCATGTCCTTGAGAAATTTCAGACGAAAGAGGCAGAGGTGAAATACGACAAGAATGCAGTGCTTCGTTCACTGCGCCGAATCAATGAACTCTTTCCTATACAAAAAGGCCAACAACAAGATGGTGAGGAAAACATTTAAAAAGATTTTTTTAGTTACAATTAGGAAGTCGACGCATTGGTGAAATCTCCCTTTGGTTTTATTCTCACACAGATTCCTTTTTAAGACCCAACTGTAGAGCCGGCGGCGATGGTATTCAAATGAAGGCCCTAATTGCCGCCTTCAATGGCATTTTCTCCACTGTGGAAGAATCTCTAAACGCAGTGGATCAGAAGTACACCCCCAACGAATTTGTGGCCACCGAATTGTCGTCACTTATGGCTGAATACCAGCAAATCGAATCGCAAGTGAATGACTTCCAAAAAATGCTCAACCTTAATCTGAAGCGACGTAAACAGCAAGACGCACAAACGCCCTTACGCGGTCGAACTACTATCGGCGACAACTATGCCGGCGACAGTGCGCTGATGATGAAATTCGTCTGCACACCTCCTATTAGACTCGACCCGCTTGTGGGCGCTGGCAACAACAAACGCCTACCGCTGCTCGACGACTTCAGCATGAAGCCAATGGAAGCCTTCCATTCTTTTCAGGGTAATGCACTTGGTAACTGAAGGTTTCTGCTAATATTTTCTAAAATAATCTCTCAAATACACAGCTTTGACACGATCGGCCTCCCGCAAAGCAAACAGATCGCATACCGAACTTGACCTCAACAATACGACCATCAAGTCGAGGATAATAGATCCTTTGCAGCTTCTGCGCACCATCAACAAGGTCAAACCGGTTGCGCAACAACACAATTTGTCCGCTCTCGGCTCGAAATGGAAGCAACGCCAGTGCCTGTTCGGCAACGACATCGAATCTGGACACACAATCGCTACTACGCCCAGAAAAACTCCAACAGCCATCACAGTGACAGCCGCAAACATCAGCAGCGTCGAACATACTGGATCACACTCCACTAGCACTGCTGTTAATGCCACCCTGGTGCAGTCGCCATTTACGCCCTTCAATTCGAATGAACGCACGCGCATAACGCTCACTGGAAGTGGCGGTGGAAGCACCACTTTACTGTATACCAAGAAGCTGTCAGCCGTAAAGAAAGTCCAGGACGCCTCGCTCAATTTGCACAATTTGAGCACCAGTCCTTCGGGTCGCCTGGACACACTAATGTCCATCGATGCACCCAAGTTGATGGTCAACGATATCACGCTAATGGTAAGTTATTATCAGGCAATGGCAAGAATGTTTTTTAAAATTATTTTAAATTAGATCTAATTTTTGCGAAAAAGAATATTAAAAGTTCACAATTTTGAATTTGTACAAAGTACTTTTTTTTTTTTATTAAGCCACGAGATTAAATGGGAGCCATTTTATACTATATGTATCCAATTTCAGAGTCCTGCTGGAGCAGTCAAAGAAGTGACCAAAACATATCTGGATTCGACCGAATTGTTTCCATTAAGCGAATTCGTCGAGAGCAACGAAAATAATCCCAATATCGCCAACGTAGTTCAAGCTGAGCCCAAGAAATATTCTCCTGATATCAACGAAGATGAAGAGGCGCTTTTTAATATAAGCGATGGTGTACTCCAAGATGTCACTATGTAGCTGGCTACTTGTCCACTACATGAATATTTATATTGCACAAATAAAATGTCATTTACACATTATTGCTTATGAACGTGGCTCTGTTCTTCCGTTTAGTTTCAGTTTTGGGCAATTTCTCCATGATGGGCCTTATATATGGATTGAGGCGTGGCTGACGGTTTAGTTCTATTGTATCTGCGGATTTTTTATATTTCAACATATTCATTGCATTCTGGCGCTGCTCATAGTACATGTCGTCGTAAGGATTGGGAACGTAAGGCGAATTTTTCACTTTGGTTTCCTTCTCTGGTGGTGTTGTCAGTTCTTTGGGTGAATTATGTTCCATTTCATCCATAAACTTCAGCCCTTCTCGGGTGGCTTCTGTGTTGATTTTAAACTTCTTAGCCTGAATATGCCGTAGCTTCGGTATGGACTGCAACAACGTGGAGATGCATCCCTCCAGGTTACTTATGCGTTGTTCAAGAATTTGAAAATTCTCCACTACCACCTTGTCCTTGTCATTCTCGTTGACCATTTCGACAGTGACTTCGATCTCCTGCGGTTCGCTTACTGTTGATGTCTTGCCCTCCCCCCGCAGGACTTGGGTCGTTTTTCCCTCAAGGCATCGCTCTATAAGATCGTTGATTTCCTCTTTTCGTACAAACTGATCTGTTATAGAGAGCCCATGCAAAATATTGTGCACCTCCTGGCGCACTAAACTGTCAATGGAGGTAGCATTGTTGAAGGCGCTTGACGGTGATAACGATCCATTGAAATCCCTCATAGCAGAAATGATTTCCTCTGTGAGCGGAATGAGACGTTGCGTTCGACTCGATTGGGCGTGATCGTCCTCGTCGTCGATTATACGATTGTCTGGTAGCTTCTGAAATGGTTCCTCAAAAAGACCGTTTTCCATAACTAAATCACGTTTATGAGACTTTAAAATTTTTTTAAATTTTAAATTTTTTCCACACAAAAAATTTTGGTTGTTTCTAAGAAAATATTTTTTAATAAATCTTTGTTTTGAAGTTACATATATTTCAATGCTATATATGTAGCTTTTTTAAATATACGGTAACGAAAAGTTCATGTTTGCAATATTTTTGTGCATTTATATAAAAAAAAATTTGTTTGTGAACGGTTAATTGAATAACAGAAAAGAAACCGTTCACAAATTCTCTAACCGACTAATAAATTACGCGGTTATTCCAAAAGTAACTGCATATAAAGAATTTTTTCAAAAATATTAACAAATTGTATCACAACAATTTCGAAAATGCGACATCAAATTCGAAATCAGCGACCCCAAAAACCCCCCTATACAAAATTTTATACTGCTTTGATGAAATCTTAAAATTTCGGCGGACATATTGGTTCCGCCATTTTGAATTTTTAAATTCCGACATCAAATTCGAAATCAACTACCCCAAAAACCCCCCAATTCAAAATTTCGTACTGTTTTGATGAAATATTAAAATTAAGGTAAAAACATGATTTTCACTTATATGGGAGATAGGCGTGGCAGTCGACCGATTAAGCCCATTTTCAATACCAACTCCTTCTAAGGCCTAAAAAGGATAAATACAAAATTTGGGATCCCTTGCTTTCTTCTGGCTCCTGCAATCGTGTTTACAAGAAAAGAGGACGGCCAGACAGACGGATAGGGCTAAATCGACTCAGGAAGTGACGCTGATCAAGAATGCCCATACCTCTTGAGGTGTAGGGTATAAAAAAGGGAAATGTACCTCAATTGGCGGCACTGTTCTTATTAAACCGGGTTGTAATTAGTTTGTTTTAACAGTTATCAACGTTGCTATAAAACATTTGTTTATCTATGAAGAAACCAAAAGCAAAAACCAGGGTGCCTCAGATGACAATTATAACCAAATCAAATATCCCTTTTTAGTAAAATAACAAAAATGAACGAAACTAAAAAAAAACTGAATATGCAGTTTTAAAAAGCACAATTTTTTTAAAAGGCAATTGATCAAAAGCGTTGCCGGGGTGTTAGAGCCAACTAGACAAAAATGTTCTAGTGGATTTTTAGAAAATTTAGAGTTATATACCTTAATTTGAAACTTTTTTACCTCAAAATTTTTTTTTACAACCTCACAGTGATATTTGACATGAAAATAAAATTAAAAATTGTATTAGTTGTTTTCTTCATTCTAAAGGTGCATTTAGATCGCACGAACGAACGCAACTTTAATCGCAAACAAAAATCTGTTCGCACAACCATTTACACTGCGTGAATATATGTTCCCGAACACGCATCGGAAGGCAGAGTATGCCGGAACATTTTGAACGAGTCAATGATCGCGAACCTAAGATCGCACACCGGGCGTTTGCACCAACCGAATGAATGGCATTTTGTTTGCTAGTTCGTGCGATATAAATGCACCTTAAAAGCGGTATTTAATTTTTAATTGCCATCTGAGTCACCCTGTTTTCCTGTTAGATAAACATAAGTTTTCTAGCAAAGTTGCTAACTGGAAACTGGACGCAGATTTTCTTTGTGCGCTGCTGGATGTAAGTATTAAAATGTAATTATTTAGTGAAAGTTAATCTTAATAATTGTGAAAATTGCTTTTCTTTATCATTGTGCGATTCCACCAAATCAGTAAACTCACTACAGGTTGAGAAAATACAGTTCAAGGGGCGTATCAAAGCCTTTGGTTTTTTTTTACATACGTAGCAATTTGCTGTCTCTATACTAGCAAAAATTATTGACAAATTTCGCTGTGATGAATAATCATATCTCCAATCGATTTTTCGCACAATTTTTCCATATTATAAAAGTTTCTTTGGTTCAGCTACAAATGTAATTTTTTTATGATTCAAGTCATTACAGAAATATAAATAATAGTATTCCTCAATATGAATATCATCTCAAATTACAGTTTAGTATCTGGTATTACTGTTATCGACAGTGATTTGTTGTTGTCAAGAGAGTACTATCCCTCCCACATATGAATGCTGCTGGCTGCTGCAGTTACAGCGGGGCAGGGCGAATATTGTGTCGGATGACGGACCACAATTGTCCATAATCTGTATTCAACAATAAACTAGTTTCTTATCGCTCACACTCGAATTAATTTACGTCTCCATTAGTTAGTACGTCTTCACTAACTTTGTAATTTGAAATTTTTCGTATGACCAACGAGTAGTTAAATTCTGTACGTTCTGTCAGTTGAACATACAAAACCTTTGAAAATAATTCAATTTGTACAGAATATAATTAAATAAAATGCATACAACTAGTAAAGTGGCCATATCCGGTTCGCACCCACTGTTTTCATTTCTTTTATATCCTATTGTAATAATTTATTACAATGTTATTATTTTCGGTTATTAAATTAACTAAATTACAAGTTATTTTTAATAATATAAGACTTGTTTCATTGGACAAACAACAATATGAAAAGACAATTTCGACGTTGTCCACTCTACCAATCATATTCAACTGCAACAAATAAAAATAAAATTCCACAATATAATAATTCAACTACGTATGACTACGGTTCAGATCTTTCACTGTGATAATTTACTGAGAACTATGACAAATCGGGCAATTCGCACTGAATCAGAATTGATTTGGTTGAAGAGCGTGCCATTATGCTCAATTACTTTTAAATACAATTTTTCCTGTATTCGCAAAATATTGTCTTATTCACAATTTCGGTTCTATTTTGAGACATGGACTAAACAGCCAAATTGATCACCTTTAGGCAACAAATTCAAGTCATGATAGACAAGGAACTTGTTTGATAAGCAGCGAGCGACATGCTGAAGCCATTAATATCGAACGTTTCATGCAAAAGCAGTCTCGGGCCAAAATAAATTCTTATCGCTGCTGTTTTTTTACGACCGATAATCAATAATTTGTGTTTTTGTGTGCGCTTTCAGTTTACCTTTCACGGAGGACACCTGCTGTTGGCAAATTTTGTACGTTTCTGAGAGGCACACTTTACTGTAGCGATGGGTTCGTTGTTTCGCAGCGAGGAAATGACCCTGTGTCAACTGTTTCTGCAGAGCGAAGCGGCATACGCCTGTGTTTCAGAACTGGGCGAACTGGGCCTGGTTCAATTCAGAGATGTAAGGTCAACATACATACGTGAAAGGGGGCTTGATGGAATATTTTCGTTTTATAGCTTAATCCGGATGTGAATGCTTTCCAACGGAAGTTCGTTAACGAAGTGCGTCGTTGCGATGAAATGGAACGCAAATTGCGCTACCTTGAGAAGGAAATAAAAAAGGATGGCATCCCAATGTTGGACACGGGCGAAAGTCCCGAGGCGCCCCAGCCCAGAGAGATGATCGATCTTGAGGTAAGCTTTGAATTTTTGTGAAATATCCAAAATTTAATTTACCGCTTCGAATGTTTTAGGCCACTTTTGAAAAACTGGAAAACGAATTGCGCGAAGTGAATCAAAACGCAGAGGCGCTGAAGCGTAACTTCTTGGAACTAACGGAACTGAAGCATATTTTGCGTAAGACACAAGTCTTCTTCGACGAGGTAAGTTTGTGTACACACACTTGAAGTATTTCCATTGTGCAACGTAATTCTACTAACGATAAACTAATTTCGAGTGTATATAACTACTTATTATTGAAATGGGTGCCAACGGTCTTTGGTTTAAGTGAACTATACCACTTGGTGATCGATACTAAATTCTATAATGTGACTGCATATACATATTCATTATGTATACTTCACCTTTTGACAACACAACGGAATCTCGCCATTTTTCAATTCCAAAAAATTTCATTTAGTTATTTTATTGAATATTTATGATTCACATTAATTACATTTACATGTTAAGTTGATTAAAAGCTTATCTTTGATATTCCTTTTCAGTTTCCAGCACATGTAGTCGTACACGCAATTTAGTTTAATAATTTATTTACGTATGAATTAGGTACATACCTACCATTTGCACCGTTTTAACAAATAATTTGATAGCACTGGTGTTTTATTTTTAAACTTGCACTGATTTATCTTCGCCCGTTGGCGTATAATACCGGAGAATTGCAAGTTCATAACGAAATCCTAAAATAAAGGAGACATTTTAGATATTTTAGAGCTACAGCAGTAAATTTCGATCGCAAGAAAACATTTCTTGGCATTTTCCAAAATGTTTTTACATAAATATAAAATAAGTACTTACTAATAAATTTAAGGGGGGAGTTTCGGTTTCACCTACCAAACGCAATGAAATATATTCGCTGCAGTTTGAACTCAGAGCTCGAACCGACATAATAATAACTAAAACGCCCCGATCCGGTGAAAGTGAAATTTAAACCGATTGAAATTTGTTTTGGTATTATAGAAATCGAGTGTATCTCACTGCAGAACTCGTTTCAGTTTCACTTCAAAATGAACTCTCAATCAAATGATTGCCATCACCCGATGGTTTCTCAAATAACCAAAAAAACCAAAAAAAACATCGGGTTTTCAAATAACCTGACACCGGCTTTGACCATACTTAATAGGACTGCCACTCGATTTCAATATGATGTCTAGAATTATAGTTGCAGTTATCTAAAAAACGATTTTGCTAAAATTCACATTAAGGGGATTCATATAAAGTCAGAGGGCTCTCGGAAATGTCGCAGTTCTGCAGTCTAAACAAAAAAATCAAAAATTTTGGAAACAAGCTTTTCGTACAAAATTATTGCGTTTTTATTTGTTTGGTTGTCTTTAAAATGTATTACAGAAAAACGGCTAATGCCATTAGAATCAACGTACTCGTATGAACTTTACCCACCCGTAGCGCAGTCTATTTTTTTCTGTTTACCAAGTAGCACAGTGTAACCGTTCAATTTGTACTTGATTGGATATTCAACTTTTCTATTTAAAATATTTTTTACTGCTGAAAGTCTCATGTATACGATTGAATCACCAACCACAATAGTAATAAAATTTTAGAATAACTTACAAATGATATGTGCATTTTTCGATTATTGAGAAATACCACACTTACGCCCACCACTACCAACCACTCTTCCAAAGTATGTAGCAGCAGAAATGTATTTTTTTACATTGTTTAATTTATGTTTATTACCAATATTTCGTTATTAGAATTAGAAGAATACAGTGTGAGCGAGAGAGTAGCCAAATAGTTAATTGACCAGAGCTTATTTTTAAGCAAATCCTTACACATCCTTGCGGCCTTGCTGCCGCTGCTGGAATAAACCTATACTAGTACTAATCAAACATACTATTCTCGATTTAATACGCTTTTCTTGTACCTAGACGCAAATTAAACGACATACATACGCTTTTCTTTTGCATATTAATTTTAGCTTCGTTTGCATTTTTTTTAGTTCTATTTTTTTCCACTTTTTTTTTGTTGTTGTGACTTTTGTTTTACTATATCGTTATTATTTTTATGTTTCGTTTTCGGTTGAATTCTGATTATTTCGTTCCTTTAAATGGTACCCCACACCAATGTCCCATCCAATAAAATCCATCGCCAATACGTTCCTCAAAACAAATCCCCAACAAAAAAAAAAAAAAAATACGTTCGGTTGTGTTGCCAGGCGGTGCCCACAATATCATACAATGCAACTTCTTCTAAATCACGACGCTATCAACAGATGGCCGACAACCAAAACGAGGACGAACAGGCCCAGTTGCTGGGCGAAGAAGGAGTGCGTGTCAGTCAGCCGGGACAGAATTTGAAGCTCGGGTAAATATGCAAACAAACCAAAGAAAATCAACCAAAGACAGAATTGAAACCAATTCACAACGTTCGAAAACTAAACTCAAAAGCAAAAAGTCGAAATATCTCAAGTTCAATTTAATTTGATGCCTTTTTGCTGAAATTTATTTTTATGTGTTTTGCTTTGTTTTGTTTTTTTTAGCTCCACATATCGATTTGTTTGTGTGCTTGTCCGCGTGTGCTCATGTCTTCCTTCCTTTGACTTGTACTGTGTGCCCTCAGTGACCTCGTAGAACCGAACCTCCCCCTGTCTCTCATGCTAGGTGTAAGCCATTGTTGTCTAGGAGCTCAAATCCTCACTCTATAGCAGTGCTAAGACTACATACTATTAAATCTGACTCTGAAGAACCATTCAAAATGCACATATTTTTTTGTTGAAAGATCGAACGTATTCCGTATTTCGGTGGCTGATTTGATTTGATTCAAGTTTGGTGGTGGTTAATTCACAAATTATTGCTTAAGTTGCTGTGTATTGTTTCGATAATCACCGGACAATGTTTGTATGTAAGCGCATTTGAACCAACTTATGTATGTTTATGTGTCTTAGTAACTAGTTTCGTATACGGCGGTGTTTTTGGCACAGTGTTAACATTTTCAATTCTAACATCTACTAACATCTATACTAAATCTAGCTGATATGTACCAGTAAATGTTGAAACTGTTGATCAATTAGCAATAAAATGTACTTCTTCAAAATTCAAATTATAGCAAGAGGGTGGTCTAAATACCACAACCGAATCGATGACTCGTGCATTAATCACGGACGAAGTTCGAACGGGCCACTCGATGGGCCCAGTTCAGCTTGGGTACGTATTTCATTTTGTACGAACTTCAAATAGCTTTTAACGGTAGTTGTGATCGCAGTGCTAATAAATTCTTAAAAGCAAAAAACAGTTTTAACTAACCTAAAATTATTGCTTCGGTACTAAAGTTGTCTGATCTCGGAAGATCTTGAAAGACTATTTTCTCGGTTTAGTTCTTCGTGTGTTCGGTCGTTCCGTTCCTTGTAAAACATATACGGTCTTTTTTATTGTCTCCAAATGGCGCTAACAATTACGTCGTGCGCAATTTTAAGCAATAATTTTCTGTTGATTAAGACTTTAAACAAAAATAGTATGAAAACCAAAGATCTAGTTTTTGTTCTTCCTCTTCTATTTGCGCCTAATAGTACTATGGAAAAAGCACCCGAACGAGAAGATTACCTTCCATGGTTCGTACAATATATAGATAGACACACATCTATCGATATACAATACCTTCATCATTATCATGTATGCCACTTCAACTCACCACTGAAACTGTTACTTTTTGTTGTTGTAAATTTGTCCCTCCATTTCGAGTGCACGCCATAGGAATCATAGCTCACGAGGCACGATTTATTTGTCATTAAAGAAGCGCCGCTCGCTTCTCACTCACACATCAAGAAACCAATTCCCGAACCCATGTCCTGCCACCGAATTCATATGAGTCTAATCTCAGTTGTCCTTTGTTAAACTTGGTTTTGAGTTTAGTTTTTTTGTTTACTTGTTAATAAAAAGTTCATCATTTTGTCATTTGGCCCTTGAAGTTGCTCACGAATTTACACAAACATTTGTTCTGTACTAAAGCTTCGTCGCCGGCGTTATACTACGCGAGAAGTTGCCCGCCTTCGAGCGTATGCTGTGGCGTGCCTGTCGCGGCAATGTGTTTCTGCGTCAAGCCATGATCGAGTCGCCTTTGGAGGACCCCACCAATGTAAGTCCGACTAATGCTAGTGTCGACTTTTCTTCAATGCCATTTGTGGTTTCTTCTGTTTGCAGGGCGATCAAGTCTACAAGTCCGTGTTCATCATCTTCTTCCAAGGTGACCAACTGAAAACGCGCGTGAAGAAAATCTGCGAAGGTTTTCGCGCCACTCTCTATCCATGCCCCGAGGCGCCTGCCGACCGTCGCGAAATGGCCATGGGCGTGATGACACGCATCGAGGATCTGAACACTGTGCTCGGTCAGACGCAAGACCATCGTCATCGTGTATTGGTGGCCGCCGCCAAGAACCTGAAGAACTGGTTCGTCAAGGTGCGCAAAATCAAGGCTATTTACCATACGCTGAATCTCTTCAATTTGGATGTGACACAAAAGTGTCTGATTGCCGAGTGCTGGGTGCCGGTGCTCGATATCGAGACCATACAACTGGCCCTGCGACGCGGCACCGAACGCTCTGGGTCGTCCGTGCCGCCGATTCTCAATCGAATGCAAACATTCGAAAATCCGCCCACATACAATCGCACCAATAAGTTCACCAAGGCTTTCCAGGCGCTGATCGACGCTTACGGTGTGGCCACGTATCGCGAGATGAATCCCGCTCCGTACACCATCATTACGTTTCCCTTCCTGTTTGCCGTCATGTTCGGTGATCTCGGACACGGCGCCATCATGGCGCTCTTCGGCCTGTGGATGATCCGCAAGGAGAAGGGCCTGGCCGCTCAAAAGACGGACAATGAAATTTGGAACATTTTCTTTGGCGGTCGCTACATTATATTCCTCATGGGCGTCTTCTCAATGTACACGGGACTCATCTATAACGACATCTTCTCCAAGTCCATTAACATTTTCGGGTCGCATTGGCAGGTGCACTACAACAAGTCCACCGTACTGACGAACAAGCATCTGCAGATGAATCCGCAATTCGATGACTACGAGGGCACCCCGTACCCCTTCGGCATGGACCCCATTTGGCAGGTGGCTGGCGCGAACAAGATCATCTTTCAGAATGCGTATAAGATGAAGATCTCCATTATTATCGGCGTCATTCACATGATCTTCGGCGTTTCGATGAGCTGGCACAACCACACCTACTTCAAAAATCGCCTATCGCTGATCTACGAGTTCATACCGCAATTGATCTTCTTGATTTTCATGTTCTTCTACATGGTTCTGTTGATGTTCATCAAGTGGAACAGATATGCGGCCAACAATCCAGGTAAGCTATTGTGGTGCAGAAGACATTCACGTTTACATTGAATTCCACTTACAGCTCCCTATTCGGCTTCGTGTGCGCCCTCGATTTTGATAACTTTCATCGACATGGTGCTCTTCAATACACCCAAGCCTGTGCCCCCCGAATGCGAACTGTACATGTTCAGTGGGCAAGCATTCTTCCAGAAAGTTTTCGTCCTGATTGCGTTGTCCTGTGTACCCGTAATGCTGCTGGGCAAACCATTGCAGATCATGAAGCAGCGCAAACTGGCAAATGTGAGTTCACAAGCGTCAAAGCATGTAGTCAGTAGATTGTTTTTGACACATACATGTACATATTTACCAACCACACCAGTCACATTCATTTCATCAATATTTCAATCACATGCCATTTCGTTGTACCACTTAACGCCTTCACGCACGATCTAAGTGTCCATTCAAAGTTATTTCCATAACGGTTTCCATTTGTACTTACAAACTCTTCCTTTTGACAAACAATTTATCCAATTTACACTTTCAAACTCCCAACAAACCAAAAACCCAGGAGGAGGTTAGTTTTGTCGTTGTGTCGTCTATACTCAGCTCGATCGCGAATCTTCCCAACCAATGGAAGTCGAAGGTCCCTTTTCTCAATGTTCCGCTATCCAAGAGCGACTAATACATAATTTATTATGCTCATCTAACCTAACATTGACAAAAGGCCCTAAATTAATATTTTTTAAATATCAGAACCTTTCTTGGTTGCTTCTCGATTGGGCTGATATGTTTAAATGTGTTTGGTGTATTGTAGTTTTCCGCTGTAGACCCATTCTAATACTCAACTCTTTATTTAGGTGCAACCCATTACTGGTGCTAGCGATGCTGAGGTGGGCATGACAAATGGCAACGCTGGTCAAGGCGGCGGTGGACACCACGAAGAAGAGGAAGAAATGTCGGAAATATTCATTCACCAGGGCATTCACACCATTGAGTATGTTCTAGGCTCCGTTTCGCATACAGCATCGTATTTGCGCCTGTGGGCCTTGTCCTTGGCACATGCCCGTGAGTTTTTATAAATCATTTATACATTTTTTAGTTATTTACCAAATTTTTATTATTTTTTCTCGTAGAACTTGCTGAAGTCTTGTGGAACATGGTGCTGTCAATTGGCCTGAAGCAAGAGGGCTGGTTTGGTGGCATCCTCTTGACGATTGTTTTTGCTTTCTGGGCCATATTGACCGTAGGCATTTTAGTGCTCATGGAAGGCTTGTCCGCATTCCTACACACATTGCGTTTACATTGGTGCGTTTGTACTATTTGTAACTGAAACTAGCCTTTAGTATACTTAACGAAATATCTTTTAGGGTCGAGTTCCAGAGTAAATTCTACCAGGGCCAGGGTTACGGCTTCCAGCCCTTCGCATTTGATGCTATTATTGACGGCAGCTCTGCCAACCAGGTCGAAGGCGAGTAAGCGCATACTTCGCAGTCTCATATTCAGAAAAACAAAATCTAGAATTTATCATCAGCAGAAGGGCTGCTACTACTACAACAAAAGAATTTATCCAATCACAAATTTATTCACCATATTTAATATTTTAATCGATTAGCAAAACTATAGGCCTAATGAAACGAGAGTGCATGCCACTTGTTGGACAAGTCCGGAATTTGGAATCGATGGTCATGAAAGCGAAGGTGTTTAGTTTTTAAGTACATTTATTGAGATTAATAAACAAGTCTAAGCACTTCAAATATGTTTACTTTACAATTCAATTAAAAATCAATGTAAGCGTTTCCAATTCTGCAGCATACAACATTTGTAATCGCGTATCGTAGGGTTGCTTGTTATTACATTTCTTGTTCCTGCGTATATTTGTGAAATTAAAAAGTAATTGTCTTCAAATAATAATAATAATAAAAAACAAAAGCCCTCGGGCGATTAAAATTGGAATGAGTTTTAATATTTAATGGTCCTTTTCTAACTGGTAATCATGTCCCTCAGACGCGCCACTAACTTATCAATATCGGTTGTTTGCTCGTACGGCTTCAGCGCTTCAAAGTCGAGAGTGGCCAAGCTGTACGCTAAACCATGCACTTGACAGTAGTAAATGTAGCTCTCATCGGCCAGTTGGAGCGCCAGTTCCATCTGGTGGTTGTCCATTAGTTCATCGTTGACCACTATAAGTCCCGGTTTGCCGTGATTCAGTATATCCATGCAAGTGCCTGCGCCGGCATGTCCGATGATCAAATCCGCCTTCAAAATATCCGTACGTTTGGGCTCAAACTTAAAAGAATACTGCTCCACACAAATCCCATATTCCGAGTGTATCTGATCGGCGTCCACCGCCACATTGGCACTGTTGCCCAACTGCAGAGTCAGTTGACGGCAGCCGCGTGACTTGAGAATGCTCAGAACCCGATCGGTAGTGACTTCCTTGATGAGCGAAACAAATTGGGTCGTCCCAACAGTAACGTAAACAGTTTCCAGTTTCATGATGGAGAAAACTGATACTTCACACAGTAACCAGCTGTTTGCTGTCAGCTGTTCAGCTCTCTGAGATTGGCTGTGGTTTCGTTATTTTCGATATGACAACCGGAAATAGAAATTAATAACGGATATTGGAAATATCTTTAAAAAAATGCTAATTTTATTTTATTTACTTAAAGAAGATTGCAAAAATTACACGAAAAACCGTTGAACAACATCAAATGGGTTTGAATTTTATTCTTAAATTCTTATAAATTAACAACAACACTGGTAATAAATGCTACTGGTAATAAATAAAATAAAATAAAGTGGTTTATGAGAAAATTCAACGCCATTAGACGAAAAGTTTTTGCTTTTTACATGAAATGCATTCAATTTTCGGTAAATATACTACTGATAAAAACGGAACATTATTAAGTACCAGCAACAAGAAGTAATTCTATTTAAGAATATTTTAAGAGTGGTCATTAGCGAAGAATTAATGTATGCACTCATTTTCCGATTTTTTAATGTTGTCTGGAGGTCATTCACTTTTATGAAAATAAACGAGCGATGCATTTTCGCAATGAAGATTACGGACACTTCATAATACATGCGCCGGAGCGAAATGTAAACAAATTTTCATGATTCGCTTAAATATTGAGGAAAATGTAGTCTATATGCTTTCGAATAGCTTCTCTTTTCCCATCAAGTTGATCACAATTGACACACTCTGAGGAAAAACGACATGTCGCTCAGTAAAACCACCACAAAAACGTCCTCACATTGACCCCATGTGGCAAAAATGCTGCCTACGCTACTGCGCCAATTCATCGCGGATTTGGCTAACTGTCGTAACTGACAGAATTTCAATTTCACGAACTGCCGTTTCTGCTATTCATATGCTCATGAGTTACGCCAGTTCATGATGCTGGCGACGAGTCAGTAACGACCGTTAGCGATATCAGCCACGAATTGTGGCGTTATTTTTGGAAATCTTTTCTCAGTGTCAGTTGGTGTTTGGTGCGTTGTGGTTGTTGTTCGTTCGACGGTTGTCGCGGAAATTTATAATATTACAGAATTAGAATATAATTATCATCACAGCACATCACTGTCGGATCATTTGTGTACAAGCGACGATTTGTTTATATTTTATTCAATTTGAATTCTGTTATTCGCTCGAGAGTGTGTATGTTTGTGGATAAAACTCAATTAACTGTGAACGACGACGTCGACGTTGCGCAGGCGGTTAATTTTATTGCAAACATTCTAATTACAATTGCAATATTGTAATTGTAATTGCAATTGCAATTGCAATATTGTAATTGTATGTTTGCGCGGAGAACGGCCTGTCGCATAAAAACCGAATGATTTATGATTTTTTGTGTAAAATAAAAACGCTCGCTACTAATTGCAAGCATTTCGCTTTTCGATAATACTTTGCAAATTACAATTGCAGTTGTGCGGTTTAAATCATACTAAAAATGTCAAAAAAAATAACAAACTGGAAACCATTCGATTTTTAGCGTTTGTGATTGTTGCTACGGAATATAGCGAGGCTTCGAGGACCATTAAGTGCTATTCCACGAAAGTGTTACGGCAATAAATGTTTATATTTAAATAATAGCCAATAGAAAACCAAAAAGTCGCTTAAGAGAAACGAACAGTTTCTCAGTTATACCGGGATCGCATAAGTGAGAATAGTCCTGGTGACATTTTCGTTTATCAGCTGAGCCCGCCGCTTAACTGTATTCTCATAAAACGAATATGTAATTTTAATTAGTTCTTATTTACTGAGAAACTTTGAAATAAAAAAAATTAAACGCCAAGGGGCTTTTGGTAATTACTCAGTTCATTTATTTAAACTAAATTATACACTCTATTGGCCTAAACTACGTGGTGATATTGGAAATATTGCAATCAATGTCTAATGGAACCCCCGCCGTTGTGGTTGTTTATTAGCAAAGTTGATAATGTTGAAGGAAATACTAAGTGCGAATAAAAAAGTTTAATTTTATTTCTTTTGCTTCCTTTTGAATATGTTGCGGATGGCATCTGGATAACATTCAACACTCTCAATTAAAAAACTAAATTTATTTGCGTACAGCATGAGCCAGTGAGCAATTTTTTGGCTATGCTTAAAAAGCTCATTAATTGCTGGCCGCTGTGAACTGCGTCTGTTGTCGAATAGCCAAAGTCTTCTACGGCTACGTCTTCGGCGCCCAAACCAGAAACCCCCTCACACAAATTCAATTAGAGCCAATGTGCAAATTAATTCCACAAATTTATGGTCATTATTACTGTGTACACATGGTCTGCGCCAAAAAAAAATTCAACTCATCTTTCAATCCCATTTTAAGCAGTGAAAACTAAATATACAAAGTACATGGTACAATTTCTTCATATGATTACTGGAGGCTGATGACATTAATGATGTCGCTTTAATCTCGTCGATCGGCCGACCGCATTTGGGGGGGAAAAACAATGCCTGATCGAAGTCGTTTCGCGGTTTGTTGCTGGAATATTAAAAAGTTAAAGCGAATTTTAGCTATGGGAAAAAATGTAAAATAATTGTATTCAGTATTATGTTGATGAAAGGCACTACGAGTATAATTACACAAAGCGCTACACAGATAGTTCAAGGTTGAACATACGCCCTGCTGTCTGATGGCGTGCGACAACGCAGAAAACGGCTAAGCGTTGATCTCTCGGTGTAATAGAGACATTAGCAAATGTTTGTCATAACATTAAAGTAATCTAGGAAATTATATGCCTACGCATGCGGTGGAGAAAATTATGTTTTTGACATTCGCAACCATTCGGAGGAACGCACATTATAGTGTAGAGTAACGTCTTAATTGAATTAAATAACAAATATTCACAAATAAGCGTTAATCTTAAAAGTTGGTGATCATCCGAAGAAAATGTTGGCTGACGACTCTTTTTGTGAACAGTTTTACAAATGATAGCAATTGATTAGTGAAATAACCTGTTCCCCATTTACGTGCTATCATAAAGTTTTGGTGTTTCAAGGGAAATAAATTGTTCAATTAAAAATTCGCATTGGAAATTTTGTCTTTAAAAGAAGTATTTTAATTATGAACCGTGGACCTCATAACAATCATAAAATGACACATTGTCTCATTAAAAATGTGCATTTACTGGTATGTAAATATCTTCAAATGCAAGGGTCAATGGTTTAATTGCTGCAATTAGTTGGGATCAAATTGATCGGAAGATTGATTCAATTAGCAAGTGGTTGCAGAAATTGTCTAGTTGCAATAATTTCATATGCATTTAGAAATTTAATAACCATTATGGCTCTGTAAAAAATTGCAAAAGAAAACAAATTTTAAAATACAATTTTGTATTCCAACTCTTTGTTAAAGTATTATTTTTTTTTCTCTTCAGGATCTCATAAATTTTTCAATAAATTTTACGATTAATTATACAACTCTGCAAATTTGAACGTTTTGAGATTCCATTAACTAAACTTTTCTTAAAGGATTTTTGGCGCTCTCAGAATTCAGAATGAAAGAGTAAAAAACTAGAGAGTGGACTATACTCGGCTATGCCGAAGCTGAAATACCCTCCACACAGTAGGAAGAAGTACCTCGAACATAAAATTATGTGGTCTCAAGACCCCATTTTGAGCCACCTATAAATAGTTTTGAAGCCCGGACCATGTCCAAAATCTGATTCCAAAAATTTCCAATCAAATCGACCAAAAAAAAAAATTGGTCTCAAGACCCCATTTTGACCCTTACATATGTGGTTTCGGAACCTCGGAACATGTCAAAAATACGTTTCTAAACATTTCCAATCGAATGCAGCAATAAAAAAGACTTGAAAAAGGTTGACCTTTTTTTTCGGTGTATGGGAGCCACGCCCAGTTTTTGTCCGATTTGGCTGATTCTCGAACTTGATCTCAGTATTCACGAGAAAAACATCTACCCAAAGTTTAAAGTCGATATCTCCAAAACTGCGACCGCTATCGTGCGGACGGACAGACGGACAGACAGACGGACATCGCTAAATTGACTCCGGCGGTGATGCTGATCAAGATATATACTTTTCCATACCGGACACGCCTCCTTATGGGCGTTACAAACGTTGTGACAAAGTTAGTATACCCTGCCATAGTGAGGGTGGGGGTATAAAAACTAGACGAGATAGAGCAATTCTGTGAACGCCATCGTTTTTAGCATCAAAATATCTTAAAATATCAATAGTTTTGCTTTTTGGATTACAGATTTCTTTGTAATTTAGAGAATAAATATACTCTGAACAAATTTATGGCGCTAAACTAAATCGTTTATATATTCAAAAGAAAAATTCGTAAAAATATGAGTAATAGCTTGTTTTGTAGATAAATGTTTGTAATAAACGATGGCGTAAATAGATTTGCTTAGAAAAGATTAGCGTTTTTTTTTGTGAATTACGGAAGTTTGTCCATTTGGCCATATTTAGACTGTTTTGACCTGATGTTACCAAAAACCTCTGTGAACGCCATCTTGTTTAGCGTTAAAAATCCTTTAAGAAAAGTTAAGTTTGGTTTTTGAAATGGAACTAGCACTTGAAAGATTTGAAGAAGTATTTTTTGTTTTGTAAATAAAAATACAAAAAATCTCAATAGAATTTGTTCAAATACTGTTTATTTCTCTATTGGGGCAAACAAATTTTACGTATTCCACAAAGTTCAACCGTTGTTCAATCTAAATACTTTAAAAATATCAATGAAGTAACGATACAAATCACTCCATGCATGTTTTTCTACTTTAACGAATATGAGGTGTCGAATTGCGTATTGAGAAACAAACAAAACCGACGCGACGGTTGTCCTTTACACTTCCTACAACAAAACCCATTCGAAATATTTTGTGGCACGCCATGATATCAAGGATGTGGCTGCTCATTAAATGAAGCCAACATTGTTTTCTGTATTAACCTGCGTTCCTCGTGAATTGTGTATAAGTTATGTGTTGTACTAAATGCCTTGTCGGATACTGAGATTCGATATTTAGTTGGTCGTGATTGAACCCTTTTGGCATTGAGCCAGCAGTTGAATATTGAATTTCAAGCCTATCTATCCATGTGCCTTTGTTGTGAGCGGAAGTATAGTTGGCGTATGTATGTGTTGTCTTTCAAAATATAAAATCCACTGAGTGCCCTTTCGTACGATCTGATAGTGAGGAGAAAATAGTCACTTGAAGATTCCCGATCTGATATGCACTCTGAGGGCAATTTGAGTCCTCGTCCAATTCTGGTTCAATAACACACTCTGAAGCATGACATACTATACGCTGCTGAGCTCAAAACAAAGCACGTTGAAAATTCCAATGCGAAATTTTGGCTGATGATGAAACGAAACGTTCGTGTTGTCATAAACCAGAGAAACAACAATCCCCACCGAACGACTAATGGATTCTGTGCCGCTGCAAGCGTGCCATGCTCCATGGCACTTTGCTCTACCCTCGGGCGCATGGAAGGAAACGGCTTCTAATTCAATTTGCTGAAATGCGTTAAAGCGGATGGCACACGTTTCAAATTGCATTACTGAATGCAAATGTGGTGCAGTACACGGAATTGTGACATGCCGTTTTGAACTTGAATTTATCATTCATCGTACCACCACAAAACGATGATGCGTTGCACCACTCTCACTGGGCGGGCGGCGAATGCGAAGTGCTCATCGCATTTGCCATTGAATCTGCTGTGCACAAATCCTTTATCAGTTTAACCTAGAGCGTGGCAAATGTGCATATTAAACGATTTCCCAATTTAAATGATCAAATATGACGAATTTCGTTATGAATTAAGCTATACGGAATTGAAATTAATCGCTTTTATTAGCTAGAAATATGCATTCAATTTTATAAACAAATGTTTATGCAATACGACAGAACCTCTCAAGTCACATCAAAACGAATTGAATTGTATCTTTTATGGCATTCTACATGGGCAGTGTGTACAAAAAGAATTTTCTTAAAAGTTTAAATTTTGCTGTAAATATAAGTAAATATTTTGGATTGAAATTCGTCTTTGTGGTCCACGTTTAATCAATGTTTACACTTAGGTACGAATATCAACTAATGTCTCTCTGTGAGTTCACGCAGAACTAAGCTTACGCTATGATTTATGGCTTCGTTACTTCGCTATTTACCAAGCGATAACCTCAAAGACCACAGAAAATGGGCAATTTCTCGATTCAAACAGAATTGCGTGCGTCACTAGTTAGTCCACCAAACAAGACAATTGCTCACAGTGATGATGTACGATAACAGCTTATTAAACAATTTAATTGATGAATTTAAATTGAAATTCATTGCAGTTCTTACGTGGTCTTATCAAACGCAAAACGCAAGCGGCCACCCAACGACATTGTAGTTGTATAGGACCTGGGTATGGTACTCAAGGATCTGCACGTTCGTGAAAATCTCAACATGGATAATCATCGAACAGCCTCCACTACGTTTACTGCGCGACGCGGTTGCATGTTGTCCTTCACCACCATGTTTCTGCTGGGCGCCTTCTTCATATGCACCCTGGTCGCGGTCAGTTTTATTATTTACAATTTCGCCACTTGCAACCAACTAACGCCAGCGCCTGGCGAAGACATAGTGTGCACAAGTGTACGCTTGAAGCATCCGCCAAAGACGGGCGATACTGTGGGCGACCCAGACGGCGAGGCGCGTCCAACATTCGAGACGCAGGTGCGTTTGCCGCACGCCATCAAGCCGCTGAAATACAATATCTCATTAGTACCTTACCTGAGTGAGGGCAATTTCTCCTTCGAGGGCGAAGTGAAAATCAATGTTGTCGTCATTGCGGACTGCTACAACATAACAATGCATGCCACCGAGTTGAACATCTCCAAGAATGACGTAGCAGTGCATCAAGTAAGGCCACGCGCCGCTGCTGGCGACGGCCTGAGAATACGCAAGCAGTACCTGCTCGAGGCCAAGCAGTTCTTCGTTATTGAGCTGTACGATAAACTGACACGGGATACAGAATACGAGATAAGCATTAGATTCAGTGGCCTGATACAGGACTATTTGCAAGGATTCTATCGCAGCTCGTACGAGGCGGGAAATGAAACTAGGTGAGCGATTTAATTATACTTGTACGTTGGAGCAAAGCGCTTATATGAAATTGTTCCCTAGGTGGTTGGCCTCGACACAATTTCAGGCAACCGATGCTAGAAGAGCGTTTCCGTGCTTCGATGAGCCCGCCCTGAAAGCCAACTTCACTCTGAACATTGCCAGGCCTGCGAATATGTCCACGGTTTCCAACATGCCAATTGTGGCCACAAGAAAACAGTACGTACTTACACTTTACTTGATTTAATCTTTTTACAAACTATGAACTTTTGTCTATCGTCAACAGCGAAAGCCTGCCAAATTATGTATGGGACCATTTCGCCGAGTCCCTGCCCATGTCAACGTACCTGGTGGCATATGCCATTTCGGATTTTAAACATCTTTCCGATGGAAACTTCTCAGTGTGGGCACGCAGCGATGCGATACAATCGGCCGAGTATGCTTTGAGTGTGGGCCCGAAGATTTTAATGTTTCTGGAAACTTACTTCGATATTGAATTCCCCTTGCCGAAGATGGACATGATTGCATTGCCGGATTTCCAAGCTGGTGCAATGGAAAATTGGGGCTTAATTACTTACAGGTATGCACTCAATTGCACTCAATTGCATCTAGACTCCAAATTTCTGAACAATGTTTTTTTTTTTGCTTCTTTTAGGGAGACTACGATGCTTTTCGAGGAGGGAGTATCGGCCACAACGAACAAGCAACGCATCGCTTCGGTTGTGGGACATGAATTGGCTCATCAGTGGTTTGGTAACTTGGTGACACCCAGTTGGTGGTCCGATATCTGGCTGAACGAAGGCTTTGCCAGCTACATGGAGTACCTAACAGTCGACGCTATAGAACCCGAGTGGCGAACGCTGGATCAGTTCGTTGTGAATGAACTGCAAAATGTGTTTCAGTTGGACGCATTGTCGTCGTCCCATCAAATTTCGGTTGAGGTTTTCAATCCCGATGAAATCTCCGAAATCTTCGATCGCATATCGTATGGCAAAGGATCCACCATCATACGAATGATGTCTCACTTTTTGACCTCGAAAGTCTTTCGTCGTGGATTGAGCAAGTATCTTCGTGAAATGTAAGTATGAGTTGTACGGCAATGACAAATATTGAAATATTTATTTCCAAAAGGGCCTACAACTCTGCGGAACAAGACGACCTTTGGCGCTTTCTGACCATTGAAGCGACGGCATCTGGTCTTCTGGACAAAAGCACTACGGTAAAAGAGATCATGGATACGTGGACCCTACAAACGGGCTATCCTGTATTGAAGATAAGCCGCCATCCAAATACACACATGATCAGTATGGAGCAAACACGCTTTGTCTTCGTAAAAGAGACCAAGCCGGTAGCTCCCTCGCCTCTCTGGTGGATACCCATTACCTACACCACCTCCCATGAATTGGACTTTCAGAATACACGACCCTTGACTTGGATTCCTCGTGCAAAAGTCTACGAAATCGAAAGTCGCAATCTATCCACCGCTGACTGGTTTGTATTCAACATCCAACAGACTGGCTACTACCGCACCAATTACGATTTGGACAATTGGAATGCAATTACGAATCACCTAATGAAAGCGACACACTATACGGAAATTGCACCGGCCAACCGTGCCCAATTGCTGGACGATGTGATGAATTTAGCAAGAGGCGGCTATTTACCGTACGATGTGGCATTGAACATGACGCGTTACCTCATTCACGAAGAAGATCATGTGCCATGGAAGGCAGCCATAACAGCGTTCAATTTCATCGATTCGATGTTTGTCAGCCAAGGCGATTACGATTTACTAAAGGTTCTAGATTGGAAAAAAATATGCTGAAATTTCAGTTTAACGTGTGGTTTGTTGGTTTCAGAATTACTTGCTGAAGTTGCTGACGAATGTGTACACGGACGTTGGCTTCGAGGATGACTCGAGGCAAGAGGACATGCTCAAGTTGTTCAAGCGCGTAGAGATTTTAAGCATGGCTTGTCACTTGGGTCATCGCGAGTGCATTTCCGAGAGCAGTCGACATTTCCAAAACTGGATACAAGTACCGAATCCAGATGCTAATAATCCGTAAGTTCTGGGATAGGAACATAAAGAACGCTACTTTCAGGTAGCGACAAGCAAACGATGGAGGCCTGTAACGCTGGAAGTGTTTGTACTTTATTGAAAATCTTCAAATTTGTTTTTCGTTTTCTTTAGAATTTCTCCGAATTTGCGTGGCATCGTTTACTGTTCGGCTGTTCAGTATGGCACCGAAGTTGAGTGGGACTTTGCATTCGAACGATTTTTGAAAACTCAAATCTCAACGGAGAAGGAGCTGTTACTAACCGCACTAGGTACAATATACACATTGTATTGATCGTATTTAAATTATTTTTCCACTTTCTAACCAGGCTGCTCGAAGGAACCGTGGATATTGTTTCGATATCTGAGGCGGTCCATTGCGGGCGACACTATTCGTAAGCAAGATGTATTCCGGGTGTTTGCCGCAGTATCGGGTAATGTTGTGGGACAGCAGATTGCGTTCCACTTTATACGCAATAATTGGGAAGAAATCAAGGCATAGTAGGTTTCCGTAATGTTCCTGATTGAATCTGTGTGTAATTGCTTTTTTTTCTTTATTACAGTTTGGGTTCGTCCGTGTCAAATTTCAACACAATTATGAAATTCGCCACCAAACGGATGAACTCCAAATTCCTGTTGTCCGAATTGGAATCATTCGTGAAGAACGACTTGAAGGATAGTGGGCGTTCCATTCAGCAAGGCATCGAGCAAGTGCAGGTTAACGTTGATTGGATGAATCGTAATTACAAGTCAATAGTAGAGTGGCTGAAACGTGAAGCGGCCAATAACCACAATTAAAATGCTCAAGCTGCAATTGAGGAAGCACTGCTAAATAAATCAGAAGTCCGCATGTTGGTGAATTCCAAAACAAAACAAAAATTTCTTTAGAAAGCGGCCCAAGCCAAATGTATCCGTAATTATTGCTGATAAGATATAAATATTTTTAGTCGTTTCTATTTGTCGTATTTACATGCATTTGTACGCGTTTATGTATAAATACGTTTTTCAATTTATGTGTATAATTGCTTACGTTACGATTAGTATTTGAATGTATTTATTTTTTAATTTAATCGTTACTCATTTCATCTTCCAACTTGGTCCACATCACGTATCACGACAGAGTTTCGCATAAATTTATTTTTAAATTTACGTGATGCGCGATCTGGATAAATAAGTTATGGAATGAGTACTGTAAATGTAAGTTGTGTACTTAAATATATAAAAAATAATGCCAACCATTCATAAAGTAGTACCAATATTTTCGAAAATTTGTTCAATAACATCCATTTAGAGAATTCCATTCATGTTTTTCGATATCTCATACAAGTGAATAGCAGTTTTTTTAACATTGTAACACTTGGTTTAAGGCGAATTTTGGAATCACTGATTTCGAATTTGACGTTGAAATTTCAAAATTCAAGATGGCGGATCCAATTTAAAGATTTCGTTGAAATAGTATGAAACTTGGCATGAGTGAGTTTTCGCAAATGGTAGATGTAGGGTATATAATATATACTATGCATATATAAGTTGACTTCATCCGACTGAAACGTAGGCACATGGTCACTTGTTTTTTATTTCTTTAGTATATTTCGTTAAGATAACAACCCCGTGTAATATTCTGAATTCGAGTTTGATTTAAAAACACCGGTTAGTAGCAATTCGTTTCTTATTATACAACATGCAGACTAGAGTGGCTCTTATATTTCGATTTTTCGAAATTGAGCAAGTGCACCCCCCAGTTTGTTCCTTTATGAGAAAGGACCAAACTATCAAAAAGAGAAGACAAAAATTGTTTTTTAGACGTGCCTGTAAAGCCGAAAAATTGGGATAATCGAGGATGGTCCAGTACAAAAAATTAATTAATTAAAAATGCGTTTTAGAATCCGAAAAATACACACAAAAGCTAAAGTTATGCATTTTGGGCGCTCAGCCCCTTTCCAAGACCAATAAATAAACATATTTTTTTTGGAGCTACAGAAAAAATTATTTAAAACAAAAAAAATAAAAGTACGACCTCTCAAAATGGATTATTATGGTCTTTTTGCACGTGTTTTTCTGATTCTAAAACGCATTTTTAATAATTTTTTGTTTTGTACTGGACCCTACCCTGATTTTTTAAACTTTGGGGCACATCAATATTATTTTCTGAAAATTTGACAGTTTGGTCCTCTCATATAAAGGAACAAACTGGGGGGGGGGGGGTGTTGTGCACTTGTTCAATTTCGAAAAAAAAGAATCACTCTAATGCAAACCTAATTTTTCGAACTTCTTTGAAATGCCAGTGTTGCAGATGATGCTGGTAATCGTACTCTTATAATCGTACTCAAACAAATTTTTGCAATCAATTACCTGTAATTGTTCTCAAAAATGTTCTACTGAATTATCTATAATCGTACTGGAAAAATGTTGTAATCAATTACTTGTAATCGTAATTAAAAAATTTTGTAATCGATTACATATTTGTAATCGTTGAGTACTATTACAGTAATCAACATTTTTTGACTACGATTAAAGTAATAATAATTAAAAAATGTTGATTACGATTACTGTAATCGTATTTAAAAGACTTTAATTACTGTAATCGTACTCAATAAGTAATCGTACTGGTACACGCACAGCTCTGTTACTTTGTACTCTTTCGTACGCCATATTGGATTTTAGCGAATTTCCAGAGAGTGACGATTTTGTATACTCTGTGTTGGTAACAACAAAAGGCACCAGAGAGTCTCTCTTTGGCCATTGAGTGACATTATTGTTTCGCAGAAGATACAAAAAATCAGCTAAGCTCCTTTAGTCAACGAATAGATTTGAAGCAGTTTGGTTCGTACGGATTTCGTTGTCAGTTAGATGCGAGTCGAGTTCGGTCCCATATTCGGTGGGGGTTATTCCTCATTAGAAAAGTGATTTGGAGTGCAAAACGAAATAAAGAAAAATAATACTTTGGCTTGGTCAAAACAAAAAAAAAGACAATTTTTTTAAACAAAATAAGCGAAATTCGCTAAGAATTATACAAAAATTTGGAAATTGTAAAGCCAAGTGGGATGTGAAAAAAAAATTGCAAAACTGGTTTCGTTGGTGTCGTCCGTCAACGACGAGAATCCCAACAAGGTAAATTTCCAGTTCGGTAAAAGAGGGAGGGAGAGAGAGTGAGTGAGCGAGCGAGCGAATGAGTGGGTTCAAATCTAACTTGTATCTAATTAAACAAAATCCTAAGATATCTAATTGAAATCCATTTTTTCCCCTTTATGTTGTCTCCAATTATATTGGTTTGGCCAACTATCATGAAGCAGAAAAAGAAATGAATCGAGTATGATGACGACAAAAAGTGACCCGTAGGCTGCCACCTCGAGTTACCATGACTCGAGTGAATTAAGTGAGAAACAAGTTGCAAAGATACAAAGATACAAACGAATGTAGGGGGAGAAAAACGACAAACAAGAAGAAAATTGTAAAACAGCTAATATTTCAAAAGTATAGTTTGTTTGTTCCAAGGCAAAGTCGAATTGATACAGACAAACATACCGAGTAACAACAAAAGCCACGAACGGAGAAAACGAACATTTGACAAATTTTATTACTCACTTCCATATAGCCATTTTCATCATAGTGCGTAGCTATGTATGAATATTCATTCCAATTCAACTTGTTAAACTGAAAATTTGTATTATTTGTATTGGCTAGACGAATTCAGAGGCTAGTATAGTTCTTTCTTAACGGCATGGAGCAATTTATGATGCTTACGAAACATTTCCACACAAATTTGCTCAATATTTTGAATTCGAATTTATTTGGATTGTTGCGCCTATGGTTTGAAGATTTAGCACCCTACATATTTAGCACCCTATAAATTTATAGATGTTATTGGACATCGTCTTGAAATACTTTGCTGTAATTCAACGGATGCCGTCGTATTGGCTCAATGAAGTGGCTTAAACCAAAGTGTTATTACACTTGGGTGTGTGTGTGTGTGAGTGTGTGTTCGGATGTACGAAAATTCCATGTGGCGAAATTTGCTCAAGTGTGAGTGGTTCACCTTCGTCACCGACAGCCGAAGAATTGTGTGTGCAGTAAATAAACAAAAACATAAATGGACAAAGTTAGTAAAATAAATAAATAAAAGAAATAATGTAACGTAATAAAAAAATAAATAACTTGCTGTGTTAGCTTGCGTATGACGAAAGGCAATCGTAAACATTTCATAAAATACGAAATGTATATTTTATGTGACGAATCGTCGAAGAAGAGAACAAAGCAATCATATTCTTTGGCCATTTTTCATTTTTCCATTAAGCAGAGTCGGATGGAAAACAGGTTTAGCCGTTCTGCTTGGCTGAGTTCAAGCGAATGTTGAGTTGTTTTTTTTATTTTTTTTTGGTAATACCCCTTATTCATTGAATACAAATGTCAAACATTTTCATTTCTCCAGATACTTAAATCCACTGTAGTGTTGCCAAAGATCAAAGCAAAATATTTACCTGTTAGTTAATTCGGCAAATTCAATCAATAATTTTAAAAATTTTCATTTAAATATACTGTTTTGTATAACAAGTGAAATCTCCTCTAACTGGCAACACTGAACAGTACATTCGAAGTTTTTGTTGTTTGTTTTTAAATTTCATTTGGTCTTATGATTGTTTCAAAGGGTTTTTTTTTATTATTGGCTAAAGAAAATGTTCCCATAGACCATGGTAAGAACTTCAGGCATCTCTTTTTCTCCACAGCCACTGCGCATGCATTTGTTTTGTGTGCCTGCGCTTTTCCACTCGTTGAGCCATTTCTTTGCTCTCCGGAGCTCGAACAACGCAGAAAACAACTGCTTGACTCCACTCTTAATTTTTCGATGAACTGTCAGTTTTTTTTTCTTTACTTTCTTTTGCCTGCCATATTCTTTGGCCACAATACTTGGAGCTCAAACTTGTTACTCGTTTCTCGCATTTGTATTTTATTTTATATATACCTTTGTATTGGCATTGCCCCGCACCCCCGAAACCCGAGCATGCAATTCTGCTGCGATTGTATCTGCGCTTCATGAGTTCTGCTCTTGGCTGTTGTAGTTGTAATGAATTAATTGCTTCGAATTCGCAGTTATTGCCATTACTTGCTTACATTATAATTTACTAATGGAAATCAGCCAATTAATTTGAATTAAATATTAAGGGTTCAGTGACGAAATAAGGTCGGCCATCGATGACATTTTTAAAATTGCAAATGAAAATTTTCTACGTGTGTGTGTTTGTGTGTGTATGGGGTTGGCAAGAATTTTCCTATGAGCCTTTGTTATAGCCAAAGCCAATACTAATTTGATGAAAATTTAATTATTCTTTCCAGATTGGGTTCTACAAGTGATTGGTCCTAAAAGCCCTCCCTCCTCAAACATTGTCAAATAATAAAAAAATGTTTTGTGAAAGTGAAATAAAAGTGAAATAATAATAATAAAAGAAAAAAAATTGCCTAAGAAAGAAACCTAATTCCATAATACTAACAAGTTATCTTAAATTGAAATAAGAAAATCTTTATGTGTAAAATTAATTGTGAAAATTTAGAGAAAGAAAAAAAAATCATGTGTTCTTATCGGTGATGTCAGTGCGAATTCGTTGCATTCACATTGTATCCAGCAACACCCCTCAGCAGCCACCTCAAAAAAAAAACACCCAAACCACGCTTTAGTTTCGCAAATTGTAAATAAGTAGTATCGTCGTGATATTTCGCAATGTCTGTCCGCGTATCATAAGCAAATTCGCATTAAACGCAAACACACTGGCCTGCCAGCCTCCATCGAAATTACAATTGCTGGAATTAATTTAATAATCGCCAGCAGATTTGTATTCAATCGAATACACAACAATGAATTGGATTATTGTGCCCATTGTTTTGCTGTTGGCCCACAAGGAGTATTCGGCCAGTCCGACACCGCTGAAACTACCAGGTGAGTGGCAAATAGTTGGATTGTATTTCGTTAGTAAACAGAAAATATTAATTTCTTGAATCGAAAAAGGTATATTTGTCCATACATATTTTATTCCAATACACAGGTAATTTTAAATCCACCTACGCTGTCCCCAAAGCCCAAAAACAGTCTCACTGCATATTTGTTTAAAATTACATACGAATGTTTTGCACAATGCCTGGACAAATAACGAAAACCCAAACACAATGAAAGTGAAGAAGATTGAAGGAGGGTGTTCGGCCATTGAGCCAAAGTTGTTGACACTCGATTTGGAGGCACAATCGTTTTGCCCTAAAAGGTGTCCGCACGCATTATGAAAAAGCCATAAAGAAAGTCGCCTTTGCCAAAAAATAAAACGAAATTAATCTGAAACTTGCTAATTGCTTTGTTATTGGCGGCGGGCAGCAGTGCAAATTTTATTGTTCGTATATTTCCTTATAATTTCTGGTTATTTGTTTAGCGTTTACAATAAAAGAGTCTGTCTGGCAGTTTTTTTTTTATTGATGTTTTCGCCTTTTAAGTTAGCAGAGATTTTAATTTTTGGTATACGATACAAATTTTCGCAAACGCGTTTGTCAATGTAATGGAAAGTTTTTGTTTAATATTACACTAATACAACGAAATATACCTAATGTAGTTTTAAATGGGGAAATTCTTCTCTTTGTTCTCAAGCGAGCAGGAAATTGCAAAGTATTTGGTGGAATTAGATTAAAGTTCGACTGCATTGATAGCACATAGTCAGTCGTACATTTGAAAATGTTATTCCTAGTTACGATAGTGGTTGCCTTCACAGATTTCCCACAATCAATATGTACGAACACGTCGCGGAAATAATCTAAAGTCAAGTTTTATTGATTTTCCTCATCTAGCCATTTTAGGGGTGCAAATCGGTGCAAATTTCGTAGCACCATTTCGTAAGACCGAATGGAATGCTTGTTGGCAGTTGACCAATGAACATAGACTAATCAAATTGATTCAACTGCTAGGGTTTCATTTCTATTTTCCCTCGCTCAACACTTCTCACATTTAATGTCTACTTAGCAAAGCTGCCATTTCAGTCGAGTACTTAGTTTTGTCATAGAATTCTACTCGTAAACAGAATAGTATGTCGACTATCATGGATCTTTTTTGTTGTTTTGAATTTAAAGACTCATCGGTAAATAAAGGATATTAACCTATTTTTGGCAAAAGCGGTCGACTGGTGGACATAAAGTTTAAAAAATTCTAGTGACGAAACAATGAACCGATTTCAGATCTGTTTTCGTTTAATGATAGATAGACAATAAAAAAATTTGTCCCATATCACCTTTAACCTGTGGTCAAGTTTGGTAAAATTCGAAAAAATTTCGTCAAATTACTGAAATATAATCAAAACTTCCATTTTACATCAAAAATTGGGACATTTTAATTAATACAAAAATACCTTTTAAAAAATTCTCAAAATTCATGAAAATATTTGATAGTAAAAGTAGCGGCCAAAAATGGGTTAAATAGTTCGGGATACTGGAAATGTACCCAAATGTTTTTTGCTGGAAGCTGCCGTAAATCATTTGTAAACATCCCGTAATCACGATGTAGGGTAAAGGGCTTACCAACATTAAAAATATAATTTAATATAATTTTAATGCTACATAATTGGAAGCTTAATCATTAAAATATTAAAATATCTGAACTTCTTTCGATTCACTTGGGTTATTTTAGAATTTTTTTAATAAACTTTGCCTATGCTACGAGGCTAGATTAGCCTTTCAACTAGAGAGTGGACTATCTTCACACAATATGGCCCACACAATAAGTACCTCAAATAAAAAAAATTTCCTATTTTGACCCATAATGTGTTTTTGGAACATCCGACCTGGTCCAATATCCGTTTCTAAAAATTTCCCATCGAATCTACCAAACAAAATTTTTGGTCTCAAGACCCCATTTTGACCTATATTTTGTTCGATTGGGCTGATTCTCAAACTTGATCTGAGTCTGAAGGAGAAAAACATATACCCCAAAGTTTTTCATACCGGCCACGCCTCCTTATGGGCGCTACAAACGTTGTGTCAAAATAAATATACCCTGCCACAGTGTGTGTTCGGGTATAAATATCACAACTTCTAGGAGTGTGATTTAGGTTATTTTGCAATTGAAAGGTTGAGTGTGGCAGACTTTTGACACAAAGCTAAAAAATCTCATTAGTTAATAACTAAATTCAATAAAAATTTAATAAGCAATTTAAAATTTTTAGTAACTTTTTTCACAGAGATAAATTTAAAATCATATTTTAAAAATTCTAACGACAGAATTTGATTTGAAATTCAGCCAAAAAATAATTCAATTACGATTTTTCAATATTATGATTACACCTCATAATTAAATCGAACAGTTCTCTCCGTGTACCAAACTCATTAAAGAAAGAATTAATTCGTATCCCGTAAAAAATATTATTTGCGAGTTTAATTAGAAATTTAAATGCATTTTTTCTTTGTATTTCCTGTAGCTCCCCAAAGTTGGTGTAAACGGAGTCATTGTGCCATTAATAGTTTTGGGGAATTCGTGAAATGAAATCCATAATTTCCATTCAATTAAATTTCAATGAACTAGAGTTTTAATTCGATTCTCAATTTGCAAGCGTAAAAAATGTTGCTTAAATATTTGCAACTCCTCATTTATTTCAGTAGTCAATCAGTCAGTGAAAATGTGTGAGCAGCTTTCCACTATCTGCTGTATCCAGTTCGCGGTACTTTCTCCATCCTTCATCATCCCCAACGTCGTTGCTGTAGCGGTAAATGTATTCCACAGTTCACTGGTTCGCACAGGACCCCAGTAATTTTCACCGTAGCCCAGCCTTATCCAGCGCCCACCTCGCGCATTGGTGTGCGGTCAGCGGAAAATGTGACTTAATTAAAATTTTAAATCAACTGAAATGCTGTGCGGCACCGAAAGTATGCTCGCGCTAATGCAGGACATGATGTTTCTACATCCGTTTATTTCCGTTTCCGTTTTATTTTGGCGTGTTTGTGTAATTTCACGTTTCCTTTCTCGGAGCGTGTTTGCAGTTAGTTGCTGTTTTTCTTTATTTTTTAATTTGTTGATTAGTCTGATCGTTGGCAATTTCCCTTATGTTTGATATGCACATTTCCAAGCAGATTCTGTGCGGATAGATGGACGGCTGGCTATTGGTTGGACAAAGTAGACGGACATTTGTGAGGCACAGCGAAACCTTGCCAGCCATTAATAATACGTCAAATTAAAGCTTTTGTGTATTTACTCTTGAATTCAATTCGGGACCTGCGTCGAAGTGGAGAATTCTGTATCTGAAGGCATTGCAAATTTTCATTTCTCGTAAATTAATGAAAAATGTGAAAAAATACAATTGAACGATTTCTGTGGTATGGGGAAATTATTGTTGGAAAGAAGGCAACTTGTAGTGTTTCAATAAAATTAAATTAAAAGCAATGGAAATTGCATTGCATGTACAAATCATGCTATTTTAAGAACAATAAAAAGTCAAACTCCTCAAATTCCTACAGCATTACGGCTCCCGCTTTCTCAGTTGTTTTCTTAACCTTCTTAACCTTCTTAACCCAAACAAAAATTAAATTGTCCTTTGGGCAATTATGTCATTACTTTAAATTGACACAAATGGCACAGATTTTGCAGATAATAATTCAATTCTGTGGAATTAAAACTAATTGAAATCTCTCGAGACATTTAATAATTTTTTTGATGAAAAAATTGTTCTGATTTTTATTATAAGGTATGTACTTATTGCATAACCTCACAACTTTAAGGATGACTGCAAAAAGAAAAAAAGAAAAACAATGAAATAAAAACAAAAGCACAAACCTTGTGTTGACAAAGGAGACTACACAAAAACGTAATGTCACCAAATGAGGAAAAACAATTATTGCGAGTACACTGAGCAAACGAACGCATAGTAAACATAAATATTTGTTATTTAAATGTGATGCCATATAGAAATAATATACAAGCGTATTCAAATGTTTTTTTCTATAAATAAGTACTAAAAAAACTTCATTGCCGACAGCTGGCCTCGCAGCGACGACCTAAGGCAATTGAAAATAATAAATTCACACTCTAGCACCCTCGGCTCTCACTGGAATAACTTTTAGTTGTCTAAAAAGAATATAATATAATGTAAATCGACATGGCTGTTAACTTTCTGTCACAATTTGTATGGGAAAAACTTTGCATCCTTTCCGAGGCAATTTCGAAGCGTAAACTGCCATGTAGATCTGCGTAGCAGCCATTTTGTCGATATTTACACATCATCGTCGTTTCTTTCAAATATATCCTCGTTTGTAATAAACTTAGTTAATTTGTCTAAATTTTTACATATACAAATTAACAAAGTTTATTATAAACGAGTCTGGATTTGAAAGAAACGAGCTTGTATTTGAAAGAAACGGGTTTTGCGCTTGTGAGAAACTAGAAACGTTCCCATCAAATTACTTTCGTTTGCGGTCTACGATTAGTAATAATCGTCGTTTACGAACTCGTTTACGAACATTTGGCCGGCTGAGTTCTATATTAATTCTTTGGTGGGTGTTAGGTCTTTTTTAATTTCATGAAATGTTTGCGTGATGATAGGGCTTTTACAAACCCGTTAATAAAAACAATGGTTTTCGATGTATGGCTCTAAAATTCGGTACAGATGCAGATGAATATGCTTAAACATAATCCATCAAAAAGTGTGTTTGGCCCTTTACAAATTAAGGCAGCGATATGTATAGAAAATGAGCAAAATTATTTTTTTAATTTACATTTTTTTCGCTTGCTGAATATAAAATACGCCTGTTCAACAATGCCAACGATAGCCGAATCAGTTAGACATTTAACTAGATTTTCATTTGATTTCACTATTTTTCTCCCTCAGTGTACATATCTACAATATGTATATAGAATATAAGCATGACTGTTCGCTTCTGGTGGTGTGTGTATTTGATACTAAAATAAAGCCTCAACATAAATCATAGAATGTTATCATTGACTCAAAGCATAAAAGTATACTGTATGCATACATAATAATAAAATAAATAAAAGTCTACCGTACAGCTTAAAGTAGCAGTTGTCAACCTTTTGCAGCTAGCGACCCACAGTGTTGCGTCTCCATATAAGCGGTGACTAAAAACAGTAATAATTATCGGATTTCATTGAAATTTTAAGCGTATAGTTTTTGAATTAAAGTTGATACGAATTTTTTGCAAATACCCTTTTTCCATTCTTTGTAATAAAATTTGTAATTAAAATGTGTCTCTCCTAGTCGTGTTTGCCTGTCTGTACGATCTATTAAATTTTGTGAAATCAGTGTTCGCACACACATCGAATTGTATATTGCACAGCGTCGATTACCTTTAAACCCATTATAAATTGCCATTAAAGTGTTAAACCATAATTCCAATGGGCTAATTAGAGCGTGAAATTGGCGTACAATTGCTCCAACCGCTGCTGCTTCAGTATAATGGTATTGGTGGCGTATTGTTATTTAAAAAAAAGAAGTAGTATTTAAACAACTAAAAAAGTATGGTCGGTCATATCGAATTATATCGATAAGGGAGGCACGCGCGCTATGCAAGCAATAATGAGTGGTGAGTCGGTTGAAGCGAATCAAACACAAATAGAGATGAACCTTCAAAGTGCTTGCAATGCATGTGACTCGTTTTGCAATTGCACGGGTCATCTCCGCTAAGACTGTCAATACGGTCGGAATTGCTAAAAGGAATTACGCCTGCGGACGGAGTGAACATGACTGCTCAACTATCATTGTTGGCCCGTTGTGTGCGCCTAATTGGTTCTAAGCATCTTGGCTCCATGTGTACATCAGCATTGCAGATGGATTCACTTGCCTCTGAGGACTGCATCATTGCATTGTCCATGTTAACAAGAACGTTCGCAAGGCGGCACAAGTCCTCCTTTCCTTCTCGAAACGAGGCCATTCAAACATCACGTGCTCACAGGCTTCTCCTCCAATCTTGGCACGTTGCATGAGCGAAAGTTTGCTGCTGGAAATGTCACGTGCTAATTAAGAACGAACAGCCATTAGGGGGCACAAAGTAACGAAATGTTTGTAAATAAACCATTTGTGGACTTCACTTATTCATCGCGCGCACGTATTGACTATTTTCTAGCTGCAGCTAATTTTTTAAAGTTCTCTCTTTCGACAACTCAGCCATAACTTTACTGCAAAGCATAAATCAGTCGCCGAAAAGGACCGTCCATTCCATCGCTTCCATTCTCGAGCGAATTATTTTGTCCATATTTTCCTAATAGTTGCTTTTTAAATTTTAATTTTTAATAATTTTCATCGACAACACAATTATTAATAAAAGCTGCTATAGGCTGTCATTGTTTTCAGCAATGGTTCTTGGCAACAGCTGCTCACAATACTCCATTGTTCGGGGCTCAACTAAATATGCTGCAATCACTGGGCTTTACCTTCATAAATACTATGAAAAATACTGCCATTGTGTAAATATTTGTATTTTAAATAAAGTTTCAACAAAATCACACAAGAAAAATGTTGCTTTAATTTGAATAATTAAAATGTTGCTTGTGGCATCATGCTCTGCTGCGCGCTGCAATGGCTCCTGCAATCGGCTTCGAGTGTAATTTTAATGGAAACAGGCCTCAAGTGACATTTTGTGGACGTGAACTACAACGAGGAGCTTTAATGGCCAACATTGGTGGTGATGTCAATCAGTCCCCTAAATTTATATTTTAATGAGCATTTCATCAGTCGATGCTCCTATACTGAATAATTTTTTTGTATTTGCATTTTGCTACTCAACTAACCCTTTGGCAGATTCGAATGAGCATGGTCGCATACAATATCCCTTCGCCCAAGTTTACTCATTTCCACTCAGCTGTTAAATTTTTTTTGCCATTCTTGATGTCATTTCCTGCTACTGGCACAAAGGAATTTTAAGGGAAATGGATTTTGTGTGTCGCACATTTGGGAAAAGCTTTCTTCCTTCAAACAATGAAATTCCATGTGTGTGTGTGTGAGCATGTGTGTGTGTGTATGTGATGATTTAAAAACTCACTTAAATTCTCTTTTTGTACTTTGTGTGCTTAAACAAAAAAAATAAAAATAAATCAACTCCATTGAGTTGTTGTCCGTCGTCCGTCGCACACCCATAAACCATACACATAAGCATACAGCCAACTGCAGAAATGAGTCTGGCCGCCTGTCTGCCTGACCCTTTACACCATTTTGCCTAAGCCGCGTCCTATTTCGTGCGCCAGTGTGACTCACTGGATTATTCACATAAAATATTCGCTAGCTTGGAAATAACTGAAAAACTTCTGCTTCAGAATGGCTTCATTTGAAATTCATGGCCTCGTATACGGATGCTGCCCCTCGCAGACTATGGTGGGTGGAGGATGTTTTTGCTTTTGGTCGTTTTCAATTTTTGTGCCCGAAACAAATTAAAGTGTTACGGATAATTTCGACAATAACAATAAATTTTGGGCTGCAACAACCCGAACTGGTGAAAGCACTGACGGCGAGATTCGGTGCAATGACTAATGCAAAGTAGCAAAGGGACTTAACAAAACTTTGGAATTTTCAATAAAATTTTGAATTTCAGTATTATATTTTACAGTTATATAGATCTCAACTAGGTTTTCAATATAATATTTCCAGATAATATTTCATCAAGCCATTATCGTTCTGTGTGTCACTTTTGAAGCCTTATGAGCAGAAACTTGTAGTTCCTTGAATTTTTGTTGCCTACCAAACATCCAACTTCAAATTTTGAGTTCCTTTTTATGTAACAAAATTCTGGGGTACAAATTTCATTTGATAAATTGATACACATGTGAAGATAATGCGTCACTTGGCGTTGCGGTCAGAATGCTGATTAACGTCCGATGATTTGCACTTTCCCACTGATATGTTTTCACTGCGAGCAATTGGTTTTCTAATAGCAGCGAGAAAAATTGAAAGTCGAGCGATTTGATATGATTTAGCATGATTGGCGTCCCATGTCTTGTAGTAATTGCATGATAAGCTGACGTTTTTTTTTTCAATTTGTTGGATGACACAAAAAACGGAAAGTAAAAGCGACGAAGCTTAACTTTTTTCCAAGCCTAATCGTTCTAAGTGCACCGGAAATGTGCTAATGGCACCTATGAATTTACTTGTTTCCACTTCCGGGTTTCTTTGATACCGTTTGGCTTTTGTTACCATTGGAAATTCACTTAGCTCAACTCTTGGTGACATTTCTTCTTCTTCTTTGCAGTAACAAATAGAAAGTAAAAAATCTTAGAAAATGAAAACTGCCAGCATACTTTACGTAAGTATGGTAAATATGTACAACATTAGTGTCAATAAATGAGCGTGTCGTTATTAAACATTTGTGGCATTATTTTGTCTTGGAAATTATTGGAAGTATTCACGCTTTTGTGCGTTTAGGCATTCTCTTAAAAGTTTTCATGTGCAATGTCACTTTGATTTGATCAGGATGACGAAACAACTATGAATAGTTTTCATTTTCCAAATCTGATCTTCTAAAAAGGCTTGCAAGAGTCATATGTTGTGCAAAATGTAAATGGGGTTACGAAAATGTACTTTCGCCTTTTTTTATTTTAACAGACTTGCACACCCTGTTTGCAGTCAAGCGTGAACATCCATATTATATTTACATTATATAAGTAGTTACATGGTTTTTTCATGTAATATAAACTACAATGCATTCACCTCGATTTTACAGTACATGTATAGCCAAAATGGTTTCCCCAAAACAAAAACTTCTTGTCCGCCTCCAATTTCAATGCTAAGTTTAGGGTTCCCATTTCATTCTAAGTTAACCTTATACATTTCATATCGTATAAATTTAGCTATTTCTCAAAATTTATATGGTCGTTGCCATCATATCGTGACGTGTTGTGCAGCTACGCAACTGAAGTGACACACCCGAACGTGCGCTGTGTGCATGTTCCAGCCCAACTGCTTCACGAGGGAGCGCCACAGGAAATGGGCAAACTTTGCTCATATTTGCCAAAGCATAAATGACAATTGCACTACACATACGATATATTTGCCATGCCACAGAATTGAATGGAATTGAATGAATACAGTTCATGATCAATACCGAGGAACCAGGCGCAGCCAATTGCACCGTGCAGAAAATAGTGCCTTGCTAAGGTTAACTTTATAATAAAAATATACATTTAAATTACCGTGTCATACGATACATATTAGGGTGCCACTAATTTCGAAAACGTTTGCTTTCGATAATTTTATTTATTATCAGTTGGAATATACTAAATATTTGAAATGTTGATTGATTTTGAATTTTGCATATCTTCCAGGTCACACCAAAAGACTAACGCCCTACCTAAAGCACTGGGAGGCAGCTAATTACGATCGGGAACATTTGCACAATGCACACCGGAAACACATCGAACAGAAACGCTACCGCCGGAAACGAGACTTGAATGCTGGCGAATATGGACCGGCACACACGATAAAGCTGAATTTTTTCGCTCATGACAGGTGAGTCACCCGGTGCTGTTTGATTGGTGTCTGGTATTAGGGTTTCGTGAAAAATTGTCAGCCGAAAAAAAAACACTGCCCACAAGGAATTTCATATTTCTGATATCAGATTCAGTAATCAGCATCTCTGAAAACACATACACTATCAGCAGCTCTTACATTCAGCGATGCTTACATTTTTAGTTATTCTTTTTCATTTTCTTTTGTGGCCGATTTCTCATAGGAGACTTCTTGGAGCATAGTAATTCACATAAGTACTCATTATTTTTAAATATAAAGTCAACTTAACAATATTTTAAGAACGTTTCATTCAAAAATCCGGCATGTTCAGAAAATAAAAGAAAAAAACTTCAAAGTTATGAGCTGAAAAGATTCGAAGGACATGATCCTTTGTTCAAAACTAATACTTGCAAACAATGTCTGTGAATAGAAAACGAAAGTGCCACAGAGACAAAGGAAAGTTTGCCTGTCTGCTTTGTATTTGTCATCAATTGTCCCGAAAGATACAGGACCAATTTAATCGATAAGTTCTTTACGCATTTGACTTTAATGAATGTCTCTACTCTGAACAAATGTTTCTTAGATGAGTTTTTTGGCAAATAAATTTGAATTTTCCCGACGCCAACGCAGCAGAATTTATATTCAATGTCATTTGTTCCCAGATTCTACTGCTTATGAACTTATTCAATGAGATTTGTTTCTACGTCGCCCTCATTTGTCCTCATGTTATTGATTTATAGCATGAATTTGTTAACACATAATTGATGGAAGGCAAACCGGAATTGATAATTTACATACATACATAGATATGTCAAGGTAACGAAAATAATATCAATCCGATTGAAAATCCTATGTTTTTTTGTAGCAAAACGATACCAAAAAAAAAGGATTTTTAAATTCATTGCAATTTTTTGGAGCGCTTAGTCGTTTGAATAGTTACGTTACCTAAAAGACTCACGTAAAACTGATGTAAAAAATTTCAAAAAAAAAAGTAAAAGTTACTCTGAAAAGGCGTTGAAAAGCGTGTAGCTACAGGCGGTTTTTGTATCAAAAGCAAAGGATGTCATCTCAAAGGATAACTTCAATCGACACAGGGAAAACGATGTCAACGAACGAAAGGTGCTAAGAAACAATTTCGTTCGTCTTACGATGTAAAGCTAGATCTTATCGATATCAATTTCGTAACAAAAATGAATGAAGCAAAGAAATATAAATATTTGCCTGCACGGAAACCATTTCAAGAAATAGTCAAGACCGAACATAGGTGCATTTCTCTATGGCTTATGACATATATTGTGTGCCATGAATTCATTTCTCTTCTTTGCAGGGGATTAAAGTGTAAAAATTGTGGTAGTTGCATGCTTGCTTCTCATGTATGTTATTGTTAGAGACCGACCGAAATCGCTTTTTTTAATTTCGGCCGAAACCGAAATGGCCGAAATTTTTTATTATTTTTTTTGGCCGAAACCGAAATGGCCGAATTTTCATTTTTTTAATTTCGGCCGAAACCGAAGCCGAAACCGAAAAAATAAAAGAAAAAATTGTGAATATAAATGTAATAAAGTTGTACATAATTAAGCGTATCAGTCATCTAAAATTAATCAGGGAGTAGATTTAATTTTTTTACGTAGAGTAGTATAAATGCTACGAGAGTAATAAAAATTTCTGTCATGGTAGTAGATTTGTAGAAAGAGTAGTAGCATTGTATGAAACTCACATAATATTTTGAGGAGAAGATTTCTTACAATAGTAGTAGAGTAGCAGAAATTTAAAAATCATCGCGAGAGTAATAGATCTGCTCCGATAGGAGAAGAGTGAGAACGCTGTGAAGGGGTGAATGGATGAAGGCTGTATGTAACATACAAATTCTTTCAAGAAAATAAGTTTCAAAGTTTTTTTTTTTCAATACAAATTGGGGACTTGTCTTCTTTGTCGCTGCTGATTTTCGAAACTATGATCAATACTTAAATTTGTGTTACATACCGCGCTTTTATCCACTTGGTTGTTCCTTATGTATTTTGCCATGCCAAATCCAAAAATAATAATGAAGATTGCACAAAAATTTAATTTTTGGTGCGTACTGTAAGATACTTAAGAATTTGTCTATCAAGTATATTTAACACACAAAATGTTCAGTTTTGTCGATCAGTGTAATCTTTGTTATTTATTTGTTACATTTTTCGTATCAAACCGAAATTTTCGGCGGAAATATCGAAATTTCGGCCAAAAACGAAATTTGGCCGAAAACGATATTTTATTTTTCGGCCGAATCCGAAACACGGCCGAAACAGCTTTTTTTGGCCGAAAAGCCGAAAAACCGAAACCGAAACCGAATTTCGGTCGGTCTCTAGTTATTGTACAAGGATATATACTATTTGTGTCAAACTGTTTGTAACGCCTAAAAGAAGGCGTGCCAGAAAACATTATAACAGTTAGTCCTTCCGTCCTCCTGTCTACCATTTCGTGCGATTAATGCCATAGTTATTGAGCTATCGACTAATTTGGGCATTGTTTTTCTCTCTACTTCTACTCGTATTTGGACAATAATGAAAATGTTTTTTTCAGATAAGAATCACATCTAAACTTCCATTCAAAATTTTAGAAAAATTGTCATAAACTCAACCATTTAGTTCTCAAATCGATTAACTCCATGGAAAAAAATGCTGATAAAATCGATAAAACCAAACAAGATTTGGTTGAATTATTAAGTTGCACACCTACACTCAGAAAAAAATACTATTAAATTTGGTCAATAGGATATCCTTACTATTGAAATAATAGTAGAAAATTATTGAATTAATAGAAATAACTGATTAAATACAAATTGGAATTAGCTTTTTTGGCTCTGCACTCAGTATTTTTGGTGGAATGACCAAAAAACTTGATGAAGGGTCATTCCTATTGAAAAATGATGTATGGCACATTTCTTCAGATTGAATGGAGTTATGTCGCAGCGATATCTGTTTGAATACCTGGACAGCAAAAGACACTATTATTTAAATAAAAATATAGATAATTTAGGTGGGAAACCCCTCGGGACCGATACAGTTGTGCAAATGTGCAGTCGAAACATATGAATTTTGACAGTAATTTTAAGCAACTTCGCGTTTCCGAGGCGTTTCCCACTTAAGATGAATACCCTTAATGATATTTCCATAGTCGGGTTCAAGCTTCTAAAGCTTAAATCAAATTAAGAATGCGATTTTTATACAACAACAACTTTTAGTGCCAGCAGATTTCATAAAAATATCACTTTTTAAAATTTCCAAAAAAATACTATCGAATTTTACGAAAAAAATGCTTCAATAAAAAAATATTGCTTCATAGCAAATCCATCTTACAGATGGATTTACATAGTTGTAAAAATCTGTTCTTCCTCTTTGAAAAGCATGTTGCGAATTGGAAATTGGGTCAGACTTTTGTGTATAGTTACGTTATAGTGTGGAGTAAATCGATTTTAGAACTGAATGACTCAACTTATATTAAAATGAAGAAGTTATCGAGTAAAGAAAAAACAGAAATATTATCGGGAAAATATGAAAAGTTATTGGAAAAATGTTCGTACTCCTATGTGAAGGGCTGACCGAAAATAATTTGCTTACATTGCGCTTTGGTTGCTACCACAACCAATAATACCCACTGAATACAATTCCATGTCCTAGAAATTTTTTCAATAGATTGCCTCAATCAGTTTCTTTTTCAATTCTTGAATATGTCAAACACATTTACTGCTGCTCCCCTGACAATGGGAAAGTCAGAAATGTGCCATCCTTCAATTCCTCAACATAACCATTCAATTTATGTGCGACATGTGAGATGTTTCACATTTTTGTTTGCTGAACTTAATTGACAGCATACAATCTGCTTCTGCTTCTGCTTCTTCAAGTTTCTCCAACATGTGCCACGTCCACACTGTTTGCAATGCTTTGACATCTTTTTGTGCTCTTGTTAAATACGCCATACTCTCCATAGCATTTACGCAACAACATTGTTCACATTTTTAAAAATATTATTCGTTTTTGTTCTTTATTTGCAGAGAATTCCGCTTAGTGCTGCGTCAGGATCCTTTGTCGGTGTTTGCTGGCGATGTTGAAATAGAAAACTCACTGGGACCAATGGATTATGATATCTCAAGGATTTATACAGGTTCTTTAGATGGTAAGTGCTGCAGTAGCGAATGGTACTTAGAAGTCGAAAAATGAGATTGACACAGTGGGAAGATCTTCTTAGGACAAGTGCAGTGAACGTAATTTCGGTTACTTTAAAGAAAAGTGGAAAGTTTTGTTCCTTGGAAATAATTTTAGCTTTTTTTGTATATATATAATGGGATAGTTTTGGGTCAACAATTGGTCAAATGAAATATATCGAAAATACTTGAACTTGAACTAAAATTTAAACATATTTTGAAATCCTTGGAAATTACAATTCGTGTGCTTGTGATGTTTCAGTTTTATCACGTTCGGTCCCTTCTGCTGTTAATTCGGTCTGCCCATTTTATACGTTTCTTTCGTGTTCCTCATACTTTCGTCCATAGTTACTATCCAGCTGTGGCCGAATAAGTTTGTCTTCGCCATTGCCCTCTTTTGTTACGTTTCGTATTTCATTCCACAAGTTTTTGGCTTTGTTTTTCTAGTAGTTTTCTTTCAAAGGAGCAGCCCGCTGTTTTATGTATATATATATACGTGTACCACCGGTATCTGTGTCAGCTTTTGTGGCTCGTCGCTCGACACACCCGCTTACCCAAACCTGAAGTGCACGAAGTCAAGTTAAAAAAGTAACCAAGAATTCAGCTTGCACTTCGAATTCTTTTTGGGTAACCCTTTCAACGGCAACCTGCGGTTGCAGTCGCTAAGGGATACGAAATAAATTAAATTTTGCTTCGATAAATTTAGAATCGGCAATCAGGGCACACAAATATGGAAATCAAATTTTAGAATCAAAATTTCTACAAATCTGAAAAAAGATTTACAATTTCCTCGTCCAACTGGTTGTGTTGTACCTCATGAAAATGAAGTGGAATGGCATGGATATTTAATGTAAATTGTGTTGATTCCAATTGTTATTGTAAATATTTGAACCTAAGACTGCTGCTACGGAAGCCCCCAACGGATAAGCAATTCAGTCTCTTTCGCAAACAAAAGCTGAGCAAGCCAACCACCAACCACCACCCACCAAAGCAACATGCAAGTAAAGCACCGCAAAATTGATGTTATGCACAAACGAAAAAAAAACGTACAGCGTATGAAGTAAAGAAAATTGTTGCTGACAACTTAAAGTACGGCTGAGGAGTCATGCCTCAAGCAAAAATATCAGCACCATTACCAACAAAAGCGACGACTACGACGACAAATACTTAACAAAATGCGCTGAAGAATTTAAGGGGCTCCGAAGGATTTAAACAGAATATATGAGTGCACTTCGAATTAAAACAAACAAAAGCAAGAAATATAAAACGGTAGCAGCGCCTGCGAATACAGTTGCCCCACATTTGACATCGTGGCAGAAGTTACAATGACAAAGAACACATTCCAGTTGTTAGTCGTTGTTTGTTCTTGTGAACTTCGTGAGCACAAAAAAAAAATTGCTGTATGCGATGACAGCTTAAATATCAGAAAAAATATGCTTGGGTCTGACAAATCACTTATACCAACTAACAAAGTTGTCGTTGCATTAAGTGTTTAAGGGAAGCTCATGAATAATTTAAAAATTGCTGTTGCACAACGCATACGACAGACAGCAAGCCAGCCAGTAAATGCACTTCGAATCACTGCTGCGCCTTATATGCCTACTTGTTGCTTGCATTACTGGGAAGTTCAGAAGGCACTTGGATTTGCATCAGAAGATTATGAGTTGGAGTTGTTGTTGTTGTTGTTGTGATGGTGATTAATATACAGTTGGCCATATAACTTACTTATTCATGTTCATGCACCACACCTTGCTGATTCTTATAAGATTTGTGCAAATGCTTCTTTCGATTTTCCTGATCAGTCCGACTTTGTGACTTAATAAATTTTACAGAAAATTCTTAAAAATACCCCAAAACGAGTGCCATGTAATTTTGTACTTGTAATTATTTGTATTGTTTTGTGCACAAGCAAATGTCCTTCAGAACGCACTTGAAGTTGGCGCTGCTCCTTCAGCTGTCGCAGCCAAGTACTAACAACCATTAACAGATGCTGTTGCATGCGTTGAAAAGAGCATTGTACTCCAGTAAACTGCAACGGTTTATGAATGGAGCAACTCATGGAATGCACACCTACCGTCTGCGGGCATGAGTGTCTCACAAAGTATTTAATTTTATATAATTTATGGTTTAAGTACATTTAAGTTATAACTGCTTTTGCAAGGGTTCTATGTCCGAAATTGTATTTTGTCTTTGAGTCGAGCAGAATTACAAAATGTATGCAAACAAAATTTGCTTTAAAAATAGGTTTAAACCAATTTTTTTTTGTGTTATAATTTACAAATTATTTTTTTTCGGAAATCACAAATATGTAATTCGAAATAACGATAAAATTGAGAGGATGATATGTACTTATGTATCGAACTATGTATTTCATTAATTTTAGACACACATGTGTGCTTGTTTAATTGAAATAAGCGGAATTATCGGATACATACATAAATCGAATATACACGTTACCATAAACATGGAAGACTCACGAATTTCAGTTATTGAAACTCACTGCCTTCGTTCTATGATCGCATTATGTACGATTAAATGTAGGAAATGTGAAATTTTGGCAAAATACTGGTACATGTGTTTGTCTTTTCTCGCTGCGACCCACAATCGTAGCACAGTGATTTGTCCCATAGACAAAATGGAGAAAATTTGATGTCATCATTGACTAAAAGGAATATAAACCTTTTGGTTCAAGACCAACCAAAAACAAAACTGTAAATTCGAAAAGGTGTACTAACTAGAGAGTAACCTATTTTCGGCTATGCCGATGCTGAAATACCCCACAGAGTATAATCCAGAAGCAGATGGAAGATTCTTGGTAGAGCAACGTTTAACACGCTAGGAGGAAGTCGCAACCACTGAACTTAAAAGTCTAAAAACCTTCGCAATAAAGTCCGGAACGTTCGGGCTAGATGTAGACCATGGAAGAAGGTCTACAATCTTCACGTAAAGGATAAGAGAGCTTTGTGGTATTGCTATGGACCAATTGTGGTCTATGCGAGACTTATAGCCGGCACCCTAACCTAACGTAACATAATCCATTTAGAAGTACCTGGCACATAAAAAAATCAAGACCACATATTTTTTGGAGCCTCGGACCACGTCCAGAATCAGTTTCTGAACATTTCCGACCAAATCCAAAAAAAAAACAAATTAGTTGGTCCCCATTTTGACCTATTTAACTATATGTACTTATAGAACCCCCCGGCCATGTCCCAAATCTGTTTCTAAACATTTCCAATCAATTACAACAATAAAAAAAAGTTGGAATGTTATTACTTTTTTTGTCTTATATGGGAGCCACTCCCAGTTTTGTCCGATTTATCTGATTCTCGAACTTGAGCTCAGTTTTGAAGAGAAATACATGTACACAAATGTTCTAGTCGATATCTCCGAAATTGCGACAGCTATTGTTCGGACGGACAGACAGACGGACATGGCTAAATCGACTCAGGAGGTGATGCTGATCAAGCAAAACCATCCTATGTCCGTTTTCATGAAAATCGAGTTTTTGTAATTTTTGGATTCCCGGAGAAGAAGCTGCATCGAATAGGCTATTGTGGCTATTGTGAAAATATACCAGCTCCATCTAGTGTTTCAAGCAATAAATTATTTTTGGTTTGTGTTTTTGATAAATAAATGAATTCAATTTCAAAGAGCGCAGTTATACTATGTCCCGAAAATTGTATTGGCCGTAGTATAGTTGTGCCTCTTAGCACTCAAAATAATGAAAATTGGTATGCAAACAAATTTGGATGTCTTAGAAGAAGACCATTTAATTTAAAACCATGACGAGTTTTCACTCAAACTATTTTTCAACACTCTGTCGACAGGTCGACCGATTCCGCTGAAATTTTTAGATTTGGAAAGGTGGACACGATCACGACTATGAGAAAATTCAAAATGTTTCGCTGATTTTGAATTGGATTTTATTTATTGTCGGTGAGTTCACGGAAAGGTTGACGGGAGGGTATTTCCACTTCTGTTGACTGGAGGTTCACAGGAAGGCTAGCGTGAGGGAACTTCCATTACATGTCCGAGCAACTACGGGTTATTAAGTTAGTAATACAAAAATTTTAAAAAATGTTCCTTAAAGAAGGTTTATTAAACTATTTGAGTGACTTTTACTAACTCTGTCTTCCTATTCCATCAAACAATTTCAATTAATTCAGAATACTCCTTTGATTTTTGTCCCACGCTTTTATGGAGACACATCACTATGCGTAGGTATGTTTACGTGCTTTTTGTAATCGTGTTCCTTTAAAGAGGATTACATACCATGTACATGTGTGGCATATACGTGAATATGTATGTATGTATGTATATGCACATGTTTGTGATGTTGCACATTTTCCCAGTGGTTAAATTCGTACATTATCCGCCAAGAGCTCTCGACGAAGCAAACATTATAAAATCTACAGCACATGCAAACACACATTCCAATTCAAATACAAACAACCGTCAAAACAAAAAAAGAACAACAACAAAATTCCGCTCAACATCATTATTGTACGGTGTGAGTACATACATACGCGCGCGTGTGTGTCTGTGTGATCTAAAAGGTAATTTAAATTTAAATTAATTTACGCGTAAGTGTGTTCGTTTTCGTTTATTGTTGTGCGACAGCCTTCGTCACATCCACCTTGCATCCGACATCCTACGACCTTTCATTTACCTTTTGTCGTACGTACACACATACATACACACATACATAATCTAAAGTATTGCTCTCGCTCTGCTCATGTTTGTAGTAAATTGAACCTGCAATATTCATAATCTTCATTAATTTTTAATGTTGTAATGAACACTTTGTTTGCTCTCGTACTCGTAGTGGCTTACTTTGTTCTTGTTTTGACGTGAAATTCCACCTTGTAAGGATAATAGCTGGGTAAAGTGCTACTTCCGGTAATGCTGCACTGATACGCTGAATAAGTTGGCCAGATTCGGTTACGGTTACGGTTACAGACAAGTTCCATTTTTGTTGTATTCGATGAAGGGGTACTTCCGCTAACACTCACATTAGTTTACAATTGAATCCGGCTTCAGTACGCAGGGACTGGAATTGATAATTTTTCTTGGAATTAACTTTGTTTCTTATGTCCTCTTACCCTACTCGTAGTCTTACAGTGGATTATCTTTTCATTTGGAAGTGTTCTAAAAATTAAAAGAAATTGAAAAAAATATCCTTTTAAGTGTCCGAGGACGACTGAAAGTACAAATTGCGTTTCCTTTCATTAAGAACTCAAAAAGAAAATATCTTGGACTTGCCGTCTATTTGCTTTGAAAGTGTACTTTCGCACGCCCTTGACTCATTCCCGTCTCGGTTGTATTTGACCAAGGGCTTTGTGTTTGCGCATAATGTTTTCGTTTCGTTGCCCACCTACAATGTACCGTAGCCCACATTGGCAAGAGCTCATCATTGTGTAGTATGTAGTCTAGGGTTACATCGACTAACGCGCTGCTTTTGGATTTCTTTTCGAGAAATGTATTCCACTTTGCCAGAGGATTTGCTTCAAAGCTTGCTTCCTTAGTATACATTCAGAAAAGTTCAATGGAAAAGGATATGCGCTGTCTTAGTTCAAAACAAAAATTCGAACAAGAAATTGCATTGCAGGATAATGCTGTGCACGAAACGAAATTGTGAATACAAAGTGCAACAAATGGAGTGGAAAGCGATTAAGTGTGCATGTGTGAGCTCTACATACGTGTGTGTGTGTGTGAGTGTTGGATACTGTCTATGACAAAAGTACCGTTGTACGTTCGAATTTCAAAAAAACGAAATCGTATTTATATAGCGAAATGCTTGATGGAGTTTGCATATGTAATTTAGGCCGCTTTAAAGCCTGTGTGTTGTACACAATTACGGACTCTTTTAAGTCCCGAAAAAGTGTAAAAGAAAATACATTTAGAACTCGTTATTGATTTTCAATAAATTTATATTTGCAGCCCTGGGGAATCACTGCGAAAATTTGCGTATTCTTGCGCTTGGAAAGTGTTTACCGAAGAGAGAAGGGAAGCTACAATTTTCCGAATATTTTGTGGCGAATCTGCTGTTGTTACAATTGTGTGATGAAATTCGTTTAAATTTCGTTTAAAAGCAAACCACTAACCGAACATCACTCATACGCCACGAAGACTGGCAAAAATTGGGTTACACGTCCATCACAACTACCTTGGTCGTTGCATGTTCTCATTAATATTTGGTAATTACTAGTTTCGACCGCAACACCTACCTCTACTGTCTGGATTATCAAGCTCAACATCGCACAGAGCAGAGGAAAAACATTTTTCTTCGTATCCTTTTGCCTACAACTAGCGTCCATGCAGCATCTGTTGGTTCTGGTGCGATGTCGGTGTTCAATGTCCATTAATGCCAATTTGAACAAGTCGAACATGCCATCGATTAGATAATAAATTGCGCAATTTTTCTTCATTTTCGGTGTGAGTCTGAAAAATTGCCGAAATTAAAAATTATGTTCCAAGTATAAGGATAAGTAGCAGGAAGAAATGAAAGTAGCCGGACGGGCGGACTGAACGTGCCACGACCACGGTCACTGATAATTTAACAAAAATTTATTACTTTCGTTCACTGGAAGACATTTGAGATGGGCAATTTTTTTTATTTTTGAGCCAAAGTTAAAAAACAAGGAAATAAAATTACATAAGTGTGGGGCACAGAGAAAAACTTAACCGATTTTGATTGGGTTTTTTTTAATTTGAATAGAATTTTTGTCATCAACCACGGTGTAGTAAACCAGGTGGGGCAAGTAGCATTTTCCACTGCCAGACGTCAGATTTTTTCCACTGCCGTACGTCATTGAAAGAGGAATTGAAATGATTCAGGGCTACCGTTTTTAGCATATTTGATTGGAAATGTACTGAACAATTAGTACAATGCTGAAAAAGGCAACGCTGATAACTAATTTTGAATTGGAAAGAACGTCATTGAAATCGAAGGCAAAGAAAATAATAGAGATGACAGGAATTGAAGTGAGGGCATTATTCCTACTTGCCTCACCTGATTTACTCCACTGTGTCATCAACAGAATGAAAATGAAATCGGAACGAATAAAAATAAAATGTTATGGAAACAAACTTGGAACTGGATCGGGAAGGGAATGGACCAACTCCAAATGGAATGAAACAAAATAGAAAATTTAACAAACACGGCAAGGGAATGGAATGGAAATGTAACCTAATTGAAATGGACTGGAAAATATGGGATTGGAAAGGAATGGGGTGAAGAAAATGACAGTTCACTACAACAACATGATAATGGTACAAACTAGGAAGGGGTCGCGAACATTAAAATCAGTTGCCTAAATCCGCGGAGCATCCGAACTGAATTGACATCCGCATAGACATCCGCATCCGCAAATCACACATTTAAAACATCCGCATCCGCATTCGCATCGGCGACATGACATTCGCATGTATGCGGGTCTTTGTAACTTATAGCTTTTTGCACTTTTTAAAAACTTTTTTACTGTGTTTTTGGTTTTTTCTTAGAAACTATAGGCGATCTGTGCAAAATTTTGTCAGATTCAGTTTCAGAACGTCAAACCCAACACAAAAATTAAATAGTGCAAAAAAATCCGTCTGTCCGTCCTCTTTTCTTGTAATCACGATTGTAGGAGTTAGAAGAGAGGTCTCCAATTTTCATTTATCATTTTTTTGCTCTAGAAGGAGTTGGTATTGAAAATGAACGGAATCGGTCGACTGCCACGCCTACTCCCATGTAAGTGAAAATCGTGTTTTGTAAAATATGTAACCCAATTCCGTTGAAATAGTTCTAAACTTGGTATACCAGGGTTTTTAGGGTCGCTGATGTTGAATTTGATGCCGAAATTGCTAAATTCAACATGACGGATCCCATATGGCCCAATAGGTGTTGGGTATATACAAGTTGGCTTTGCCTGACTGAAACTTACTCACTTGTTTTTATGGTTTTTTTGAGAAACTAAAAATTTTATCAGATTCAGTTTCAGAACGTCAAAATACCCCAAAAAAATTTTAGAAATCAAAATAATTAAATTTTTTGGAAAAAGCTGTCATTTTCAAACACCCGCATCCGCATCCGCCCCCACATTCACGAAACCCACATCCGTCACATCCCTACTTAATATAGAAAAAGCGCAACACGATTTTTTTTCGAAATCGCGTTTTTAGCATATCGAGTAACGCCTTTTATATAGTAAGCCAACGATGTGTTAAAAGTCTTTTCTAAATAAGCCCAACAAATATGTAGAATTTAAATTTTGTTTGATAAAGTTGAAATATTGCATGTCCAACTATTACTTTGTGCACTTTTGCTGTCACTGTGGTAATGATTTATATTTAACACCGTCCGACACAACTTCAGTTCCATGGAAAACGCTTATACATCGCTCGTTAGCAGTTTTTCTAGATCGAATCGTTACCGTTTTTAATTAAATAATTTGCGTGATGCTATTTCGTTACTCATACCCAGCGTATACCAATGCATTTTTTAGCAAACAAAATTTGTGTCTTTCAATTTAAGTGCAAATAGCACAAATTACACTCTTTAATGACCATACAAAATAGTGTTTAATAATATTTGAACCAAAATTGAAGGAAAAACATTTTATTTTTCCTAAAAAGAAATATATTGGCACACACGGCGTATGAGTAATTATTTTTTATGCTGAGCTTCACTACCGTAATTGGGACTGATTAAAATTGAACTTTTGTCGAACGATGTAACAAATGCCTTAGCAACAACATTCGTAGGGATGCAATTGAAAGGATTCTGTCAGAGTTGTTTTGCTGAGCGAAGTTGTTGCTTCTGTTTTTTCTGTTATGAAACATTTGTGTGCGTATGTATTTGAAAACATTTTGCAAATTCATTTTGTGTTCCTATTTCTCCCTACTTGAACCAAATGCTTTCGTTTTGTTGGATGAAGTCTGCAAAATGCGTTGAACTAATTGTTTCTGTGCCTTTCCTTTAAGGGCGTACAATTTGAATTAATCTTTTCTTATCCAACCCCTACTCGCTGTGTTCCCATTCGAGATGTACCATTCTTAAATTACTCAATCCGCTTTAAAAACCTCTTTTCGAAAATGAAATGTTTATGTTCACTATTTATTCCACACGTACAACGAATCTAGTTAATTAACGTAACTCCACAACCGCAGCGAGCGAAAAAAGGCTTAACCGAAGAAGCACACAAACGCACAAAACCGCCACACACACACACCAGTTCGGACTTTTATTCACTTAAGTGAGTAAGCAAGCTGGGTGAAGCAGCGCAAGTTTGTGTGTATGTGAATAATTATTTCAATTTACATACAAACTTGCATGCCAGCCAGTAGCTGGCTCCAGCTTAGCATACTTTGCATGCGATTTATGGATGTAGTGGACGGCGAAATACAAATTCACGCAATTTTATTGTGCATATTTGTGGCTTGGGTTTTTCTTGCCAATTTTCTGTAACATGGGCAAACAATTTGTGTTATCAGCACGGCCGTATTTGCTTTTCATAACGTAATAGTATGTGTGCTTTACAAAATTCCACTATTACGAAACAATTGCAAGCGTACGTGAGTGTATGCGTTCATAGTTTTACAGAATGTCTGAGTCGGAGGACGGTAAGGAATCTAAGCGGCAAGAACATAAATCCGCACTTGTTCCTTTGGCCTGTTGCGTCTATTAAATCATCACCACACATTTAATTGTTTCCTCGTAGGTTGGGATTAAATTTATTGTATTTCATAACAATCCGTTTGTACCATTTCATAGTGTGTATTTGGGTTGCTGTCTAGGCCCAGTGTTTTGCCTTTTCCTATTTGTCCTACATAATTCTTCAAAATTTCATTTAGGTATCCTTGAAATACAAACGCGTCTTTTGGCACTTGCTAAACTTAAATCTTCATCGATTACCGGGGTATGTTGTCGGCAACCTAAGCTAGAAGTGTATATTCCAGACAATTCAATGGCCGAACAATAAATTCGCCTCAGCACGATGACATTTATGCACTCACAAAAATTAGACAGGACGAATCAATTTCGGATTCCATGAATCAGCCAACTTCGATGGTGAATTCTGATGCAATTCTAAATGTAAACAGGATATTTACTTTCTTTTACTTTGAGTGTATGTGTGCTGGGAGTTGAAGGAATGTCTACTGACGGTTTCTTTTTGGGTGTTCACATACAGCAGTTGCAGTCACTGTAGTTCTTTAGGTTATTGCAAATACATTTTTTGTGCTCATTTTCTCTGCTAACTTTTCACAACTTTTTTTTATTTATTTATTTGCCTTGCACAAAAGCAATATCAATATGTACGTTCTGTTTGGCTCGGTCCTAAGTGAAGTTGGAATGTGAAATTAGTTTTGCTTTTTGAGTTTGGAAATTAATTTTGTTTATTTTTTCAATTTGGTGGCGGTAATGGCAAACATACGTTACACATTACAGCTCTCACTGGGGAAACTCCTGGCCTGGTTTCGTTTATTAGTTTTTTGGCAAGTTATTTTCAAAACGTACATTTCGGATTATTAAGCAATCCCATAGGAGCGCCCTTGGGAGTCTTGAGACTTTTATAAATTTCAATTGCAATTGCAAACCGATGCTCAATACTTCCAAAATTTAATATGAATTTTTTGTTCTCTATTCAGACGATGAAAACTCTCATGTTCACGCCATACTCACCAGTGATAACTTGCTCGACGGCACGATTGAGACCAGCACGGAGCATTACTATTTGGAGCCATCGCACAGATATTCGCACGAGCTACCTGCATCCGGCGTCCACAGTATAGTCTACAAGGTAAGCGATGTACATATGAAAAAGTCTACATCGCCCGGAACGTCCTCGTCCGCGACGGAGCACTGCGCCAGCGAACGACTGCGCCTCAGTATGTTGCTGGACGATCTAAAGCGCAGGAAATTGAGTGAACAGACAACGGAAGCGCCGCAATCCAATTCACGCGCCTTCCATTTCGAGCAGGATACTGCAGCGTCGCTGAGGCGTCACAAAAGATGGCTGCCAGATGAAGTAAGTTCAACGATGTGAATAGAAATTAACTTTAATATTCTAAGGAGGTTCTCAAGAAGTTGGATTTTGTTACATGAGTGCGCGATGGGTAAGGCACAGTCTGGGCTTAACTTTATTTAGTCAACTCGAATGCATTAGTTTGGGTGAGAGTGAGGAGCATGAACAAAAGCGATCCATTGTAATAAATTACGCTTTTGTGTTATTTCGGCGCTACGTCACTCTAGTTCATTGCCAACCACTTGACGTTAGCGCGTGACTGGTGATACCATGTACATTGCTCCAAATAGGGTTATGTGTTCAATGGCCTGCTGATGGATTTTGTGGCTCGTAAGTAAGTGGATTTGCATCGACTTACTTTGGCAATTACTGTCACCGACAGGACAATGTCATCTGTCTACGCCCCCAGGAACATTCTAATTTTCACACGTATTTATTTTAAGCTTATGTTACTGCAAATGAATGGCAGAAGATGTTCACTGTAGTAGTTGAATTTTTTGCCTAAACATCCAGCTTTGCAGTTCTAAGTATTTCTGTCCGTTCTAATCAAGTCTATGTTTGCGCTCAAAAGTCTATATTTGCAAGTTGGCATGCCAAACTTGAGAATGTTTTGTGGTCTGGCACATTTTCTTTACTTTTCACGTCTCACAAGTCAACTCGAGAGCCCTATAATTTGATCGAACTTGTGATTTCAGTTGTTAGTGTGTCTGTCTGCCTCGCCATTGTCATGTTGGCCAGCTTTAATTGATGTTGGCAGCTTCGAATATTCGTACCATTACCATTTGAAACACCAAATTGAGGTCAAATGGCCATTTCCATTGTCTCCGCTTCTCATGATTTTAGTTTTGTATCCGCACTCGAATGTCCCCTCACTTCGTTAGCCCCTTTTCACGTAAAGGAGATGCTACGTTGGCTGCTCCTCTTGAGTTGTTTTTGCTGGCTCTGATTGCTCTCATTGCCAATTTCTATTGCGGGGCCAGACCCTTTGCGCGGAGGGGTGCTGCTGCACAACTGCGGTCGAAAACTGCTTTAAATGAAGGGAAGTGGGGGGGGGGGATGGATCTGTAGTCGTCGCGTGGGCACATGCGGACGGACCAAAAAATCCAATTAAAATGTAATTTATATTTTGTTGAGTGGACAAAAGTGAAAAGAAATGTGGCAAAGCCAAAAAAACTTTTTGTTAAATAGTTTGTAATTGAATTTCAATGCGAGTAGGCGAGTTTCAACATTGAATTGAATTTCGTGGTGTCGTTAAAAAGTATTTAAATTTAGCATTCATCCGCAGCTTAAATCATTTCATTCTCCAGAATTGGCCAAGGCTTCACAATATTGACATATGTATGTAAACACATACTCTCAACTTTCGATTTCTATCCTTCAGATTGCTGTATCCAGCAGCGACCATCAGAATCCACCGCTGCCCCTTGACCTGGATGTGCCGTACAACGACGATTTTAGCATATTCACTCCAAATGATAAAACTGCTCGACCACTGGACGAGACATCAACAACGAAGGCAGCAAATGGCAGCAAGGAGCAACAGCGGAAAGTGCAACAAGCATCTGTGATCACGTGGCGTAATGCCGCCGGAAATGGAAATGGTGGCGCCAATGTTGGAGGACGCTTCACGCCCTCATTGGAGACAACGTCGACCACAAAGTCAACACGCAACCGTAATATTATTGTCAACAACTACAATCCGAGCAGTGACATTAACACCAACAACAACAACAACAACGGTGTACGAAAGACCTACACGAAACACAAGAACATCATTGTCAGCACATACAACAACAACAACAACAACAATAGCAACAATCGTTCATCCAGCTACGATCGCATCGATGAGGACTCCAGTAGCAAGAATAGCTTTGACAACAACTTCTTCAACACAAACTGGACGACGATGTTCGTGGGCAACGATCGGCCCAGCCACAAGACCCATGTCGAGATAATTACGAAAAATGGCGCCACAAAGAAGCCGAACATCATCGTAAACAACTACAATCCCGACATCATGGTGGCGCCCAATTCGCACAATCCCAACTTCAACAGCATGTTGATGACGAACTTGCTGAGCGGTCGTGGTGGCCAGGACTCAGCCGGCGACACGGGCAGCTCTTCGCGTTCGCAATACGATCGCAAGATCACCTGCATGTTGTATTTGCAAGCCGATCACACCTTCTTCCAGAAAATGGGCTCAGATGAGGCGAGCATCGAGGCGATTACGCGGCATGTGCAGCGCGCCAATTCGATTTACAAGAATACAGGTAAGTGCCTGGCAAATATGTCAGAAACTATTTCAGATCATTGAATTCCCATACACACAGATTTCAACAACGATGGCAAACCGGACAACATTACATTCATGATCAAGCGCATCAAGGTGCACAACATGAACGCAATCAAGGATCCCTCATATCGGTTTCCTGGAAATTATGGTGTCGAGAAGTTTCTGGAACTTTTTTCGGGTGAGTTGATGGACATATGCCAATAGGTCAATGGAAATGTGATTGTGTTAGAAATATAGTCTCAATTGGTATCATTACTAAAGACTTGTACTATACGTTAATTTCTACATTTCAGAGGAGGACTATGACGCCTTCTGTCTGGCTTATATGTTTACATATCGCGATTTTGAAATGGGTACTCTGGGTCTAGCGTGGACCGGTGATTTGAAAAATGCTGGCGGAGTGTGTGAGAAAAATGGAGTAAGTATTGGCCACTGTGAATTTTATTTTATTTTTAATTGTTTTCATAGAATATTTCCATTCAAAGTGATTTTTAAAGAATTTTTCGTCAAATTAAAATTGTACACAATATAACATTGAGTACACTTGCCAAAAGACCTTTACCGAAAGTCCAAAAATGGTCGACATGTTCCTGTAGATACCCAACACACATTTGACACCATCCCGGTACTGAATGGGAGCACATACATATGTGAACATATGACAGGTGTTTACGTATATGCATTGTACTGCATTAAGTGTTGACCCGCATTGCGTTTTACGTCACTGAATTGGAAAATTGCACTCAATCAACTTTGCATCAAGTTCACATCGAAATACAACCACCCGAGTGCTGTGTTGTGTTGAGGGGTGGTTCAATTCAACTTTAACGTTTTTGACTATGGGTGCTGCTTTGTTGCTGTCACCACCCACGCCTCCATGGGACAAACTCAAAAGCACAATTCGCTTTTCATTTGCTCGATTGTTGCGCATTTCGGTTTGTTTTGTAATTTACGGTTTGGTTACTTCATTAATTTCGCATTTGCCCAAGTGCATGTGAGTTCATATAGTTTTTAGCACAGGCCACTAATTAATTGAGGTTCGGTTTTGGACACTAACATATTGGTAATGTCCAAAGGCACAGTTTTTGCCCAAATTCGCGTATTTAGCGTAATTCGTAAAAAAAATCCCCTCGATTCCTTTTAATATGAAATCATCGAGCTAAACGCCACTAAATTCAATTTGCCAACTTCAATGACTTTGCAAAAATTGTTTCATTTCCATTTGGTCAATAATTATATTTCTGAAACTTAGCTTGTTGCGAATTGAGCAGCTGTCGATAACCCAGAAACAACACAGCCACCACCATTGAGGAAATGAACGCTTTGGGGCTTAAAAACTTTGCACCCACTTACGCGCTCATTAAATTATAACAGCAGCGGTGTTTATAGAACATTTCCGTTTCCGCACACATTTTTCCGTCCTCGAGCATAAAAAAAACCCCAAACTAATTTGCAATTCAATGAAACTGAAAGGGTTCGGGGTGGAAATATTGATCCAGTTATGCGAAAAAAAAAACCGTCAATATTTATTACTTATTAATGTTTTAATAATTGAATAGGGAAATGCAACAGGAGCCCAGTTTAGTTGGGACAACTTCCGATTTGTATTTTTGATGGATTTGTGATTCCACGCGGCGGTCGCAGTTTGTCGCCGGATTCTTGTCGGTTAGTTAATTAATTTCCCGACAACTTTTTCATTATTTTGCCAGATTCAACCACCGGATTTTGTGTTTAGTTAACTAACAGCAAATACATTCATTCGTTAACTAAGCACTAAGCACTCGACCCCAAGTGTCTGCAAAGTTTCAATGAGAGTGTATTCATTTGCATAGCAGATGATTCTCGGTGCAGGCATTTTCAGGTTAATCCAATGATTTTGGTTGTGTAGGAAGGTGGTGGTGTCAGCCAGTATGAATACAAACTTTAAAAATACTTTTCCAAAAAGCCAAGAATAGTAAACTTTTGTTATGGCAAAATATTCATGGATTCCATCTTCCTGTCAGCCTCATATCGAACATCAAAATATTCTCCAAAAAAAAAAAATCAATTCAATAAAGAGTCACCGTAAAATTGGCCACCCATTGTATTATCATCAACTGGCCAATTCGTTATATGCAATCGTAATTTCCACTCTTAACTAAATCAAGACTACACCTCCTGCAATGCATTCATTTGTCCTGCCCACCAAGGACGGCGACACAAGGCTGCCAGAACAAAAACTAGCTGAATGGGTGTAGTCACCAACTTTACGCGCCACTACCTGCATAAGAACAATGTACGTATGTGAGCCATTGTCTCGGTACAATTATTCGACTTGTTCATGGGCCCCTAACACCACACATCCGTTGGTTTGTTAGGGGCCCATACAGGCAAAGGATTCGGTGAATACCACCGGCAAAACTCTTACAGTGCCACTTCCAAGGTCTGCTCGGTCTACTACGTGTGTGCTCTTTGGCCGTGGTGCGTCCTGACTAATAGTTTTAGGGTTGCCACAAAAGTTTGCTGCTCAGCAGCAATAAGTGCAAATGTTGCTTCAACGTGTTTTTTTTTATTATTTTTTTTATTGTGCCATTCCAAGTGTACGTAAAGGTTTTTGTTTCGTCGATTTTAGTAGTTTCATTGCCTTTATGTTCAGTTCTTAGTTTTAGTTTTAGTTTTTTCAATCTGTTCGCCTTTTCATCGTGTGTTCAATGGATGTGCCCGGGATGTTGAGGTCATTGAGAATAGCTATGAATTTAAAGAGAGAGTGCAATTGGAAAATTGCACTTTGGGTATTTAAAGTGCGAAGATAAAACGAATTGCAGGGGATGGTGCACTGTGCTGGGGTAGTCCATGTGCTACCGGAGGTTGTGGTGAATTTATGACAGTAGATAAAAGGAAATGGAGTAAGTAATTATAACCAACATAAGGGTTTAAAGTAGCATGTGCATAAATGTGGCGACGGTAGCCCGATGGGAAGAGTGTGTACGAAAAGCGGATTTAATTATTTAATTTTTTTGTTCATGGAAAAGGGAAAGGAAAGAGGAAAAATATTTAAATTCTAGTTTTACGAGTATTTGTTTCATTTTCTTAAAAATATTTTCTTTAAATTTGCAGCACTATCGTGGCTCATTGAAGTCCTTGAATACTGGCATTGTTACGCTGCTGAATTATGGGAAGCATGTACCGCCCGCTGTGTCACATGTAACCTTGGCCCATGAAATCGGGCATAATTTTGGTTCACCCGTAAGTAGGCGTTGAATATATTTTTAAAATGGTTTTATTAACGACAAATGACGCCACTCACATCGTCCTCGATTTCGCGAACTGACGCAACTCTCTGAGAAATGTAAATCAGGTCGGTGCGTGAAGCCCCTGACGATATGACATTTAAATGTTGCATAGAAGAATGGGTGCGTGCGTCAGACGCATGTTCAGTGAGCAGCAACACTCGTTGAACAAGTGGTGCGCGTTTGCAAAACTTACTTTGAGTAGCACGCATACTTTAACATACTTAGTCGCAATTGACTGCATTCCATGCATTATTCCATTGCAGCACGACCCCGAGCAGTGCACTCCGGGCGGTGAGGATGGCAACTTCATTATGTTTGCGCGCGCCACCTCGGGCGACAAGAAGAACAACAACAAATTCTCACCTTGCTCGCTCAAGTCCATCGAACCAGTACTGAATGCAAAGGCGCGCAGCAACAAAGGCTGCTTCACCGAGCCGCAAACTTCCATTTGCGGCAATGGCGTCGTGGAACCGGGTGAACAATGCGACTGCGGCTGGGAGGAAGACTGCAAGGACTCGTGTTGCTTCCCCATGTCGCGTCATCCGCGCATCGATGAGAAGCCCTGCACGCTAACGCCGCACGCAATGTGCAGCCCTTCGCAGGGCCCCTGCTGTACGGCCGACTGCAAGCTAAAGTTCGGCGATAAGTGTCGCGATGACAACGGCTGTCGCGATCCGAGCTTCTGCGACGGTCGCATGCCGCAATGTCCACCATCGGTCAATAAGCCGAACAAGACCATCTGCAACAAGGAGTTTGTGTGCTACATGGGCGACTGCACGGGCAGCATTTGCCTGGCCTATGGCCTCGAGTCCTGCCAGTGCATACCGGGGCCGAAGGACAACAAAATTAAGTCGTGCGAATTGTGCTGCAAGCTGCCGGGCGAGGACAATCAGTGCCGCAGCTCCTTCGAGTGGAACGAGTCACCCTTCGATGTGCCCGATATGTATGCCAAGCCGGGCACACCATGCAATGACTACAACGGGTAAGTGTGTAGGCTCCTAAACAATCGATTATAAAACAAAATCATATTAATTGGTGAAAATGGTGGATGTTATCTGCTAGACTGAAAAATATTAGTTAACAATTACATTACACAGTGTGCCGCCAAATTTCTCCATAAATATGATTTTTCGGATAGATTTCTGAGTCCTGATCACAAGAAAACAATTATTTTTCTACAATTTACTGCATTGCCCAATTTCTCTTCTGTTACCCCATAGCTATTGTGATGTGTTCCAAAAATGTCGTGAAGTTGATCCTTCTGGTCCGCTGGCCACACTGCGGAAGCTGCTATTGTCCGAGGAGAGCATTGCTACGTTTAAGAAATGGATTCAGCACAACTGGTATACGGTGGCATTGGCTGGAGTGGGCGTTTTTGTACTTCTGGTAAGTATTGAGGACATGAAAAGGGGGAACACTATAGAAAGATCTTGTAGGTATTTCTTTGCAAAGGCATGGAGTCAGTAAGAGTAAAAGGGAATTTTTGTAAATGAAAACGTTAAAATAATTGCATTTTTCCAATAACTCCAAAAGCTTATGAAGTTCGTCACGCAGTTGTTGAACGATGAGTACGAAGAAAAAATAGCAATGCACGAGCAAAGTAAGTTTTTGGGCCTGGTGTCACTTAAGTCACTGTAATGCTAAGGATCGCTAGGGACTAACCTGCCTAATCGTACGTAGACCTGGCATACAAACAGTCGTGTATTGCATAGTATTGGTAGATCTTAGGCCGGATCGAAATAATCATTTACGCAGCCTCATATTAGTGTAGTGAAGAGTAATGTAATTTTACAATTTCCAATCCATTTAACCTTTAAGTACCGCAAATATCCGCCTGTATATCTAAATCGATGTTCCATTTTCCATTTCCCATCTTTCATCACAGATTCTCAGCACGAAGCTGCTGGCGAAGAGGTCCAATCTGAAACTAAAATCGGTGACAATCATACACAGCGCCACCACCGAAACCGTGCGTTTACCCGACGACAACAACGGCGTAATCGTGCACACGGCCGTCCGTACAAAAGTTCCGTTCAAGAAAAAAGTACGCGGCGAACGCAGCAGCAATCCGAACAACACCAGCAGGCCTGGTAACAAGTCCAAGAGCAGCGGCGGCAGCAAAGCAGCAAAGGTTGGCGTCAAATCCCTTCATTCGCACAGCCGCGACCCCAAAGTAATGTCGCCCACATCGGGCACAGATGCAGAAGTCAAGAAACATGTACGCAGCAAAAAGAACCGTATTAGTAGCGGCACAGGCGCCCAAGTGGCAGCAGCAGTAGCTGGGGCAGCTGAACTGTCCACAACAACCACAAATGCCGCGGGCAACGATAAGCCATCGACCAACGAATCGAAGAGCACGAAGAAATTCCAGAAGCACAGCAAGGAAATTATCGACTATTCTGCTCGCAATGCACAGTCAGGCACTGGAGTGGCGGGAGCGCATACCAATACCTTCGGAAAAGTGCAGAAATGGCTGTTGGAGTCGCCGATTGTGGCACAGCCACTCTCGCACATAGAGCACTCTTCGAAAGTGCGCAAAGTGATGGGTAAATCGCAATCGACGCCAGAGCGGCTAGTGCAGAAGTCCCCGCAGAAGACGAAATCGGTGGGTAACCTCGCCAATGAGAAGGTCAAGCTGCAAGTGGTGTACAAGCCGCCCTTCAAGTTCTCGCTGCGCTTATCGAAGAGCCCCAACGTCAAGACGCACGTAATAGGCGGGAATGGTGGCGGGGCGGTTAGCAAGATGAAACGACAGTCGCGAACAGTTGCCGGCAACGAAAGCAAACGTCTGAACCGCAATCAGGTTGCCGAAGGCAGCAAGAGCTCGGGCGGTGAGAAAGCCAAGCGCACTGCGCTGCTGCTGCGCACCAACAATGACGAGGACAATCAAATACTCACACTGAATGAGCCGAGCTACGAGACGCTCAACCCGAAGTCGACACCCCCTAAACTCGAGGATTCATTCTACGAAAATCTTCAGTACACGCAGGTTAGCGAGGGAAGATCAGCCAACGGCGATCCATCAGCTGCCGGCAAAGCGGTCGCATCAGCCAACGACCACAAAATGAGTCGCAGCTCCAGTAAAACAAACCTGGAGGACAATGCATCGCACTCACAGCCACAGCGCAGCTACAGTCGTTCTAACTCGCTATCTGCCAACAATCCGTTTGCGGCGGCGCCCAGCCGAAACCAACGGAAACTCAGCGAATCGAATGCGGCCAACCTGAGTCGAAACTTTGGTAGCACTCAAAACCTAATCAACTCCAGTCAAAGCAACTTGGTGAAGTCCAAGAAACGCAGTAGTCTCAACATGAAGTCGAGTCTGTCGAAAAACGGCAAAGACCCACCCGCAAGCGCCGGTTTCGTCTTCCCAACCAAGCGCAGCAGTTCGAATATGAATTTGCGGCGCGACAGTTCCGGCATGAATCTACCGCATTTGCCGCAGGATGTAAACGCATCGTCGGCCAGTTCAGCGGATCAGCATCATTCCCATGTGCTGCCGTTGCGACGCAATGCTAACGCAAGCACGGCGCAACAACAACTGCCAACCTCCAACTCATCAGCTGCCACTCAACAACTGCCACCATACGCCGCCCAGCGCTCTTCGCGCTCCAGCTCGAATATTCCACGCGCCAGTCTCAACACCGGCTCAGCTGCCAGCAGCAGCAATGGCAGCAACTCGCCTGCCCATATCAACAATAGCATAAGCAATTTTAGTTTTAATCGCCAGCCTTCTGTGGCATCCACCGCAAATGCAGTCACTTCCAACTTGCAACACGCCGACCATCGCCGGAGTCGCAACAGCGTGCCACAAACGCAAGCATCCTCTACTACGACTCCCGCTCATCAACGGTCCAATTCGATACGCCAACAGCCACATAATTACCATCTGCCGCTACCACCACCGCCACTGCCGCATACTGCTGATGTGGAACGTGAACTGCCCTCGGACCTGGAGGTGATGGTTTCCGATATCGAGAACTTGGTCAGTTAGTTGAGAGCCAAGGTCCGAAAGTCGAAACTCTTCACGCAGTTTTATTGAATAAAAGCACCGAACTACTGGCTGTTTCCCCTATAGCACTGCCCCAAACGTGTTCCTTCCACAAGAATGAGAGCTTTCTTTTCGAACGAATGTTGTTTTTTTTTGTGTGTTCTTTTTACCTTTTGGACAAGCCTTGGCCACCTTCAGAACACCCAGAAGAGTCCAATCGTGAAGTGTAGCAGGAGTCTCAAAACTCAGTTGGAAATTCGAAGGGTGAAAACATAAAGAACACCTGCTGCTTACAGGCGCCTATGGCTACCAAACTTATAGGCGCTTGTTCGTCCAAGCTTGAAATGAGTGGTCTTTATGCTCGTACCCTAACACCTAAAGCACATTCTGCATCTTAAAGTCATTCTATTTTCAGCCATAGACATTTGGCATTGAATTATTTTTGTATTGCATTTTTATGTCTGTAATGTGTGAGAACAAAACACTCAAAGTGGCAGTTATACGGTGGCTAACTTCAAATTTACTTCGAAATATTTCCCAATGTCTTCAAAACTATTTTGTGATTGTAGTTTATATTTATATTTATAAAATTATCAAATACGGAAATATGTATGTATCTATTTTTTGTAATTAACGTAAATGTATTGAAACAAGAAGAAGAAACAAAAAAAGAAAAGAAGAGAAGAGAAAAACAAATTAACACTTCAGATATCTTTGTGTCAATTAAGTGAAATTTATCAAAAGTATTTTGTAAAGATCTATTAAAAGCTATTTGTAAATGTTTGTATTACTTGTGTCCGTTTTGTTACTTTCACTGAACCATTTTTAAGTTTGAAACTGAAACTGAAACTGAAACGGTTAATCAATGTACATTTCAAGTATAATATGTAAATATAATGGCATTTGTGTTTGTGTGCGAAATTGCATTATGTGTTTGCATAATGTGTCAATAATGATATCGAATAAAATTAAATTAAATTTAATTAAACGGAATTACATCCAAGCAAGATGTAAAACATTGACATAAGTACTTAAATCAAATCTAAATCAACAAAGTAGTAACAACAGAGCACTCACTCAACGAATCTGCGCATCACACTAAAATGTTAAGGTCAAAACTGGTCAACCAATTCGCATCCATTCTATGATATTTATTTCCTTAAAGTATTCCGTTCGGTTACACTTTCCATATTAAAGGTGAGCAAACCTAACCTTAAAATACACAGTCATATACGATTCAACTATTAAGCAGAAATTACCAACGAATTGCAGCAATATGTGGTTGGCAATATGTATCAAAATAATGAAACTAATGGTCCCCAAAATTAGTACTTCATATTTCCAATGATTCAAGGGGTAAACCAATTTTTTTTGTTACATAAGACGTAGAAGAGGAAAGCCCACCACGAATTCGTGATCATCGAACCCAATTATCAGATACATCTATTTCGTCCATGAACATTTGTAGACCAGTACTATTTTTACAATAAAACTTTCTATGCTGCTTTTTATATTATTTCGATGGGTATTTGAAGCTCCTCAGAGTCCGAAAACATTCATATCTACACACAAGCTGACTCTATTAATTGTGTCCTTTATTTAAAATACCGAAAAGCAAGTAGGTAGGGTACCTCATTCTGCTAATGGCTTTTCATGAGTTAGAATCGTATTTTTATTTTACCCCTTTTCACATTACCAAAATATGTTGTGTAAACAAAAAAGAAAGCCATCACCGGAAAGGCATAGTTTTGTAGTATTTTTATTTATTTATTTATTTTTTGTTTAAACAAAGTTTGGTTTTAATTTCAGTACTTAATGGCAATTAAAATTTCAGTATTAATTATGTATTTTATATGCTGTGGGTACATTTAGAAAGCTACATGTACTACCCATTTCTTTCGTACATTTCCACTTTATTTTTATGTATGTTCTCTACAAAAGTTAAATAAGTTGACCAGTATAATCAATTAAATCCAATCTAGGCTATTCACTAAAATATGGAATCACAAAAAAAAGAAAGAAAAACGAACAGATATCAAGCAGCTGTGCATATTTTTACTACTAAGTGTGTACATCTACCGACAAGCAAAAATTAGCTATCATTTGGTTAAATTTGGCAAATTATGTGTTTTGAATGGAAATATTTAGCTTGGCCCCGTTTTAGTTAGAGCAAGTAAATGCACAACATACATACTACCTTCTCGGAGCTGATGAATGTACATTTCATCAAATTTTAACTTTTCATAAGAAACCATTTTAATTTTGAGAAATTCTTGTACAAATTTATTTTGCATCTCCTCGAAATCATCCAAGAATCTGAAAATGCTGCCCGGACTGAGGTCAAATCTATCAAGTAGTTTTCCCAATTTATTTTTCTCATTTCATAACAAGTAAATACATTTGAAATGACAAATTTGTCGGCTCTGCGTACACAAGTACTTAGCTGCCTAAGTTAACCAAAAATTCAAAGCAAATCCAACGAAGACAGAACGAAGTGAGAACAATTAAAATACGTTTCAGTTAAAAGTCAATATGGCCAATAAACTTAGTTAAATAATTTAAAAAAACAAACACTAATTTAACTAAACTAATGAACAAACAAAATGTTGCTGTAAGTATATTTTTTAACAAAATAAATTATCCAAAAAAAAAAAACAAATAAATTCAAATAATACGAGAGCGTTTCATTTCACAAGATGGTGGTCAGACGACATAGTCGATTTAATTATAGCAAAAAGTAACAAGTACTGCGAAGCAATCACATATTGCCATTATCAATTCATCATTACCGTGATGGTCACTCCACCTCGTCAGGGGCCGCAAAAAAAGAATTTAGTGAAATTTAGTAGGTCAATGTGCACATACCCATTGGTGTGTGTGTGTACACAAACGTACACACACCCACGCACACTCAAGGGTGTATGCGTTGATGTTAATGGCAATTTGTTAGGCAACACCTACTTAATTTATTTGTTTGCTTACATGCGTCCGTCGGGCTGGCTGGTTGTGTGAAACCTCCATTTGGCTGTTGATATTCTTGGTGTTTTGTAGCATGTTACCGAATCTGCAGTTCATTGGGCACTGGATGGGTGTAGTTTTCGCACAGTTTTCGCAATTTAATGTTAGAGTTGAAATATTAGCATCCGATTTTGTTAGATTTCCGTAACGCAATTATGTCACATACATTACATTACGCTAATAAAATGCATCAAAAATTAATTTCACAACAGACGCAACGCTGCAAATTATGCAAATGTTCGTATTTTAGGGCTGCAATGTGTGCACCAGCGACTGTGCCAACCGCGAAACTAACATTCACACACTGAACAGTCGGTGTGTGTTCATGTATTCGCACCTCAGCGCCCGCTGGACACACCGCAAATGCAGCAATGACGGAAATGCATTATGGTTGCATAAAACTACTGAATATAGTGAGCAAAGTGCATGCACATGCAATACTGCAGTGGGAGGGCTCTAAATATTTAAATGAATAGCACTCAAACCTTATTCCAATGCACTCCATCGCTAATCTCTAATAGTAGTCAACCGCTGATTTAGAAGCCATAGAAGACAGTGCAAACCGGACATTGAGAAAACTGCCCTTTAATAAACTTGGGGAATTACCTAACAACAATTAACTGCGTTACGATATTAGACCCCTCCCCTTTAAGTGTTACATGTGCACATTGACGCTTGTATTGCAGGACTCCTACGAGTATATGCAGTAGTTTTATGCATAATACCTGTCGCAGCCGAGCCACATTTTCACCCGCTTGCGAAAGTGCCCTGATTGCATCAGTAACTGAACTGTTCGTATGAGTAAAGTGTGTTGAACTGGCCTGTTACCACAGAGCATTTCACAAGTGTATATGCACTTATGTATTTTTCCTGCGCTGCCTCGCACTGACACAAATTCATAATTCGTCCAAACCACAAATGAATTAGTTAAGCCACGGGCTTCCGTGGCGATTATGAAAATTATTTCCTGAATTTTCTTAGCACTCCGACATACGCCCGGAAAAACTACTTAACTCGTTATATGCATTCAACTTTGCTTTATGTTTTCTCACACTAATTACAGAGTGGCAACCAATCGTCTTGAAACTGGCCCCTGTCCCCATCGATGTGTCCAGTTTCGCACACACCCACTCCTTCAGCTATTCACTGGCAAAGTTTCAGAGAGGACCCGCGCCTGTCGCAACTGTCATTCATGGCACATGTCCTCTGCTTCAAGTAGTTCTGATTTATTGCACACTTGTGTGCAGCATTACGTCTAGCTTTTAATGGCTGATGCGAATGGTTGGTTGAGTTTCCACCCCCATTTTACTGGCATCATTTTCATCATGATGTGCAAATTAGTTCGTTTGAGTAGGGCACCTAACCCTAACCTCACTGCCGCCGTAGATTGATGTGGTTGGGATAGTTGCGACTGTTGTCGTCCGTTGTAGTTTTGGCCATTCTAGTTGACTTAATTACAAAAGTTTTTCAACGTTTTCTTAATGCGAGACAGTAACTTTTGAAAGTATGCAAAGAATGTTAAATGCGAGTGAAGAACAGTAACAAATGCGGGCAGGGCCCTGGCAGTTTGGAGCTTCTGTCTCAGCAATTTTTAATTAACAAGTGCAATTTCTCGAAAGTAATTGCGTTTAAAATGTTCGGCAGCTTTTAACTTTTATTAGAATTTGTTCGTTTTTTTATTGGCAAATTGAAGTTCAACTTGATCGTTCGAAAAAGTTGGTGTCTTGCCAAAAAAAATAACAAACCAACTAAAACCGATTGTGAATGCCATTAGACTAAGAGTTTTTCCGCAAAACAAAATATTTTCTGCTCTTACTTAGCATAAACGTGGTCCAAATTGTCATCTCTAATATGAATTTATGGTTGACAGAACGTAACAGCCTTAAGCAAATTAAAATTTAAAAAGCTTGTGTCGTCAGGATTTTGCTTAGTGGCCGCGCATTGCGTTTCTCGATGAGCCTTGACTAATTGTTACTATAATATACAGTTAGTTGCGGTAGCTGTTGGTGCTGCAAGCCTTTAATGACCACGATGCACGCAGTACAACTTTTGCATGGAAGTTTTGTCTTTTTTCTACAACTGCTGACGACACAGGCGTTGGCTAAAGAAGAAGATGGTGGTGCTGCAAGCAGTAGAAGAGCAAATGAAAATAAACTTTGCCCCCCACAATTTCCTTTACGGCAAGGCAACGAAACTTAAATGAAACGAATAAAAACTTTTATTTTAAATGTTCAAAGATTTAAATTTTTTGAAACTAATTAAGCGGCGCTAACCTTTTACACTGCTGACATACTTTTCGATTGAAATGGCATCTGTTCGAAACCGCTCGCTGCTGTGCCAATATAGTTGACACAACATTTTTGCTTGGCATAATGCGGTACGTGCATAATTACGCGAGTCTTCGGTTGCCGCGGTAACTTTGGTTGTGCGCACGGAAGGCGAAAATTATTACGAACGTCGCAAGTGCATCGATGAAAATATTTCAATATCATTAGTTCGGCGTGCTGCGAAGTGAAACTCAAATATTTGAATCGGTAAAAACGAGAAAACGAATTTAGTAGAATTTTTTTAAATTTAAATTTACAACAGCTTTCCAGTCTTTGAAAGAAAGTATTTGTAATTTAAGTTTTTTTTTAAATATACAAATTGCAATAATTACAATAATATAATTTTATTTTTAAAATTCTATTTATCGATGGTAATACATTGACACCTCGTAACTAACAGTTTTTGACTCAAAGAAAACAATTTCAGTTACGAGGTGTCAACGTATGACCATCGGTATAAAACAAAGTGTTGAAATGTGTTACTCATCGTCACTGGAGAAGGGAGCACCCGATTTGGCTGAATTCTTTTGTTGTGTTCTTCTTGGCCATCCCATTCTATGGCCGTCTAGAAAACCCAGAAAATTCACCCGGAAAAGTGTGAAAATCGTGAAAAACAGTCAAATTCTTTGCATACTTTTTGGGGTCATAATTCATCTTTAAGCGCAAACTGTCACACAGAATTAAATACTTACAGGTGTCACAGCATTTCATCGGATGGCTTTGACGAGATCGAATGCATGTTGCGCAATGTGACGCCATCTGTCATTGATCACAAGTCCTCGAAATAATTCATTTTTGACACAAAATCCAAAGCAAAACATCGTCCGTTATCCGAATTTGGGACGATTCGGAGTTCGTAGGGTCGTAATTTATAAAAACAAAAGCCCAACTAACATTTGGCTTTATTGTATATTGAATTTTCCGATTTGAATGGAAATTGCGGAAGACGAAGCAGATCCGGGTTGTTTGCATTGCTCTTTGAGAGTGATTGGGAAATTTTTAGAAAAGTTGTTGTCGGACATAAAATAAATAATATCAAATATACTTTATCTTAACACATTACCAAAATGCTTCTGTACATTCACCCGGAAAACATTTCTTTCATTGATTATTACGTCTTCCGTTAAATAACAAAATCTCACGATAAAACAACAAATCGATGATTCATCGCATTGCGCTATAAATCAAAAAGCAATTTTAAAAAGCTCAACTGTGATTGTCGGTGCAAGTGGTTTTCGCAAACATAATTGAGTGATTTGGCATGTTTTTGAAATCTCGACTGTTTGTTTTTTGGCTTGTGTTGGCTGCGTGTAGATGTGTGTAAGTGTGTGTTTACTTACACATTTGCAAGTGCATGAGAGTACGCGCCAATACCATAATCGTTTACAAGTGGAAGGAGCTTTGCATTGGGAACGTCTAGACGTATGAGTAATATTTATTTAATATTTTCTACCTTTTCGAACCCGGCGTTGCACAGGTTGTATAAAAGGTTTGGCATCGAAATCCGGACTTAATATTTTAAAAGGTCATATGTAACAAAAGGTTTAAGAGGGATATTCATTTATTTTCGATTGGGTAGCTACTTGACTAACAACAAAAAAAACACATTCAAATGTCCAACATTTTCTTTCCAAAATATATTTAAATTACTAGCAATAAACTTCAACATTCTCGGCATTATTTTGTAATATTTCAGTGTACAACAGAGCATAACAATTCAACAAGCAAACGGCACAACCCACAAATCCTTCAAACAAATAATAAAAACTTAGCGAGACAACACGCAACACGAGACAATATGCACGTCTCCGGGAAAGAGTGTCGTGATATGCTTTACGAACGAAAGAAGCGCGTGAGTTCCATGCGTGCTTCGAAAATACTCCATCCTCTTCTAAAGTACACATTTATTTTCAATAACATGTTTCCTTCAGCCGCCCAGGCCAGTTCCTGCTTTTACCTATCAAGCCTTGCAGAAGAACACCATTGTACTGCCACCGAAGAAGTAAGTAAGCGACACAGTCTGAACTAACGAATTATATTTGATTACTCGGCAAACAGAAAGTAACGACGATGCGCCAAATTGGTTAGCAGTAAGGCAGGAAGTTAGATGCCAAACTGTTATTGAAACGCAGGAAATGAAAATTTCGTTGCACGAAACTTTTGTGCCCTCAATTTTACTTCTTCTTTGCCACCTCTCCTTAGACTCGCAATATACAGGAAGCGACCCAATAAGGAGACGTTTTTCAACATTTACTTCAAACGTGGTGACATTCCAGTTGTTCGTGGTGCCGGCAAGCCTCCTAATTTCAAATCACCCCTGAAGGACTTGCCGGTTAGATGGCACTGCGATCCCAAGGAACTCGACTATTGCTACTATTTGCCGATATTCGTTGATGGGTTAGTGGCCGGTTGTAGCTTGTACATACACAATAATTCTAGACAATTCCGTTTTCATATACCGCAGCCTATCGGACAGGAGCAGCGATCTACGCCTGTTGGCCCAGTATGCTGCTATGGATATGATTTTGAAAGCACCGCACAAAATCCTGCCCGTATTGCCGAAACTCATTCTGCCTCTGAAGCGGGCATTCAACACGCGCGACAAGAGAATCATAATAGCCGCACTCAAAGTGCTGCAATTGATGGTGATGCTCGGTAAGAAAACTCAATCAAAATTTTAGATTTATAAATTCAAAAACATTTGACCAAAACTTTTCCATTAAAGGTCCTTGTGTCGGCCAAGCTCTTGTACCCTACTATCGTCAGCTATTGGCCGTTTGCAATCTGTACAAAAATGTCAATGTCAATCTTGGAACGGGTATTGATCCCGATCGCGACAATCGAATTGGCGATGTTATCGAAGACACTCTCAATTTGCTGGAACGTTGCGGGGGCCCGAACGCTTTCATCAATATCAAGTACATGGTACCGGTCTACGAGAGTAACATTTATCCGAAATAAGAGATGAAATCTGTCCTGCAACCACAGTCACAACTTGCTGGAGACAAATATCCAGTTACAACATAGTCCTTACAGCTTTTTTCTTATATTTTCGAAATTGTATGACAAAAAACTCCACTCTGTGCTTAATAAGCTCAGTCAAAAATGTAATGCAGGAGACTGTGCTACGATTTCCAACTCAATAAACAAATGCAATTAAAGCGGTGAGTGGATGAAGACGGTTAAAAAAAGGTTTTCTATTAAATCAGTTTTAACACTTTTGCGTTGTTTATGTATATATATTAATTATGTATATTAAATAAATTATGTATATTAAATAAAAATTGCTTTTTTAGTGGATAATTTATTATCCATACTATTTCACTTCGAAAGTACTATAATAAAGTAGGTATTGCAATAAAGCGGAACTAAATGAAGCGATTAAATCCCTAGAGTTCACTACCCCATTCGTGGCGTAGCACTATAACCACATCCACGTTTCCTACGTTAGCCCACGTCCCGTCACCGACCAAGGCCATAAGAATGTGTTTTGCCAGAGCCAGAGTAATTGCCGACACCATCCAACCACACCATAACCAGAATTCCAGGATTGCTGGAACTGGTATATCGATACCTTAGAGCCTATTTTCACAGTTATTCCCATGACGCATGGGCATGCCGAAAATGTAAATAAACGAAGCATGTTTTTTGTATGGATTTTCGGTGTAAAATTATCTATCTCGTTTTCACTACCGCAGTTCTTATTAGCTCTTTGTCAGATATTTCGTCATGAAAATGATAGTGTAAATAGGCGCTTAAAGCACAACCATACTATATCCATTTTTTCAAAACTCTAGAAAATTAAAACTAAGTTTTTAAATTAGTATGTTTTGTATGGAAATGGGTTTTTATTTCAAGTTTTTTGGTGAGTACATTCAGAAATAAGCAATCCTTATCGCCTTTAATGTATCTATTCAAAATGTGAACACAAAAACATTTTTTTTAATTCAAAGAGCCTATTTACACAGTCATTCCCATGACGCATGGGCATGCCGTTTTTAGAATTTACACTGACATGGGCATGACGAAATTTGACAGTTTTTATATGAAAATGTAAATAAACGAAGCATGGAGTTGCCACCTTTTACGTTTTTTGTATGGATTTTCGGTGCAAAATGTTCTATCTCGTTTTTACTACCGCAGTTCTTATTAGCTCTTTGTCAGATTTTTCGTCATGGAACTGATAGTGTAAATAGGCTCAAAGTAATGTTTTAATTATGCCCCAGTTTTTGACTTTTTTTTTAAATTTCCAATGGTTATCCTGATGCTGAGAGACAATTTTTATTCACAAAAGACTAAGGGCCAATTCCGCAGTGTTTAATTACAACTTAAATGCAAAAAATCTCCATTAAAATGCATCATTCATAAGATAAAAACTTATGTATAAGTATAAATATATATAAAAAAGAAAGAAATTTAAAAATTCCCTTTTTTTCTTCAGTCGGATAAAAAAGTACCTTTTTCCCTTTTAGTTAAAATCCAACTAAAAAATGTCTCAAAGAGGGAAATTACCCTCGAATTGGCATCACTGACTTGGAATTTAAATGGGTGATTTTCTTCATTAGGGGATGACACACTGGCGTCAATTGACCCCGAGTGCTGTCAAAGTGTTGTTGTTTCCAAGGCAAAATTAAAAATGAACACTTTTTGAGAGAGCGAGTGAATATTTTCTCAGGGGTTTTTTTGACGCCAGCTTCGAGCTGGGGTCATGAATCAAAAGAGTGTTGCATTTTAGCAAAATGTAGCTGTCAAAACTTTAGTAGCAAAAACAAGGTTGCAAAAGTATTAAAAAAGCATACGAAATGCTAATATTTTCCGTTTTTGTTCGTTGCAAGCAACACTTGTCAGGAATTTGTTCATCGTTACTTTATATTATCATTAAATTTGTTGAAGCAATACGAAATGTAAGTAAATAACACAATTAAACATGAATATTTTAATGAAATTGTACAATCGTAGGTTTATAAAAATATTCTGCATGAACTGAAATGTGCATGGGTTGCACTTTTTTATCATATAGGCACATAAAATATTAGTGATTGCAACCCTTTTGTGATATAAAGACAAAAGGGAGCAGATTGACCCGGCGTCAAATATTTTTGCGTGTGGCACGTCCAGGCGTCAAAATAGTAAAAGAGCAAAAAAGAGAGTAAAAATGCAAATGAATAGGGGTCAAATGACGCCTGTCTGGCATGCCCTATTGTAACTTTAATTAAGTACTGTGAAATGGCCCTAAGTGCCGGTTTCAGAGTTCGCACACACCAATGCGGAATTCCGCAGCCGCCGCGAAACTTGCTCAAAAATTTTTTTTTTAAATGCGATAGTTAGTTTTTTTTACAAAATTTATAAATGATACACATTTTGAAATTTTTCCCCACAAACAAATCTTTTTTATTCGAATATCGCCTTTTCAAGAACAACTTTTGCGCAAATCCCGCGGTGGCTGCGGAATTTTGCTTTGATGTGGAGGGTCCCCAGTTGGGTATAATGGACGGTGTCGGGACGTGGCCTAACGTAGGAAACGTAGAGGTGAATATAATACTACGTTCCGGCAGGTTCAAACGGACAGCGGTTTTCTCCTTACACTTGAAATTTATTCTCCAGATAAAGTGCAAAAAAACACGGGATGTAGCCGCACAATAGTTCCATTTTCTTTTATTTGCGCTTTTTATCAATCATTTGTTTGAGAACTAACAGTTTGACAAGCATTGTGTTGTCAAACAGATATTAACGGAACGGCAACGACAGGTCCTGACCATTAAACTGCCTCCATTGTTTTTCACACAATAGATGTGGCAGTTATTGCAGCCGTCGCCGTCCTGTCCCGGCCATTATACCTGTCTTATAAATGTCCATTAACGTGTATTTAAAGTTAAATTTCCTATTGGAAAACGTGAAGGTGCATAGTTTGCACGACCGTACGCAAGTTAAGTCGCGTAGGTCAATCGCAATGAAAATGACGTTCGCACAACGGTTTACACTGCCTAAACATTCTTTCCCGAACAAGCAGCCACAGATTTTTTCGTTTCAAGTGCTTACAGCCGAATCAAAGATAGCGCGCTGATGAGTTAACTCTGACCGAATTAACGGTAGTTCTTTCGTGTAATCTTGAGAGATCTAAGAATCGTAATGTCACGTAGCGCACGTAACATAGGAATCTTATGTAAATTGTAAGGTTATGAGACCTTACAAAGTATTGTCAAATACTTTTTATCGAATACAAAGTTCGATGAGTACTTTATGTCCCATCACTAATGAAATTAGCAACTCTGGACAACATGTGTTTGGTTCCAAGTTTCAACTGACAATTGAATTCGATTGCGCTTTTGGGAACTTTTAACATTACAAAAATTTCACCGGCAATAAAATTATAAAAACCACAGCATATAAATTAGAATTTCAAACTTGACAAACTAAGTGAATTTGCAAATACAAGTTACCAAAATTTTAAATTCTCGTTTTAAAATTTAAATGCAGCTTGCTGTCGCTTTTTTTTAATGGAAAGTTCAACAAAAAAAGAAAAAAAGGTCAGCCAAACCTTATATTGTTTATGGCTGCTATAGTTTTTATCAAAAAATTCATAAAGACAGTGCCAGGATCCTCAAATGTGGTGACAATACAGATTTTAGTCGATTCTCCAATTGCCAATTGGAACTTGTAAATTTTCTAGGTTATATTTTCTTACACTTGTCGTCACAAACAATAATTGAATTTAGTTGGCGGGATTCTGTTGCGCCATATTTTTCCAGCTTGCGAAAAAGATTTTCCGTTCTAAACTAAAATCCTGTTTTCTTTGCAGTTGCTGTCGAAATCCAACTGACATTATAAACTCTTGAAAATATTATTAATCAAACTGAAGAGGCAACTTTCCAAAAGCTAAACGTCGCAACAAGATTGTGAAGAGATTAGAGGAGTACCCCACATGTTCGTTAACCTCGCATCTCCTCGTAACCTTCTTCGCTTACAGAACTCTACTTTGTTTCCAGTTTTTCGTGTTAAAGTTACGTGTGTTTTTAATTGTAATAACTACCGTCCGCCATCCGTTCAATCGTCGTTTTTTGTAGTCCAAGAGGTTTTAAAGAAGCGCGAAATTCATACAACTCTATATATTTTTATAATTTTATTTCGTAACAACCAATTATGGAGACAGTCTCGTCTCCGCTTCATCTGAATATTTGGACATCACATGAATGCACTTCAGCCGCTAGTAGCGATGTGGACAAGCTACGACCAGCCGCAGTTTCGCTGTCATCATCGAACCAACCGAAATGTTTCAAGCGTTGTTCCGAAGCTGCTTCTCTCGACGAGGAGGAGTCTACATGCGAGTCGCCGCTGAATGTGGGCAACATGTCACGACCCAAAAAGAAATTCCTACACCACGATGCACGATTTCAGGGCTTCGAGTGTGGCACATTATCTCCCATCACAGAGATCTCGGTTAATTTATCCGATGCCACTCTGGACACGCCCAACGGCCGACGGAAATCTGACGAAGGAACACCAAAAGGAAAAATCTTGAACTTTCGTCAAAGTTTTATTAACGGAAAACATGGTAAGCATGGCTAATTTTTTTTTGATTGAAATTATGTCGGAATTTTTCATAATTGCAGTGATAAAATATTCGTTTGTCGCAATTCCTTTTTGCAAAAATTTATAAATTAAGAGGTATTCCAAAGATTCTTCAAATGACGTCTTTGCTACGTTGAATAATTTTTCAGATATTAAAATTTAAAAAATTTTGATTTTGCAAACATTTTTTCTGTGGGCTGAAGCAAATATCCCAAAAAAAAATACAACGTGTATTAAGGAAAATCATGTAGTTGTAGTTGCATATCTTAAGGCGCTAGAAGCAGGATTTTTAGTAATTTTTACAACCCTATAGTTAAGTTCAGCACCCCTTTCGTTCGGAGAAATTGTAATTTTAGGAGCTAAGCTCCTGGAACCGCAGCGACAATGTGAAAAATTCGGAGACAAACTGTTATACTAAAATATAAACTGGTATACTTATAGTTCCAGTTGTTGCAAACAGATGGCACTACTAACTCAGTGTTGTCAGTTGATGTTAACAGAGAAAAACCTAATTTTGGCTAAAACTAGAGAGTGGACTATCTTCGGCTATACCGAAGTTGAAATACCCCCACACAGTAGAAAGAAGTACCTCGAACATAAAAAAATGTGGTCTCAGGACCCTATTTTGAGCCAATTATAGGTGGTTTTGGAGCCCAAACCATGTCCAAAATCCATTTCTAAAAATTTCCAATTAAATCCAACAAAAAAAAAAAATTGGTCTCAAGACCCCATTTAGACCCTTATATATGTGGCTTCGGAACCTCGGACCATGTCCAAAATCCATTTCTAAAAATTTCCAATTAAATCCACCAAAAAAAAAAATTGGTCTCAAGACCCCATTTAGACCTTATATATGTGGCTTCGGAACCTCGGACCATGTCAAAAATACGTTTCTAAACATTTCCAATCGAATACAACAATAAAAAAGACTTGAAAAATGTTTACCTTTTTTTTCGGTGTATGGGAGCCACGCCCAGTTTTTGTCCGATTTGGCTGATTCTCGAACTTGATCTCAGTATTCACGAGAAAAACATGTACCCAAAGTTTCAAGTCGATATCTCCAAAACTGCGACCGCTATCGTGCGGACGGACAGACGGACAGACAGACGGACATCGCGAAATCAACTCAGGAGGTGATACTGATCAAGAATATATATACTTTTCCATACCGGACACGCCTCCTTATGGGCGTTACAAACGTTGTGACAAAGTGAGTATACCCTGCCACAGTGAGTGTGGGGGTATAATAACTTTTTACCATTGCATACTTCTAGGCTCAAAACTTTTACAACTTGTAAACTGACTGGATTTATATGCACAAATTGTATGCATTTCTTGGGCCATAATCCAGAAAGTACTAACATTTTAAGTCTATAGTTCAGTTTTTACCGCGTTAACGTCTGGTGCGAAGTGGCAGACAGGTACACTACACAATGTAATTATTGAACTATCGACTAAATATTTTGACACTTCCTGATTTTTTTTGTGCCTAAAAGTATGCAACACTCGTTTTAGGTCCTTTCCCTATTTATTGTTTTTTACTATTCAAATATTTTGATTGAAAAAATGTAAACCCTAGAACTATGCAATTAAAAACTTAACGACATTATCCAGTACCACAGAATATTATTGAAACTGTACAACAGTCATATACCGAGAAAAAAAAACATAAAATATGAATGTTAGCACTAAACGATGACGTATAGATATTTGTTTAGAAAAGATAAATTATTATGATAAATTACTTAAATTTGAAAATCCGCCCATTCTTCGATTGGTCATGATTATATTATAGGACCCCAGAAAAAAATCTTGGCTGCAAATTCACGACACTGGGCACCATGATTGGCCAGACATTACAGTTTTCTAACTAAAAGTCGTCGTTGCAAACACTACGACTAATAAATGTACATGATCACACTGACTTAGATTAGTAATAATTAACAAACAACCAAACCACTTTTGGCTGCTTAGTATTTTGTGAATTCCTCCCGCAGAGCTTTCATTGTACTTAATATTTTATTGATAAAAGCCACAATTTTACAATTAAATAAAACAATCTGGACAAAACTGAACTAAATAGGGTTAATTTCAGCAACAATGCAGCACGTGATTTGTCATTGTTGCATTTTTGCATTTTAACAAACTGCTACTAACACAAACTTGACCTTCTTGGCAATTGCGTGTGCTTCTTGCTTGTAACCGAATGGATTCATATTTTATATATAACTTATTAGAGCAACAGCACACGCATGCTTGTCTTGGCTTGGCTCCCCCCTATGGTTGTTGTAGTGTGCTTAGCCCGCGATCAACCGGGAGGACTCAATCGGTAACGAAAATCCTCGAATCCTTTGAATACAATGTGTCTGGCGACATGCAGTTTCTTGCCTAAATGGCACAGTATGTGGCGCAGTTGTTGTTGCTTTTTGCTTTTATGGCACTAGAGGACATCTCAGCTAACTGCACATAGCACATAGCACATATAGTACATTTTGTTTTCTTCTTTACCACACCGCCCTTGACTTTTCTTCTGAAATAATTTTTGGCTTTGCTTCATTTACTGTGCTGTGCTGAGCATTACATTTGCTGTGGAGTGGCACATGGATAATAACACCTTTTTGCACAAAAACAATCGCAATTGTCCTGAAAATTGAGAAAGTGCACTGAAATCAATTTGACAGATCGTGGTTTTCACATTCAGCGGGGGGAATCTACTTGCATACACAACGATATCTGTGTGTGTATTGTATCTTATCCGATGGAAAGGAAATTAATTCGTTTTTCATTTTCTTTAAATTTCATGTTTCCTGTCATTTGATTTCCCACTAGTGATTCTTTCATGTTGTTGGTTTTTGGTAAAGCGTTTGTGTTGATTCCATTTCAGAGCTCATAGCTTGGAACATTTATCCACACTATCTTTAGTTTATATATCAACGAAGAGTGCAAAACAAATGAAAACAAGTCTTCGATTAAGTTGATTATTTTCATATTTCACAAACGCTTACCTTTGTTGAATAACTACCGAATCTTATGCGATCGATAATATTATTTCCTCAAACCAGGTCGACAATGCAGTGATACAGTAAACCCTGAATAACTATTTTTTCAATAAATGTATTCTCCAAATAGACTGAGAGTGCAAGTAACACACCTCTTAAGTAGGTCTCACTGTACTCGATCACCGTACTTCCATCAGTAATACCGAAAAAATACCCTTGCAACCATCGATATCATACTCTTTTGGTACTACTAACTTCTTAAATTTGCCTTACATTGTGAATTAATCGGGGAAAACAATGAACGCATGCGTGGTGACCCCTTCCTTTGTCCAGCGTCTCGGTCGTCGTGGGTAGTCAGAATTGTTTGCCATTGTAAGGCACATAATGCAGGAAAACAATGGCATAGCGAGGATATCTGGCTTCTTTAACCCCGCCACGGCAAATGTATGAATGTAAAATGCATATTCAACTAAGTTGATACAGGTCACGACAAACAGTCAGCAGGGAAGGAGTGTCTGTCTGCTAAGGCATGTCGCGCTAGAGTGAATTTGACGAACAAAATTATGGCAATTGCGCGCCATTTTCGTTTGCTTACTCAAGTTACTGCAAAGTAATTAAAGATGACAAATTTAGATTAAAATGAAAAAAAAATTAAAATTGGTTTTTTTTAGTTTGAAAAAGATTTCCTTTAGGGTTGGTGACTTTCAGCACTTTGAAGACTTCGAAGTTATTTCAGCTGAAGCTTCGAAGGTAACAGAAAGTACATCGTAGCTCACATGCTTCGAATATATCGAATCCTCGAAGGTTAAAAAACTTGGAAGCCTTAGATTTTTACCAAGTGCGTCTTTGGAATTCTTTTTGCGAAGACTTGGAAGGAAAGAAGCAACCAGCCTTTCTTCAAAAACATTAAGGATCAAAATGAAAATTAAAAAATGCAAAATTTGGCGCGTGCTACTGCTCAGGCGCGCATTACCAGCTCTTAGTGTACTAAGTAATGCCATAGAAAGGGAGCAGCACAGTTTTCTACACTTTGACTTTTCACCCTCGTGCCATAAGAAACGAAAAATACTCCCTCAACGTCTGCCAAGACATTATGACAAAGGCGCTAATATACAAAAAGAAAAGGCAGACATAACGTGCGTGTGTGTGCCATTGCAGGATAGTGCAAACTGCAGTCAGTAATACCCCGAGTGGCGTTAAGAAAATTCAGCAGCTACGATTTGACATATGCATTGACTTTTGGAGGGAATTCGTACGAATTTGTTTGGACCAACTGCCGCAGCGGCGTTTCCCGGTTGATTGTTATTGTTTTGCAAACTTTCCAGGTGTCAATGACACCAGCCTAGGGCAACGTTCATGCGTAGTAAGAAAATCGTAAATAGAATCGGACGACGACACTAACGCCGCTACAGTGTCTGTCGCTCTATGATGCTGGTTGGGCAATAATGTTCGATTTTGTGGCACGTACTGTTCGCCTATAAAAAAAAACGTCTTAAAACGTTTTTCTTTTTGGACCCAAATAATGTATTTTTGACAAATTTAAAAAAATACCTCAGCAATTGTTAATGTGTGGCTGATAAATTGGGACACTAATGTTGTTTGACAACTGTCAAAAAATACCAATTATATACTTGAAAACATGCTAAAAAAATATGATTTTATAATATGATTCAATTTAATTCAATTTAAACCCAAAAATTTGTTCTAGTATACAAAATGTACCGTTGTGAATGCCAATTTTGTGAATATTGAATAAAGTATGACAAACAATCAATTTCTTACAATTTATTTCAACTTATCATCTGACGTTTCCTACCCAGATACACAATTTGTCCATTTAAGAAATCTCAATGCAAATTTGAATTATTCAATTATTTTGGCATAGGGGCGTAACACAACGCCTCATTCTCGCATTTAAATTAATCCTTTTTACACATGCAATTTAGAACTCTAAACTGTCTGCTGACAATGGAAATGCATCATGTGGCAATAAATTACCATCGAACATGGAGAAATAAATCACTACTTGGAGACAAAGGCATATTGTTTTGTTGCATTCGGGAACTAATAATCGAAAATTGGTGCGGTGAAATCAGTGCCACCATTATCTTGGGTGGTAAAGTTATGTGAACAAATTGAAAATCTCTAGAAATGACGCAGTTTCTTTATTCCTTCAAATCGTCCGTTGCATTTTGCAGAAACTCGTTTCACACTGCTCTCAAATGGGTGAGCAACCGCAATCGACTTTCTAGCTTTTAATGGAATACACACTTTTAAACCCCTTTACGCTTAAATTCCTGGTGCATAGGCTTCACTTGTAATCATACGCTCGGCTGCGAGTTTTCTTCACTTTTCCATCAAGTTCGTCTTCAGTTGTTTGTCCATATCGCGCATTAGCTGTGCTTCAATTTGATTATGCATCGATGCGGCGGCCGACCCTCTTCCGCTTGTCCACGGCACGGTGGTATAATCAAATTTTCTAATTTACACCGTAAATCATTTATCTTCATTACATATCATAAGTACAGCATAATTTTTGAATAAAACTCGCCCGGACATGCCAAACGAAAGAAAAGGGTTCATAACCCCTCCCTAGCTAGAGATCAAGTACCGCACATTTTCTTCGCGACCGCTTTTCCTCAGGAGAATTGAACTTTCCATTGTCCTGGCGATTTGCTACACTCGTGGATTAAAGTTGACCATTCCGCATTGGTAGACTGCCCACTGGTGGTCACTTGCGAGCAGTTCCAGTTCAAGTTTTAATAACTGCCGAAATGACCTTTTTATGATATCGCAGCATAATCGTCAAAGCAAACATTTGCGTCCAATCGCGCACATTTGATCGCTAAACAAACACTTAAATTGCTCTGTAAAAGTCCTTTATCCCCGGCTCGATTCTCACTTGACTTGTGTGCACGGTCAAGTTAACTTGCCGTTCGCCTAGTTCGCCTGCATTGGGCAGTTTTTGCTTTTCCTTTGTTTTCCGTCGATGGTAGTTTATTGCTATTTTGGTTTTGAAACCTTTTCTTGATTGCATTATCCTTCCTTTCTTTTTGATAGTTTATAAAATGTTATTGTTGTTCTTGTTATTGTCTTTGGTATATGTATCTTATAAAAGCTGCACTTAAATCCTATTTGTTCTGGTTGACCAGTGGTCAGTCCGTTTCGGTGAGTACCGTGCCGCCGTATGTAAACAATCAAATTGATTTAAGCCTTTCCATTGTTATTCTAATTCGGTTACAGTTCGTCGTCTGTGTAATTCAACTTTTCTCCTAGATTATCTGCCATGTTGGTAGAGTGAAGTGAACATTTTTTAATTGGCTTGAACGGCCAAGTGCGTTTGAAACGTTATCGTCACTAAACTACTAAATGTGTGACAGTTTTTTTGTAATATTTCTTGCGAATCAAGCTGTATATACTTGGGAATTCGTTTTGGGACATGCAATTCCATCAAGTGAGCAATTCTCTTTGCTATTCACATACGAATGGCAAATTTATTCTTAATTAAATCTTTCTTTGAAGATAATTGATGTAAGTGTCATGTCATAAAATATAATGTACAATCCGCAAACATATCGAGCAGCTGCATGCCTGCCGATCATCTTGATTCCTTATCAAATCTCCTCAGCGAAATGAAAAATCTTCAAATCGTACTTTCACATGGAAATAAATTGCAAATTACTTTTTTCTTACCTTTTTTGGTTTTGCTTTTGTCTTGAACACCTTTCAGTTGTGGTTCTTGAGAAAGTAAAGGAAGGTGCTAGGTTGTTGTTTTTGGGGGTAACTCTGAATTGCATAAGCAAACTTCATTAGCATCAACGATATTTGAAGGGTGATCTTCGCTTACGATTCTCTCATAGTCTTGGGTGGGATTGTACAAATGCATTGCATTAATTCGTGGAGCGTTCTAGCGTGAAGACGTTCTTCCAGCCACTATTCCGATTTGTGCCAGCATCTGTTTGTATGCAAAATACAAATTCTTGATAATTTCGCTCTAGCGCCAAAAGGTTTCCACTCACTTTGATTGAATCTTCCACTCAATTTTACCGCGAAAATGGCCATATGACAGAATACCATATTTCCGACCGTACAACAAAAACTACTGCTAGCTGAACAATATTAATGTCATTTTCGTAAAAAAAAATAATTCATATGCCACTGCAGAGAACACCCTACGTACAATAGTACGACACCCTACTTCTCCGCAGGCAAATACCAAGGGTGTTCTTTAGTAGAGGAGCGCACCAACAACTATAATTCCAGCCAGACGAACAATCTCGCAAACTGCATTACTGAACTACACTTTTGCTCAAAAGTTTGCGTGGTTCGACGTGTACAAGTTTATGCAATAAAAGTGTTCAGCATCTCACTGGAATACAGAGGAGGAAAGATGCGAAAAAAAATACAAAAACAAAAACAATTGCAATCTGACGAAATGTATGTTTAGGTCGACTTCTGAAAAAAGCCAAGGAGCAAAGTACAAGACTTATACACACTCAACTATTTTATTTCGAGCGCTCTTTTCGCATCTGCTGCCTTGATTTTCCCCCATGCCATCGCACTCGCTGTACATTACACCCTGTCTTGAGGCAGTCGTTGTGTTCACCCATAAGCAAGGAACAAATGAAAAAAAAAAACACGGTAAAATATAAGAAACCAACTGAAGAAAACAGTAGAGACATAATGAGCAACCAGCAAAGCCAGATCAACCAGAATTCGATTCCGAAGAAGAGGGGTGCCGAGGAAACTGCATTCACGGCTAGGCTGGTTGGATTTGTGTGGAAAGTGCAGGGTAACTATGCGTTGACGATGAGGAAAATTTAATAACGGACATTAGCCGACTGCAATGGTGGCGTTTATTTAAAAATTCCAAGCGAGAAAATTGGAAAATATTAAAAGTCAGAGGAACCCTTGGGTGGGGCACTCCTAAGTCTAATTTCGCTACGGGGAGGAGACATACTTGCAAATCTCTTAAACACTGAATACTCCTTAGATCCCAGGTCTCTAGTCACCCCTTTCAATTTGCCGTAGTCGCGTATTGGTATTAGTGTTTCGATAATGCCAATTTGACAGGGGTAATTTGGCGCCAATTGCCGCAATTGAAGTTTTTTTTTGGTTTTCAAGATGCCGAATACGAATTTATTTTCGTTTGCACATCGAATTCAATTTCGCACGAGGTTGCTTGTACCATAATTGCACTGTGAGAACTGTGAATTGAATTTTCGACCCAAGCACGTACGCAACCGTATCTCTGCACTGGATTATCTGAAATTAGCATCAATCTCTTCGCGATGCCATAGTTTTTGCAATTGGCAAATTTTGTGGTTTTTGTTTGTGTAATTCCGTTGATTTTTTCTTCCGAAAGTAGCTGCAATGAGATGAACCGTATGCATTCAGTCATAACAGTGCGCAAGTGTCAGTGTCTCGGGGAAAGGGTGCTTCTTGATTGCACGTGAATAACGCATCTGGCATAAATGATTTATGATTTATGAGTTATTTGCAATTTTTGAAATTTCCATTATTTTTTTTGCTGTAATTCAATATATTTTTTGTTTTGCTTCTCATTTGCATATTCAAAGGAGCTTGTACATTGTATTTGGAAAGCAATTATGTCTGTTTGGAAAACAGATTCTAAAACTGTGTTTATTACAAAAATGCTAGTTTCTTCATACTTTACATTATTGTGTAGGGAATTCTCTCCGCAGGAGTTTATTACAGCAAACGTTGTATTTGTACGGTGTCCTTTGACCCCCTTTAATGTCTGTTTATACCACGGCAACTGGTTCCTGCACACTACAGCGCTCGAAACGGCTTGTCGCTGATGCAAACTGACCATTTTTTTCTTCCCCCGAAACGAGGTCAACGGTATAAGATGTCTTTGGTCCTTAGAAACGTACACGAATTCTTTAGATTAGCATAACTATGAAACTGAATTTTGTCTTGTATGCATTGAAGAAAACGCGCGCGAGCAGCCAAAATTTCCCTCCCTTGTTTGTTTTTGCATTGCTGTCACCCTGACGATTGCAATGGGAAAACAGGTTCGGCTCTTCTTTTTTTGGGTTGAAAACGGTTGAATTTGTTACTGCTTAAGATTCCTCAATGACACGAGCGAACAAATGAATGCAAATTGCTGTATGGACATTTCATGCAATTATCATTCTCTTTGGGCAATAGCTAACGCCAACCTGTGATGTGATGTGAGTTGATGTCTGAGCCGACTAACACAACTTTCAGAAGATTCTATTAAAGAATTTTTACTTTCTATCGCAATGTGAGTGGTGGTGGGAAATCCTTGTACTCATTAGGGAGGTAGCTCAGCTGCTCGGTTTTTTCTTCTTCTAATTTTCTAAATTTCTCTCAAGAAAAATAAATTTTATATTAAATTCAATGTTTGCCAAATTACATCTTATAAGGCGTGACAGAATGCCTCAGCCGTACAACACAATGGACCGCAGCAGCACCAGGTGCTGCAATCACACCCGATAACTCAACACGGAGTATATTAATTTCTCTGCAGCAAAGGTAGCAACACAATCAGGCATAGACTGAGAATATCAATAGTTGACAATTAGCTGGCATCGGATAAGAATGTTGGGACGCGTGCCATCCGCAAAAGACAAAAACCATTTACCACAGATGTATTTGGCACCTACGCTCGTGCTACAGTGTCCGCCGCAGAACACGCTGCATCACATACATATGTCCTCGGAGAAAAGCTGCAAAACCAAAATCAACTATTGTCTTCCAAAGAAAGTGAGAGGGGGATGGTCAGTGGTCATCAGAGAAATTCTGTTGGTTGATTTCTTTTCTTGTGTGATAAATTGACTCTAGTGAGTTTGTTATTTAGCAGAGGCAATTACTGTGGCTCAGTCCACACTGACAATCATTGAAATTTTTTTATTTTTAATGAAAAAATCGAAACGTCATCTGAATGAGTCAAGTAATGGCAAGTTTAGGAATTTAATTTGATTCCTTCTATTGGAAAGAAAATCCAGTGCATTAATAACTAAGACAGTGTTTCTGTTGAGGCAAACGTACTGGAATGTGTGTTTCTGTTTCTTCCGCTTTATAGTGTGAGTACTTTACATACATTTTCTGCTTCTTCCATCTAAGGCTGCAATTCTAGTTAATCGATTACTACATGTGTGCCTGCATAACGTAAAATCTTTATCATTTCCGTTTTTCACACAACATTGAATGAAATATTTACGCCATCAGGATCTTATCCTTTCACTATTTCATACATTTGGATATTTTTAGCTTCAACTTCACGATTTCATTAAAATAAGAGGGTGCACTCAGTCGTTTTCACTCAATTACGTCGTTGGTCTTACAATATAGCTGCTGCAATAGCTGAACAAAATCAAAAGAATATTTTCTTAATTTTTCATGCCGTCTTCATGCCGTTGATATCATTTTTCTTCATCCACCATGGGGGAGTTTCTATTGCAGTGATATGCAGGTCTGATAAATTGATGCAGCGTATGATATAATGCAGACTTTATTGCTCTCAAGTGGGATTGCGGGATAAATCTAAAAGTATACTTTACTCAACATGAATCAACTGTACACTCTTCCGCGGGCTATTCACAAGTCACATTTTTCCTGAGGTTCGATTTGAAATCTAATAATAAATTCATATTGTAGAAATGTCTCAGCTTGGAACTCCGTTTTTTTATTCTCAGACAACAAAACATGTAATTACACAATTACCTATGCATAGCTATAATAGCGGTATCCGAACAGTGTCAAACCTCCAAATAATTTAAATTCAAAATATCATGATTGCAATCAGAACCAGGCACCAGAGAAAGTTCTTTGAAAAGGCGTTGCTAATTTCTAAATTACTCTATCCTAATTTGGAGATTTATGGCTTGGGAAATGTTCGGCCTAAAAAGAGGAAAAAGGCCATTCAAGAATTTTCATAATTGTCACAGCGTAGTCCACACACATGCGAAACATATTAGGAACCTCTGCAAATACTTCAAAAACGGAACTAAACGAAAAAATAACAATAAGAAGAAAAGGAAATTCTCTTAAGAAAAGATCGTCGCCTCAATGTGGGCTCAAAAGCAAACAAATTAAACCGAAAAAGGCGCGCAAATTTGAAAGCAGCAGACTCCAGTTCCGCATATGGACACCATATGACTTGAGGAATCGAACATTTTGGCTATTTGCTAAAAATTGCTATCATTAGGTATGCTCCCATACTGTAAACTTTTGCTATTTTTATTTATTTGAAATTTCATTCTGCTTAGGTTATGGACATTTGAATGTGTTGTTTTCGCTATTTTTCCATATACCACCACTCACAGTTCTTTTGTTTCTAATTCACACATTGCTGCTATTGAAAAGAAAAGGTTTTTTGGCTGTGACTGTTTTGAAATTGAAAACTCTTCTCGGTTGCTAGCATTTAGCATATCTCAAAACAGAATATCAATTGATGAAGACTTACTTTAAAGCTGCTACAAAATATATAAGTGCTCCAGTTTAGTTGACACATTTGAGATAATCAACAGATTGGCGCCACCAGAATTTGTATATTTTTTTTTTATTCAAGGCAACAATTTTTGCAATTTTTTACATGAAATTTGGGTCACACCACGCTAATTAGTTGCCTTATAAGTTCGTTGATTTTGAAATATGTATGTACAAATGAAGGGGGGTCTTTGGAGAGTCTGAATGATGTTGCGTTGTGTGTGCCGCTGGGGTTTAATTCCCAACTCAATGATTTATGTAGATTAGACAATTATGAATGTGCAATTTCATTAATTTGTATACACATGTACACTCCAATGAACGTAGCCAAACAATAAATGGGAACGTATTAATTGTTACGCGCTAAATTCCACACATGAAATTCTGTCTGAATGTCGCTGATTGCATTCAACCACACTTGACTACTTACCCTTTGCCTGCAAGTCCTTGAGAACCGTTTTTTTTCTTCTCTTTATCAATTAATACTCAACAAACTATTCACTATTCAACAATCATTCACCAAGTTGAATAAACTGCACTCAGCTTTTATTATGCGAAATTCTTCAAAAAATTTCACACACTTTTCAATGCAGTTTTTCGACAGAACAACCAAAAAAATAATGAAAAAATACACAAAAAAAAAACACAAAAACCAAACTTAATTCTGGTGCTTTACCGAAATGTGGCACCAGAGCGACTACACGAGTGACTCTTAAGCGTAAAGTCCAGGTGCAGTGCCAAAAAAAGAAAGAAAGAAACCAGTCACTTCTGAAAGGGGTGATCTAAAACATGTTTCCGTCATACTACAAATTAAGCATGCGGCTAAGAACTGAATTGCATACATGCATGTTAATAAGGTTTTTTTTTGTCTAGAAAGAAAGCATCGAAGGAAATTTCTATACTTTGAGGGTATAATGTTGACAGTATTTCCTACAAAACAAACGAAACGAAAAGTTTTTATAAAAATACATTCGCAAACAACCCTGTGTGTCCTGTAGTGGGTGCACCGTGGTCTAACTTGCTTGGCTAAATTTCCCAATTCTATTTGTTGAAGTTTTCCTTTTTTTTTTTTTTTGTACAATTTCCCGCTCATTCTTTGTGCCCTGAACTGCTCAAGCGTCGACCTCCGCCTAACGATCGACATGTGTCCTGAAAGTGACGATTGAAATTGTTTTCCAACCGAGCAGGGAACACATGAAAGCATGCCCGGGCCATATCCGTTCGCCTTTATTTTGCATAAGTTACATCAAGCGTGAAATGTTCAAGTATGAAGTATGCATGTGTGTGTGTGTCTGGTTGCAAAAAGGACTAATTGTTAATATAAGAAAATACTTTACCAATTCCAGCACTCCTATTCCAATACACAGCACGAGCCAATGTGGTAAGAATGCATAAACTCCCTACCGCGTTGAGTCCCATGAGGTCAATATTTTTTGTGTTGCCAACCCAGTGTTACTCAGCGCTGTGCTGAATTATTGCTGTTATATACTATTATTGTTTTTGTTGTTGCTGTGCATTTGAATCTCGTCATGTGCAGTGAGCAGCAAACTTATTACTCTAAAAATAAATTTATCTGATTTAAGGCTTTTTTTAAGCAACAAAATCTTCTGCGGTTGAGTCCTTTGTTTTTCTTTTCTTCAACTTTTTTTGGTCTTCAAAATTGTTTGACAAATGTTTTGTTCCTACTCTCCAAAGAACCTTCATAACACATGTCAGCTGGGCTAATACAGACTTGAATGCTTTAGGTACTAATTCGTGTATTCCAACAGCGATACATTCTTGCTTACTTGGTATGGAAGCATAAAAAGGCACTTTTTAAGATTTTAAGTTCTTCAAAGAATTCGAAGTTTGAAAGAAGCGCGCGCGCGCGCGCAATGTACTCACACGAAAAGCAGCCGCTGCTGGCATTAATGTCTCAAAATAGGTAAACAACCCTCAAGAGTGTCAACCCAGCCAAGCACCCTCCACACATGACAATTTCCCCCTCTAAGACGATTCTACTCCTTGCTGCTTTACTTCTTCTACTTCAACCCCCTAGATTATCTAATTCGGTTCTAATCACTCGACGCCAACCTAATGCTAACTACAAGTAGATCCGAACAAAGTTTCTTACACCCTCCGCATTCATAGTTTATTCACCTCCGAATATTTGCTGCAATATTTTCATATCCCTACACTACGCCTTTATAGCAGCAACACCTTGAATTTACTCTACTCGCGTTGTTGTTGTCGCAGACGCTGTTGTCCTAGAATAATTTGACAACGCGCGGCACGAGCCATCAAAATTGTAATAAGCAATGCGCTGTAACAGTGGCAAGCGGGATCCTTGCACCTCAACGGCGCATATGTCGTTTTTTTTTACTACACACATCTTCGGAAGGATACACCCGCTGCTGCTGCTGATGACGTTGCGTGCTACTTGCCACCATCCCTGCATAGCAATGGTGTGCCGTGTGGAAAAATGTAAATGTCCTTATGGTTTTTTTTCGGTGTTTTTTATTCAGTTTCCTTTCGAGTTTTCCATTCCTTATTGTGAGTTAATTTCGAAGTTAAAAGTCTTCTTTGAATTTATTTCATTCACAGTTTTTCTATCGTTGGTGGGGAAAACTCCTGCGAATAGGGTGGAATGCAAGGAAAATTGTCAGTTCAGTGTAGCGAGACGAAATTATGCCGCAGCGCTTCGCTGGCTCGGTGGCACCCCTGCATTGACTAATAGCACGCGCTACGCTCCGCTATCCGCTATCCGCTGGAAGAACAAGTGTTTTTTGTTTTTGATATTTTGGCGGAGGTCTTAGTAACTACCGGGTGCCATTTGCCGTTTGCCGGTGTTTGCAGTTAGGCAACCGCGCCGTTTGCACCGAATTGACGGTGTCAGGTGCATAAGAGACTCGACTTTTTCCTGCCTTCCTGTAAGACTTTTTTTTTCTTGTTTTTGTTAATTTCTTCTACAATTATATCATCAGAAAATACCAGTGACTAGTTCTTCTAGACTCGAAGAAAAGTTCTCTGTGGTATGATGGGTGCGAGGGTGGTTTGTTGGTCGGTGGTTACGACGACCGCGTGGTAAGTGTGCATTAGAGCAGATCGTCGAATGTCGAAAGCAAATGGTAGTTGCATTGTTGAGTACGCAGCACTCGGAATAGTTGAACCCTCAAGTGCCGTAAAGAATTTCGTCGTTTTTTTATTCTTCCAAATTGTCGTCGTCAGGTGTAGCCAAGTGCGAATAGCCGTACGGCATATGATAGCTTAGAAATTATAAATTTTGCGCGCCACTGTCTAAGAATGAGTGATGGTCAAAAAATGTATATACAAATAGAATTTGAATTTATATTATTAGGAATATTAACCCGACTGGAAAAGGCGTATGCCGAGCTACTACTGCCAACTCTTTTAAAATTGCAATCTAACTCTTCTATCATTCGATTGTGTATTATGAAATATTCAAGTACATACATCCTCACAATCTAATCGTGTTCATTTCGTTTCAACATTAAAGCACAGATGCTTTTCAATATGCCCACATGGACTAAAACTAAATATGTCTCAGAGAGGAAGTGAGCTTGCTCGAACAATTCGTGTATTGTAAGCAAGGAAGTTCATTGCGGTTTTATATTTAAAAAAAGACCTGAGATTTAACGCTTTCTTTCAGATGTTGTCTTCTCTTGAACGTTGGTGGTTTAACAAGTGGTTTAGGGTTTCATGCGCATTTTTTAATATTGATTACATTTTGTTATTGTTACCGCCTGACAGTATTCTGTCACACAAATAACACTATGCTGCAAGTTAAAATCGATATTTTTAGAAATAAATAAGGGATTGCCGTAAAAGTTGGGACGGGTTCCGATTTTGATCTGTTGCTTCTATAGACCGATAAAAAGCTACGGTCATTGGCTACAACTTATGAACATATGAAGGTAGTTTACAAAGGTCTCATATTGGTCACAAAGTCATATTGTTATAAAAATATACAATAGTCATAAAAATGTGGTTGCTTTTATCCATACAAAAAAATGTACGACCAATGCAACTCTGCTACGTGTGTCTTTGAAGGGTTAATTAAATCAGCTGTCAAATTTTTTTTTTTAATGCACGCAAAAAAGTAAATTCTTTACTTTATTTTTGAGACCAGCTATAATTTTCCTTGCTTTATTTTTGCGATCAGTAATAACACATTAAAATGTGACAGGGTGCGCACAAATGTCATATTTTTTCAAATATGATTAGACGCCATTGGACTTTATGACACATTTGTGAACTCTCTTATAATCAGTAGGAGTTCCTCGTTCTAATTCACAAGGAACTATAGCTTATAAAGAGTAATAACTTCGACAGTTATAACATAGGTGTTGGCAGAAATTAAGCTGTCCCATCATATACGGTGTCCCAAACTTTACACAATTAATCACGGTTGTAGAAATTTTTTAAAATATTAGAGTATTTTTGTTACAGAATTGAAAAAAGTCCTATATTATAAAAAATTAAGGGAGTTGTCATATTGTCATAAAATCATATTTGAAAAATATGATAGCTGAGGGCGCTCTCATTTAAAAAAAACTCTCTTCAGGAATAATGAGAGTCGAAAAACACAGGTTGCAGAGTCGAAAAACACAGGTTGCAGAGTTGTATTGGTCGTAAAATTTTTTGTATGGAAAAAAGCCACAACATTTTTATGACTATTGTATATTTTTACAACAACATGACTTTGTGACACCTTTGCGAACTCCCTTATTATATTTTCCAAACTCAACAGGAGTATTCACGATTTTATGTATTTCCACAAAATAGATTCGTAAGGACCTATTCCACTATGGAACTGTACGACTCATATAATCAACGACTGCTTTTGGTTCATTATTGGTTTGTTGCATTTGTAACGGTATAATGAATTTTGTTATTATATTTTCTACGGAAGTTTGGTGAAGAAATTTGTCCACCACATGCATTTATTTATCATACATTCAAATGTGACCCGTGCTACTTGTACAAGAGTTTCTGGCTTTCGTCATATGAACGTACAATGCTTGAGTGCATTCCGAGGGGAAGTTAAGAAATTTCGAATATCTTTGGTAATACACACAATATTTGAATGGTTAACTAGTCAGGTGTACAAGAATATGCGGTTTGCTAGGCAGACACAATTTCTCCCTACTTCGCAACTCAGTGAATTCGATACAGAAAAACATTTCTACTGAAATTGAATATTCCCTTGAGTAAAACTGAAAATGAACAAACAATATTTAATTCGGATATTTTCCATTATTATGTGTTATCAGTCGATAAAAGGATTCTTTGGATCATTAAAATATTTTTAATGATTGCTTCTCAATGACAGTTGAGTACCAAACAAAATGCTGTCTTACTTTGCATAACAAAGTAGGCACATTCGTACTCTCTACGGGGATATTCGCTTAGCGGAAGTGTCTTTGAGTTACTTAACACATACAAGAATATAGTTTCGAATTTCCGGCATAATGAGCACGTGTCCTCGATTTAACCTGTATGTATATTGTAGGTCGGATCGGTAAAATGTAAATTGCGAGCATTGTGAAAACATATGACTATGCCCATGTAGATACTTGAAAGTATAATTTTCAAAATCAATTAAATTGCATTTTACCATTTTTCAGATCTCAATACAACTCCGACTGCAGCATTCGGCACTCAGAGTCTGCAAACTGAGCCACATTTGAGCTCGAAACTGGTTGATAAAGAGTAAGTACCGATTCATTGGCATTGATTTATATTTATTTCTTCAAATTTCTTAAAATTTCCTCAAAATAACAAAAGTTTATCGACAACCTATTAGATAAGTGCAATACCTCCGAGTCTTCGTCTATAAATTTGTGCAAGTACCTGTTGCTTGTGAAGAGGTAGAACAATTGCTAATTGCATTTGTGTCCTTTGAAGTGTTCTCACACATAAATTAGAAATCTGTCTTGGCCTTTGTTCTGATCCATTGTTGTCCAACGTTTTTTTTTTTAGGTCAAAAGTCAATTAAATTTTTTTACGGAGGCACTGCAACTGTTTTTATTTTGATTGGCAATTTGAAGTTTATCGCTTGACAGCCGTAAAAAAATCGTGTGCGATATTGTAACTGTTCAGAGGACCTCCTGATCAAGGCAGGTGCAACTGCCCACTAGAAAAGAAAAATCAAATACCCAACAATGGCAAATTGTATGCAAATTATTTACGCTTTTCTCTAGAACAATGAAAGTTAATTGTCCTTTGTACCTTGGACAATATACATTCGAAACAGAAACGGTTCAGCATCACTTGGGCAATTCACTTAATTAATATCCAACCAAACGCTCGACGGGATAGGCGCCATCTCCCATCAAGTTAAACGAGCGTTTCGTCTGCTTCGCTCTGGGCAACAATGACAGTTTGGTTCGGTCAGCACGACAACTATCAGCGGTAATCCTGGCGCTATCGCTGTCCTAAGGAGAAATGGAAGTGATAGTGGAAGAAGTGACCCACATGAAGGCAAGAACTGACAACCAACGACGAACTCGTGCAGTGCTAACGAATTGGCAAGTGCGCATTCGTACACTCGTTTGCCATTGTGTGTCTCTTGACAGTTTCACGCTGACACTTTGGCTGGTTAATAGTTTTCTTAACACTGAGCTCTTTTTCACCTTGCAGAATAACTGCAAGCGAGACATTTTTCATTATTTTGGGTATAACTTTGTATCGATCGGTGGTCATAAGGCCTTCTATCTAAGGCTCCCAAAATGTTTCAAATGCTGCCATATCATTCCATCTGAAACTCGAAACTCTGGACATTTTAAGCTATCCCTGTGTGTGTATAAAGCCTAAATAAATATATCCAATATTGTACAAGTAGCTGTTGTCCACTCGTGAAATCTAAAATCTTGGTACGGTATTTATGTTTCTTCAATATCCTTCCAAGAATCTACGGTATTTGTGTATGTTCGCAACAATTGCTTTGATGCTGGCCGTCTTGCGGCCACACGCATTCGTGTCGAAGCATTTGGGAAGGCTTCATAAAATCTTAAAACCACTTCACTGCATACATTTTTCTTGATTGTTGCCAGTTTACTTAAAATGTTGTCCAAAGTTCACAAAAATAAAATAACTTATTACATAATTTGGCTACATGATCGTGGTTCAAATGGACCCAATTTTGTGTACAGCTACAAGGTCTAGAGGTAAAGAAAGGCATCCATTTGGACTCCAAAAACGTAGATGACGAAATGTTTTCGTAACGGTTTCATCTTACGCAATCCTTTCAAGCGCTAACAGCTGCTATTAATATACTCGTGGTAGTCTGGCCTGTTCATAAATGTATGTAAATCCTTGAGACCGTTCTCGTATCACTGCATAAAACTGCTGCCATGTGTTGCTGATATTTTCTACGAAATGCACCCAAAAAATTATATAAACTTTCTGAGCCGAACATAATTAAATCATTCGAGCATGCCACCTAACCAACTGACTTTTCATTAAATAAACATTGTTTCCAAACATGCCAACACATGTTGCTACTGCAAGATAAACATTGAAATTACAACCCAAGTTATTTTGCGAAGCTGGATTAAATTACCCTCGGGTCATACTTTTTCGAGAGACTCTAGCTAACGATTTTTTGGTAATTGCTAGGCCAAACAAATCATAAAATATGCTACAAAAATATAGAACAAGTGCCAATGTGTCGCGCCGTTATCCAAACAGAAATTCGGTTACTTGAGATTTTCGTAAAAAAGAAAAAACATGAAGTTGAGGAAAAAAATCTTTCGAAAACATTCCAATTTGGAAGTGCCCAAATGAAGTTGTGTGGAAATCTGATCCACTGTATTTCCTTCAAGGATAAATACATTTTGTTTTTCGTGGCTCGCATCATTCATCAGTGGTATTCTCGGACATGGCAGATATCCTCTTACTGAACCTAACTGTACACCATAATGTGACCTCTTATGTAAACAAGTCAATTGGCATTCAAAGCGGTAGCATTGCTCAGCCAGCCGCCTTAGCGGTTTATTCTATTTTTTGCCAGCTCAACCAATGCAACGGCATAATTTGGATTTTCAGTTTGTTTTTGGAGGCCAAGTTAGACTGCATCGATTTCACGGTCTCTTGCGTCAAGTCGCCGTTATTTTGTATGACCTGTGTGGCTTCCACTTGATCCTGCGTTGCCTTGATTTGCACGAGAACGAGAATTTCCGTTTGCTGGGCAGCCACTTGTAGTCTTATTGGTATACTAGGGGTTGCCGTCGCTTTCAACTGCCTACAATCATGAAAGAGCTACCTGTTATCTGTTCGTTTACCTGTGAATACTGTTAATATTGTTGTTGTTCGCGTTGTGCAGAGGAAGAAATCGAGAAACTGTACATATGTACACCTTCGTGTGGACTTTTCAATTGTATTCGGTTCTCTGTGGTTTATTTTATTTATTCTCGTTTTGTGTTTATGTGTTTCTGTCTATTTGTATTTCCTTTTTTAGTAGTTTTCCCTCAAAAAACCATGTGTTTTCTCAGCTATTTATTATGATTTGTTTTGATTTTCACACTTTTGACTTTTTATTTGCTATCACGTTGTATGCAGTTTTGAAGAATTCTTGAGAACTTCAACGTTTGAACGTTAGATGGCGTTGTTGTCAACATCAAAGGGTAATTGGAAAAAAACGTATGCACTATTTTTGTAAAAATTTGCATGTTGCTTGTTTCTGAATCTTATACATCTCATTCCTCAATCGAGAGAGTGCAAACATTATTGGACCTTAGAATCAAGTCAAGTGTCCAACAACTGGTGTCGGTACTGTAACGAAACGTATGAAGAGGAAACACTTTGCTCTGCTTTTACCCAGGCCAAATGCAAACACTAGGAGAGTCCTTCTTTAATTCGATAAAGGAGGTATCCAAACTTAATATCTCTTAACTGAAACACTTCGTTTTGCTGACCAATAAATTCGGATTGAATAGAGATCACTAACGAAGGAGTGTAGACTTCGAGTAAAATGGGAATCGCAGCAGCACTAATTGGTTGGTTAACGGTTCAAACCCGGCCTTGATGATGAAAACGTTCGACAAATAGCTACTAGAATAATACTTATGCGATGAAAACAGTTTCTTAGAGGTAAAGACTGGAACCCATAAGCCCATTCCATCTTTCAAAAACAAAAATTTTCCAATTTATATGAAGTTTGCCAGACCTTGATTTAAAATCGTTCAACTTTGTTTCAACGTTGACAACAGTTATTTTAAGTATTTTTCACTTCATTTCAACTTTGCAACTTTGTTTCAACGTTGACAATAGTTATTTTAAGTATTTTTCTCTTTATTTCAAAGTTGTTTCCATTAAGATGAAAAAATGAAGGAGTAAATACGATCGTACTTGATTTTAATGTGTTTTTCTTCCCTGAGTGTACTAATCTAAATTTATTCTTGGAATTTTCTTATTTTTTTGGCAAGTATAAAAAACAAATCTAAAATGAGAAGAATGGACTCGAAATCAGCCACTTCGACTTTACTTTAGACACTGTTCTCATCCCAGAATGGTTCTGCTGTCGAACAGTGTAACCACTGGAACTCCTCTAATTACTCTTTGACAGCAGCAAGAATACCCTCATTCGATGTGAATTAAGTTTCAAGTTAATTCTTTAGATTTTGGAAACAACAAATCCAACTTTAGCTTGACAGCGAGCAAATCGAATCATTTCCATGTTGTCGTTTTAGTGATTAATAGCTGAAACTTGGTTTGGTTTGATGTAAATAGATAACAGCGCGGCAATTGGCAAAACTCTTGTCATCATCATTACAATGGCCAACAATGAGCCTTCATCTTTGGTGCTATGCCGCAACTATAAGTAACCATAACCACTGCAGTGGTGACCACTACAGTCAGTTGCACTTCGAATGCTGGACAGCAGAATGGACGGTGTGTGACCACATGACTAGACACTGGCAAATTAATGCTTTCCAAAATTACGTACTGCGCAAAAGCATTATCCGTTACCACCTAGTGTTTGTCAGAAGCTACTATAGATTAATTTGAACAACCCTCCGGAGGGTGTGTTCCTTCTGATGACTTGGCGAAAATTTTAAATTATGAAATCAATTTGCATGCTTGCCATGAGCTAGCAAAATGTATAACTTTGTCGGCTTCTTTGGTTATATAAGATTTTCCACCACATCCACGAATGATCATGCTTGAAAGACCGTTTAACATTTTTATGATTTTTGCTAGAATTTTTGTTAAATTTTGAAATATTTTAGTGATTTTATCTTTAATTGAATTGTCCTTATTGGTAGGACCAATATTTGTCTTTTTCTTAATTTGGCACTTAAGTACATAAGTCTTCCTCGTTGAACCACAGTCAGTGCGGTTGAAAATTAAAACGAAAAACGTTCCACAATTCTTGCCGTTCAAAGTAATTAGTTGTGCACTTCGAAATTCCCTGATAAGGAAGTATTGATTTCCTGATCCCTGATAGTGAAGAAAAACGAAGAAAATTAAAAAAATACAAAATTCGCCCAGAGAAGTTTCCAATTACTTGAAACAAAGATAAGATCTTTTTGACACACAAAAAATGCTTGAAAATAGAGAATTTTGGCGCGCAAGTTTCCTTGTTTTTTCTTCACATTTAAGATGCTCGAACCGAAAAGGAGTTTGTCTAGTTTCTCTAAAAAAGGATTACCAACTTGTACAATACTCGCATGTCCATTTGCAGTTTTAGGCAAACTAGCCAGGTATTTTCAGTTGGCACACATGCTGACAAAAGATGCCAGTAATAACTAATAACCAATCTCATGCTAAGCTAAGGATTAAGACTTTGCCAAATAGTTGTATGTCCAGCTAAAAAAATAGAGAGAAAAAAATGTAGTTTCAAGTTAAAGAAGGCTTATCCTTGCCCAGCAATTCTTCTTACGCTTCGAAGAATGACACTGTTTTGGCCGTTGCTTTTGTCCTTAACCAGATTTAAGTTTCCTCGTAACTATGCCATTCAAATTCTTCATCTCTGAACTAACATCGATAACAAATACAAGAATTCTGCACTTTATTTTTTTTCAATGACAAGAATTTGTCACCGAACCTCCGGTGAACCGGAACGCTGGCATACTCTTTCTTAGGCACGGCTTATTGTGCATTCATTTGGAATGTTAAATGTGCGAAAATACTTTTGTTGACACATGAGATGATCTACATTTTGTTTAACCAAGAACATCCCATCATCAGCACCAAAGGCACATGTGCGCTGAAAACACTTGCGTACCGAGTGCAGCTTGGCAAAATGTAGAGATCTACTCGTGCGACTTATGACATTGTCTAAAGTATTCTATTACGCAAGGAGGTTCTATTCCGGGAACTTCTTTAACAAGTATGTATTCGTTATTTCCGGAAATTGGCAAACATTTAAGTGAGTGAAAAAAACATTTTTCCATATTAACTCACTTCACAGTCTTCATTCTATTGATGGAATAATTTTTGCCTGCATGATCGATTCGAAAATGTTTTGAGCATTGGTTAATTTTTTTCTCTTTTTTTGAATTGCCCTCCCTACAGTGCGATGCAGCAAATCGAATGTTAATCCTGTCGAGGGTAGTCGCCGACTACTGCGCAACGAAAACGATTATTTTCTTATTAAAATTCTGTTAGCAAGAACCTAGCCCATATCCTTGTCACTACATGCTGCGATAACATTTGGGTTTCAACACTTTCCATCATATACATGCATATTTATAAAGTAAATGCAAATGCACGCACATCACAGCACAGTACAGCCCAGCACACTTGGCGCTAAATTTGAAAATCGGAAAAAAAGTCATAATGGTCGGCGGTCTGTTCCGTCTTGGCTACCCCGCCCCGTACATTGTTATGGAAAATTACATTCCATTGTTGATGTTTCTTCAGAGATTATTAATTAGTTGTTGTTTGGTCCTTTTGTGTACTATGTAGTTGGAAATCTTTCTTTCTACCCGCCCGTTTACAGCGAACCACCCACGACAATGCCATTGATTAGCATGTGATGAATTCTGCTTATTTGTATTGTATTGTCTTGTTGATGGGCATTGTTGTTGTCGCTTGTGTTCTTCAAAGGATTACCACAAAATGATTAAGAAATATCATCTTTTTGCAAGCGTTGACAGTGGATGCGGTTAAAACACAAAATACCTGCTGATTTCTGGAAAAACTGATGTGTAAATTTTTGGTTTGGAAAGTGTTCTCGGAAAATGTTCAACTGCAATGAAATGTGACTTTTCCCTTTAAATAATGTTGTTAAAAAATATCCAAGAAAATAACTTAATCTCTTCAGAAATATATTTTTATACTATGTATATATATTATTTTTTAAAATCCACAACAAACCAGACCACACCTGAGCTACTCACTAATTCCAAGACTTACGATAATTACTGCCAACGCAAACTTATCCCTTTTCTACTCATCCAGTTTGTTCATTTGCATTTCAATAATCACCGGGATTAGTTGGGAATTCGCATTTGTTTTTCATATTTCCTAACTCATGGACGGACATTCCTGCAGCATAATCTAAATTGAAAACTCTTTGTCTCTAGCATTGCCAAAAATGAGCAATGTTTTGTCAAGCGACATGGCCTAATGTCCACTGATAGTGTCCATTTAATTTTTTATTTTATGAAAATACCTTCGAGAACAAAGCTTCATAAATTACAAATGCATACAACTGCGAATTGACCAACCACAATCTTAATCATCATCACAATTATCATTAGCACCATCTCAGAGCCGATGACCAACCTGAATACTGGCCGTTGTCATTAATTTTTCCGTCTCGGAAGCAACCATCACACGACATTTATTTTCTCCAAAAATTTGACAAATCTCAAAATGATGACAACATTTTAACCATGTTGGTGTAACCCCTTGGACGGACACATGAGCTGGGATTTGAATATGTTGTTTGCTGCCGGTTTGGTGACTCTGTAGTAACGTTCTGTCTTTGACTTTGATCATTCCATCACTCAAAATCATCTTTTGCGACCATTGTTGGGAGGGTAGCTTCTGCAATATCCAAGCGGTTGCTAGTTTAATAGTGGATTTCCGACTGGTCTCAATGTACAGTGCTTTTCACTTTCACTCGAGACCATTTGGGAAACCAGTAACGTAACGCACCCGTACTGTACGCCCCTCAAATAAATCATAATAAACGCACACTCAACACCTACCATGCTTGACAGTGGTGCTGTAACGCAACGTGATACATATCCAGTGTTACATCTGCCGCTTCTGCTCTATGCACACAATGAATCTCTCATTTTTCCTAATGTCAGTATTCATCATTTAATTGTACTTTGTAATATGCAAATTCCGCACACAAAATTATGCATTCGTCAGGGAAATGTCCGTGTCGCATGTAAACTCGTTTTTTTTTCAGCAGTTACAATTTTTAAAATTTTAAATTTCAACAGTGACTGTTGGAAAAGAAAATGTTAAATAATAAAATCAAATGTTACACCTGTGATGTACGTAGGGCTCTTGAAATTATTCGAAGATTACAAACGAAATTCAATTTCTAAGCGTCGCACATTGCATATAATTTCGCTTTTGAGCGTGTCATTGAAGATTTCGACTTTTAAATTCATAATATTCGACTAACCGAATATCAACGGTTAACCGACTAGTCGACATTGAAAGGTTAATCGAATAGTCGAAGCTGAGCGACTAGTCGAATACTTGTAATCGAATAGTAATAGTCGAATAGTTAGGTATCCGGTTTATTCGGGTAATCGATTATTCGAATAACAAGAGCCCTAGATGTACGTATTGTACTTATATAATTTGTCTATCAATTCTACATTTAAATATGATTTAACACCTCTTGTAGGGCCTTACACATAACGTGACATGAATAAATTTAAGACAATTTTCGAGTACCTATGACGGAATCACAATTACTTTATCTACCCTCTCAATTTATGTAAATTTGTTCACCTCACCCGTTACAAAACTAAGATCCTTGATAAAATCTTTTCACTTCGTAAGAATGCCAAGAGTTGCCTACGATTTGAATGTAATTTGGTAATAACGATTATTACACCATTCGACAAATTTCCATTTATGATTGCACCCAAGAAAGTTTCCATTTGGAATTTTCTGTTTAACAACTCGAAATATTTCGACCCCCTCCCCATTCCTGCTATCGAAAAACCCATTGAAATTTCAGTTCTCCAAATACACATGCATTCACGTCTCCACAACTTTTCATTTCGAAATTTCCATACGCGTTTCCTTCTTAAGAATTAAATCACATCAAATTAATTTCGTTTTCAATGGAAATTTCTAATTTGTAATTCTACACCAACGTAACGTCATGTCATAGTCGATGAAGAAAATTAAAATTCCAATTGCGTCGCAGCAATCAGGAAGAATGTACATAATACACGACGCATAATTCCTAAACATACCGCAGCAATCACTACGAATGCCTTCAATCACTGCTCCACCGCTCGTCAAATGTTAAGACCTTTGCCTGAATCGTTGAATACTCCGTTCAGTTGAAAGTCGTTGAGGGAAATTAACAAACCGACAAAGTCGTTCTCACTTCGCATCTCCAGGCCCAGCCGAAATCTTTCTTGGCAAGAGACAAGACGCCTGCGCATTTTGCGGCTAGTCGCAGGTGATTGACACCGGCAATTTAAGCTGCTGTAACGCATGCGCAATAGAACACGAACAAGAACGTTACAACAACAGGAAAGTGTTGAAATCCATCAAGGAAACAGCACGAAAGAGTACAGCGAATGCTTATGGCTACCCCAAACAAGGATTGAATAATAAGATTCGAGCAATAAGCAGCAATCCCATAAAGAAAATAACATACAATAGAGAAGCCAAACCCTTTATGCTGCTGCTTATTTTTCTTCTTCTTCTTGTGCTTGTGTTTCCCAGTTCGCCTCCTCCTCCTCTGTGAACCTTAGATGACAGATAGATAGCGAGGCTCCAACTATAAAGTGGATGTTGTTTGTTCGTAGTTGGGTAGAGAAAAGTACAGTCGTCGCAAGCCTGTTTTCAGCATTTTCCTTTCGAAAAAAAAAAACAAAACTGGTAAAGTTAACTTTTATGTTTGTGGCTGGTTTTTCTGGTATTTTCCATGGAAAATGCTTGCATCTTTGCTCCTGACATGAAAATATTTCTTTTGAATTCGATTAAAATTTCTTTTGTCATTGCGGCCTTACCATTTAGGCCCTAACGATGCCTTGGTGTTGTTGATCATTGGGTGATATAAAAATTTCGAATTGCATGCGCGCCATATTCCTGCTGCTCCCACTGCGTTCTTTACAAAGAAATTTGTGTTGAAATGCATGGCATGCGGAACAAGGTTTTTTCGAGTCTCAATTCACCACAATTGATTGAGAAAAATTCTCATTATTCGTAACGAATCGATTTGGTAGTGATTTGACCATAACCGCGCATGCGCGCAGTCGCCTCCATCCCTGTGTGATGGTACAAAAGCCAAAGCCTTTCTCACTTTGGGTGCCTCTAATGACGTGGCGTAGTTGGCCATGTTTGTCTAAACTACAAAATGCAGTCGTCGCGTAGCGGAGCAGAGAAGGCAACAAGGAATTTCAATAATTTCTTAGATAGATACAAACGGACTAGCCGGTGAGGTTAGTGAACCCTTTTGTACTTTTTCGATATTGTAAAAGAAATGCCTAAGCACGACAGAAAGTCACAACTCATGTTGGGTATATATTGGAGCCAGCAGCAAGTCAGTCCGGGAGATAAAATGTACGTTGGTACCTGCAACATTGCACCGTAGTTGAGGCCTGAGTTTTCTAGCAAGTAAACATTGTTTGGTGTTCCTTGGGCACTGCGTGGTTTCTTCGAATGTTTATTTTCACTGAAGAGAAGTAGGAACGAAGAACAGTTCCTCTTTCAAAGGTTGGGGCATTTTATGATTGCATTGTTGTTGTAGGCACACGCACTTCGATTTGATAACACATTGTGGGAGCAAACAATGGTACAGGAATGGTGCGAAGACTTGATGTAGAATAAGCAAATGAGATGTTTGAAAGGAGATATCGTGTACTGATAGAGAACTGCCAATTTCTTGTGTCTGTGACGGACAAAGGAAACCTCGTTTTCATTGAGGCTTTTAGTTACTTTGTATTTGGCCAATTTTGTGTTGCCCTTCAATTATACAACATTTACAAGTAAACAAATTTGAGAGTGGCTGTGTTGCCACCACCGCCCACACTGCCGCACCACTCACATGCATTCATTGACAAACAAAAAACACGTTATCCAGTATTCCTTCATGTCCACATTTTCCATAAACTTTTAACGGCCAAAATCAGTGCGGCAGGCGAAACAAGTTTTCGTTCTCACATTACAATCGATACACCAGAAGGAACGAAGCCGCTCACACATACATTACCGTCTCTCTAATAAATCGTTGGCATTGTACTCGTCGCAGTAAACCAAAACGAATACCCTGCCCAAAATTTTGTCGGTGCGCCGAGACCGGCTGATTGATCTTATTTTGGGCGCAGGACAAACGTTTCGACAGTCTTTGGCCATAAAAGCGGGGAAAAAAGCTTCCACAAACCTTGTGAATGGAATCTTCTGACTGTTAAGTTGGAATTTCGTGGTTACTTAGTGTGTGTGCTTGTAAGGAGTACGCACATGGTTGTTGCCGTTATTGGCATGAAAATGGCCCATAAGAATTTCGCCCACGGGCCCAGTGGAATAAAGTGATGGGGACGGAAATGGGTTTTGCTTTGGGATGAGTTAAATGTGAAAATAATATTGAAAGGAAATTGTTCTCGTCAGCGGACGTACACATTAATTGCTATTATATGTGTTATGCGAAATCAATTAGGATAATTTCTATACAATTCTTATGGTCCTATTCTATTTACTTAACTCTTCTAGCTCATAAACTGAAATTAAAATTTTACCTACATAATTTCCTCTGATTTAATGCCAATGTGTGGAGGCGTTCCACAAGGCAATGCAACCACCACTTTAAAAACGTCTTAACGACCGTGAGAATTGATTCGAGGATCCTCAAAATTGTAAACATCAAAAACTAACACACTCACTCCTTACACTACATTATACAGTTTTTGTTGTTGTTATGAAAATAAAAATAAATGCTAGACCTGATATTTTTTTATTACGCCGCAGCATTCGGTTTACGGTCGGGCCTGGCTGCTAGAAAAAGGCTTTTAACCATCAAATATATTTATATTGGGGCATTTCGTTTTCCTGCCAACAATTTAAAGTGCCTCGGCTGTTCAACAGGTTTTCTTAATTGGAGATGCATTCGTTCATGTCATGCCGTCCTTAGGCGATTTATAGCCATCGTGGAGTAATTTGAAAATCTTGCAACAATGCTGATCTAATGGATATTTTTTTATGATCCATTCATGTTAGGGCACTTAAAATTGAACTGTCGTTGGCGTTACTCTATTGTTGTCCTGAGCAAAAGGATTTCATTTTAATTTTCAAGTGATGATTTTTAAAAGCAATTGTAGAAATTTAAAAAAAAATAGTCTACAACATAAAAAAAATCGTAAAACATAAAAAAATAATTATAAAATATTTTCTAAAAATTTTGTTGAGCTATTTGTGAAAAGAAATGTATAATTTCACAGTATTATACTGTTTTTTTCACTCCAAATCTGGACTGCGTTTTTAATGAACTAGTCATTTCTACAGCAAATAAAGTTAGGTTAGGTTAATAAGGCTGTTTGCTGTTGTCAGCAAACTCACCCAGAGGCCGTAGGTCCGTTGTGATGCCTTTTTTGTACGAGGAGCGATCGATTGGAGGATCCGTACCGTTAGAGGTGGGAGGACCAACTTGATATCAGAGCAACTAAAACTTGGACGTCAAACAAGGCTCGAATGAATGTAGAATCATGTACTGCGATTTCGAAAGTCAAATGTAACTTGAAATACCCCAAAACTAAGCTGAAACTGCTTCGTCTAATTTCTTCAAATGACAAAGACAAAACAACAAAAACAGATGGATTTGGCGAACATTTTTAAAGTTTGTTTATACCCTGCACACTAGTGTCCAAGGGTATATGGTTTTTCACACTGTTTGTAACGCCCATAAGGAGGCGTGTCTGGTATGGAAAACTAAATATATTCTTAACCAGCATCACCTTCCGAGTTGATTAAGCCATGTCCGTATGTCTATCCTTCCGTCCGTTTGTCTCTTTGTCATTTCGCACGATAACTGCCGTAGCAATTGAGCTATCGCCTCCATACTTTGGCATTCCTCATATTTTGGCGAATGATTGGACGGTATTGGACAACATCGGATAAGAACCACTCCTACCTCCATACAAAATGGCTGAAATACTTAACCGATTTGATCGCGGTTTTATTTGGTGAATTATGTCGGGAACGAAATGGGAATGGAACTGGAACAAAATGGAATTAGAACAAAATTTTGAAATTGATCAGGAATGAAGTGGAAATGGAAATTGTCGATAAACAGTCGAAAAATATCAATAAAATACCGAATACCGATTTTCTATAAAATTACTAACAAATGGTCTAAGGATGTATCGTACTCCCATATGCAGGGTATTTCAGCTTCGGTCAAACCGAATATAATTGTCTTACTAGTTTTTAAATATATTTTATTGCAGTATTTGATTGAAATGTTAGAAACAGATTTTGTACATTGCCCAAGGTTCCGAAATTACCTATATGGGTGAAAATAGGAGCTTGAGACCAAAATGTTTGTCTTTTAAATGAGCCATATTATGTGGGGATTAATTTGCCGAATATAGCTCAGAATAAATCTAACCGTATTTAATTGTCAAAATAATAAAATTTTGGAACACTTCATTAATTCATAATTGTGACACCCCTCAGTTAAGGATAAATTGAGCCTCTCGCCAAAATTCAGTTTTATTGCTATTCAAGCCTTCTTGGTGTTACGACTTGCCAACAGCAGCGGCAATTGTTTTGTTAAAAAAAAACGTTAGATTCCTAAGACAGTATTATTTATTGAAGTGCTGAGTGCTGTGCCTATTCCCTGTCTTCCATAGATTTGTTAATTTTGAATGCGTTACATGCTGTTGGGTTCACAGGAAATTCTTATTGAAAAATCTTTAACAAAATACAAATATCTTGCAGTACTTTCGAAGAAAATGTTTACATTTCGGCTTATAACACTTAGCGGCACGAAAACTCTTTTAAATTCTTCGTATTTCTCCACAAATCCTACGAATTCTATTATTCCTTTTGATGTTAGCTCATCCGCATCACCCTTTTATTAGAAATCTAAATTCACCGCGGGTTTTCAGCTTAATTGTACGAAAATGCACAAAAGGAAGGAAATTTACATACAAATGAACATAAAAACGAAAATCGTAAAAAATGGCAAGAATTTAAGTGTCCTAAACGGCAACTTCAATTGCAGTGATCACAAAGGAGGAAACCAAAAAATATATACAGAGTAGAGATAAATTACTTCTTTCCACGTTGTATTTGCCTGGGGACACACATTATGGGCAGACAACGGCCATTTTGAGCGTTTTGATAATTGCTCGATGGAAAACCTTTTCCCATGATTTTCCATAATTGCAAATGCGCAGTGATTTGGCTGTTTGCAAACAAACATGCCAAATATTTGATTTCCCAGATTTTGCCACGTCCCAAGTGACTAGCTCCAGTCACTGGCCCTAAGAAATTACTCAATGGATTTTATTGTCAACCATTCATTGAGCAAAACTATTTACACTGCAAGGAATCGAAATAAACAATGACATTCGCACGAAAACTGAAATGGCATACATTTCTAAGACTCCTCCGCACCGATCGAAATCAATGACACGGCAGAATCCTGATGGATATGCACGATCACAAAAAGCAAACGCTGAGGTGTGAACTCCTCGTAATGTGTTTTCTTTTCGGGTTACATTACGCGTAATTTCAAACTTCCATAAAAACATTGGGCAAGAATAGCCCAGCAGTGTCCTTGATTTTGCGCTCATTGTTGGGTGAGTGCAGAAGAGTTGCACTGTTTGCACACTGTTGAGCAATTCATTTGCATGCTACAGTGTGTTGAGTAAACAGACTGCATTTAGTAGGGAAGTCATTTTCGTTCGTTGATTTACGGTCAACTTTCTAATGTTCCAGAAATCGAACTTAGCCTTGGAAATTGAGACTTTTTGGCGGGAACGGTTTATCACAGTGCAATCACGTGCCCTCACACAGCTCCCGCCCAAATCTACGTGCGCTGTGAATGGCATATTGATAGTATACACACTGCTTCTTACGTGTTGTCAACATAATAGTAGGAAATTCTGCTTTCTACCCAGTTCCGTGCGATTGTTAATATACTTTTTTGTACTTGTCCTATTAACTCCTTACGAGTAGGATCATTCAGGATAATCTCGCTGTTGGAGGTATTTTTTTTCTATTTGAAACCAACTGAATGGTTTCTTACCAATATTGATCTTCGAAGGCTTCCATACCATTTTGAGGTCACGTTCACTTGTGTTTTTGCGCAAAATCGTTAGATGTTTTTTAACATCCAATTTTTCTTTTTGTTTGCTTTATTCCGTGGAATATTGTCGGCAGTTTTTTTTTGTATTTTGCAAGATTATCACTTATTCTCAATTGTCCGGGACCCATTTCCCATTCTTCGTATTCATCCAGCTTATTCTTATGAATGAATTGCATACACTTGCTCGTGCACAAGTAGTAATTCGAATCTTAGGAATTTTTCCAGTGAAAATAATCGGCAAATTGTGTTTGTAATTCGTTGGCAACAATGGTCATTCTGAAACAGGATATATTCTCACAGCGCAAAACCAGACGCAAGGATACGTTCAGTTCCCATGCCCATTCGCAGAACCCCCAAACAAGTATTGTTGTGCAAGTCTCACTCCATAAGCGAATATGCTGAAAGACGTTACGTCGGATTAAACCTCAAGTGCGCTGGAGATTTGTATCATCATTAAACGGATGTGTCGTTTGGGTGTTCCTGTTTAGACAATACATCCCTTTCGGGGAATAAATGTTGTTTGATTTTTTTTTCTTTGCAGATTTCGTGGAATTTTTAATAATGTTTTGTCATTTTTTTTTGTAATACAGGATCTTTGGGCGGTTCGTTTGATTGGTTGAGTGGCGCCGTTGTAACAAAGGAGTTTTATGGGCACTTTTTAATAGTTGGTGAAATTGGAATGTTGTACGGGAGGTTATTATTGAGGAAAATTCAAACACGGTTTTGCAAAAATTTCACACATTTAGGAATGCAGTTTTCCACAATTGCCAATGAAGTAGGTGGAATTTACTAAGAAGTTTTTAGTGCAATTGAGAGTCCTTGATCACGAAACTGTAGTGCGTAGCCTTTTACTTATAGTACATACAGTGGTCAATTGACACCTTGACATTACCGCTAAGTGGGTCTCAGTGGAAGCATATTTATTACAAAACTTTCTTTTGCGAAGTGGTGTATCCCATTTCCATTTACTTTATATGTGAAACCGATAGATAGATTAGCAAATACTTAAGCGGACCGATAAATCTGAACTATGGTGCCAAAAATAAACTCGAAGTATGAATTTTTCACCAGTTAAGAGCATCTGGATTTCAACTTTTGTTGATTCTGCATTAGTAACTTGTTTGAAGCAGAACTAGTCTTGGGCCAAGACGCATTGCTTCAAGCAGCTAACCTTAACCATAGCGCACCTTTAGCAATGCTTATCACATGGCAACTGTGCAGTTTATGTACGAAATACACAGTTCTCCCCCCAGAATTATGTCGAATCACAGTATCCTGTCAAATATTAGTTTGGTTCTCATGCGAAATTCCCTTGTGCAGAAAACTGTCGCAGCCCCGAAACTACCTTTGCCTCAAGAAACAACACCAAATACTAGAGAAAAAGAAACCCCTTCGCTATCAACCGAAGAGATACAAATGCATAAATGCAAACATTCGGGACTTTTGTGGCAAAGGTAAAGTAGGTTTACCTTGAACGTAGGTAAGGAAGGCGCATGATCCTCATGGCCTGCGTAACAGTCGATATGTCCCGTCTGGGACTATTTTCTTTTTTTAATTTTTCTCAAGTTATGTGATTTGTTGCTGGTGTGTTTGTGCTCGTGTTGCAATGCAGATGTCTTCCAGCGAACTGTTAGCTTTTTTCCTTCTTCCCAGAACATGGACGTGAGTTTCGGTTTTATTGTGCGATCATGTCGTCCCATTTAATAGATACCGGTTCTCTAACTACTAACGAAAGTCATTATCTCTCATGTGTGATGGCAACAGGGAATTCGGGAAATCGTCGCATCAATCGTACTCTGACATAAAAGCAGTCACAACTGGTAATTGCAAAATAGCAAATGAGCGCTTTTATGCCGAAACCTTGAATGCCTTGAATGAGTTTTAAGATTAGTTTGCGCCTTAGGACTCGTCTGCACGTCCCGGAACTTTGTGTGTGTGTCGCTGGTCTTTTTCCCAACAGTGCCGTTCACTATTTGCTGTCCCAAAAGGCGAAACAACGAACAGTGAGTGTCCGGTTCGTCGAACATGACCACAAATACTGTCAGACAATTCGTTTCGGCGCCAAATGTGACATTTACCGATCGCTGATACCTTCCCTTTCGCAGCTACACACTTTGATATGTTAATGTTCTGTAAAACATGTTGTAAACTGACGTTTTCCACAGGAAAAATTGTAACCGGGGAATTGCGTTTTCCTTTCATACTGTTGGACTCTTTACAAACTTAAGGTCAAAGTTCAAAGTTGGCTATTTGCATTTATTTTGATTTGCACTGTCTGTCTGTCGGACTGTTGTTCGTCGAATCCGGAATGTTTCAATTCCTATTTTGTGTAATTAAATGGAAAACAAAACACGGTTTTACATTGGTCGGCTTGTGTTTTGCCATAACTTGGGTAATTCTTTGACACTTTTTGACAGTTTTTGTTTCCTTTAGAGAAATGCGCCACAAATAGGAGGGACGTGTTGTGTTGTTGCTTTGGCTTCTATTTGAACGAAAGAATTTGTGGTTCCTGCGTATTTGAAAAGGTTGGTCTAATTTCATTCCAATACATTCGCCTACAATTACTTGTGTGTATCTTTTTTGATTTCAATCTCGATTTTAAGGAGACGAAAGAAGGTTGCTTTGTGTCGTAAAAAAACGAAGAATCATTAATGAACGAGCATTCAATCGAAAAACTGATTTCGTTTGAAAATTTCAACAGGTACAACGAAAATATCAGCTGATTACTGAATGATTTTTCCCAACGTCCATAAAATATCCCAAAGGGATAAGAGACATAAGCACATAAGCGCGTTGTAATCAGAAAACCCTAAATACACGTAAAAGAAACGAGTTTCGGGAGAATTTGTGCTGATCATGGTGATTGCAACGTCATTTTCGGCATCAGTTGAATGTGATTTCAAAGCCAACCTTTTGCCTTTGTCGCACACACATCAATGCATGCATGTAGGTGTGTGCTGTGGGTTTTTGTGCATACTTTTCCACAGAAATAAATAAATATAAAAAAGGGATACCAAAAATCAGAACACACAATTAATAATGCAATCAGCGCTCAACAGGTACGTAAGCCTGGAAGGTATTTTTCACGCCACACTTATGGAACTGCGCCACACCTTCGGAGTTCACATTTTCTGACAAGTTTTCCCAAATCGAACCCACGAGGGTGTTTTCAAAAGTTTCCCGCCATCGTTCAGGTCTACACACTTGTTCCAACGTTGTTGCAACCTCTTTAACACCTTAATTTAGCCGTTAACGATTTCGATGTCCTGTTCATTCGTTCCAAATACGATCATCATCGAACAGAGGAGCAAAGTCCCTAATACCTTACCGGTAAACTGGGTACATCGCTACTTTACTCTTGACAGTATAAACTGTTCAAATGACCCTCTAATATATGAACTCGCGATTTGAACGTTCTAACTGGTCTCCTGAGCTGCACCTTGCCCTATTCTACTTGTCTCTCAATTCTTTTGTTCTCTGATCTGTGCTGATATCTTACTGTTTTACAGACTTCTCAAGAGGTTTTTCTCAGCCTGATATCGTAGATTATGTGGACTTTTGTGTCAATCGGTATGAGTATAAAAAACCCGAATGTGTAGAACATTCAATTCCTGTAAATGGCATTGTTTGGCAATAAATTTCTTCTTTTTTATGTACTTTTACTGTCCTTTTGCAATTCGATCTGAAGAAGAGACAAGAATCGCACAAAGCAATTAAACAGCAATTTTCCCAAACATTTAAAAAACAATCACGTTTGCTGTCGCCCTTGGTTGCCATTGAAAAGGCAAAATGTGTGTGTGACATTGCAGTGGGTAATGCTTTTCTATATGCAATGCATTCTCATTATCGCAATCAAATGTCACATCAGCAGGTAACTGCGGCGGTGTACATTCGTTTCTTTTGTTTTGTTAAAATTTTGCTCATTTCTTGTAGAAATTCAGCAATTCTCTCTATTATCTTTGGCATGATTTTGCATTATTGCCAACTTGTTTGTATTTGGTTGAAAGTATTTCACCAACAATTGCCAATTGTTGTCGATTGTGTGTGAATTACGTGTCATACACCGAATTGCATTTTAGCATTTGCCCATACCTGCTATTATCATTGGACAATTGTTGATATTCTGCAGTGCTTCAGCTGTCAAATAGCCTTTCATGTTGTATTTATTGATTAATCATACTAAATGTGTATTATTTGAGTATGTAGGTACTTTATAAAACTACGATAAAATCTTAGGAATGGTTCTCCACTGTAAAAACACTTCGCTTGGGTATTTAAAACCGGCTAATCCCTTATCAAGGGACCTATGCCACAATCTTCAATGCAACCGCGTGGAATATCTTTTAAAGTTAAATGCACACTTACTTCAAATGCGTAAGTAAATACACTTCACAGTGTTGAAACTGATAAAAGTCAAAAAAGAAATGTACATGCAACGAAACTATCGCCAGAGGCCCGGTCCACCGTCCGTGTTTATCTGCCAGCCAATATTGCATTATCAGTTAGCATTGAATCAATAAAGTGTCGTACATTGAGGTGCTAACAAGTAACAAACGGAAATTGCATATCAGTGTCAATGCAACGGAAGAATGACGTCACAATTAATACAACCAACATCAGTACTACAATGAAACCGATCATAAAAATTCGTGAATGAAATTGCAACTTTGCCTTGAGGAGGTTTCTTTTGCTTACATTTTTTTGAATGAAAAGGAAGGCGTTCTTATCTGTTGGGCGGAGGGGGGTCTGCACTTTTGTTTAGCAAATTGTGCAAGCTGAAAGCGTTTATCGCACGGCGACCTTGATTTGTGCACATGGTATTTCAAGAATAATAAAAAAATACAAATTATTTTTCTTGTATCGGAAGTGCTTGAGTTGGCTTTTATTTGTGAGGAACGCGCGTGCTGCGTTATTAAATTCCCCCCAAACATGAAATTCCCGACAATATTTGCGTATGGCTGAATTTTTGCAACATTGTCAAAGAATGTTTGGCTGGTCAACATGAAATTTATATCTTCGAGTGAGTAAATATACTTGAAGCGATTAATGATATTTGGTTGATTTTGATTCCGTGCCAATCGTTTGCTTTGGAGAATTATTTTATGATTTGTTTAAAAATGATTCTCCGCTTTGAAGATGTTCCCATCAAAGGTTGTATAATTAATTTAAAACACTATTCCAATTAACTATGCAAACCTTGTCATTAATTTTGTTTTATTAAAATCACATTTTGTTTAAGATTACTCGCTTCTTTTGGATTACATACATATCTCGAAGTCCACAATCTTTCACAAATCATAAAATCACTCATGTTGTGTGTGTGTATGGGGTTTATTTGAACAAAACTATTCCTGGAAATCTTTCAAATGCCAGCCTAAATGTTCATATCCAAATCACTCAAAACGACACACAATGTCACGCATATTAATGACCTCCACTAGCGAAAGAAACCACTCCGTTCAACGGATTGTAAAACGAGCCACACACGTCATCATTGCTATCGTTAACTTTGCTTCCAAATAATAAATGAGGGGGCCCATCCTTGGATATTGTCAGTTGTCAGTGTTTCGAAAACAAAAATCAACATTAACATAAAACCACACGAAGATGCGGTTTGTGTCTATTGAAGTCGAACAACTAGCCACTAAACTGCAGACTCATCTTAATTTGAAGCATTCAAGATTTACTCTAATGACAAAAGAAATATTTTTAAAAAATTAGGTTTTTAACGCAATTTTTTTTTCATTTTCCCAAGTAGTTACAGTAACAACAATGTTACTTGTGCAAGTGCTAGGAGCTACCCAAAAAATGCTATAATTTTCACATAAATCTATTGATTTCGCCAAAATGACTGCATAGCAACGTTGTTTCTTATTGAGATTTCAGAAGAAAAAGAACCTCATTTCCCCATTCTCTCAATTGCCCATTCAAAGTGGAATTTTTTTTAAGACGTTTCTTCGTCTTTTCATTGTTTGTTTCTGAAATATTTTGGCGCGAAAATCCACTTCAATACAATCACAGACATTCCAAAATTAACCTGCGCCTTCCCGTATTGTGTCGCTGTGTCTGTTTCAGGCACGTACGTACATACAGCAGAAAACAGGCATGTTGAGCGCTCCTTGCATGTATGAGTGTACAATATTTCATTCGAATCTGAAAGAAATCATTATGTGCAGCTCGGAGAATTCCAAGAAAGCCCCTTGTTGAGCAAAACTTGTAGAGAGCTCTCATTAGCTTTTTGTGTGTGTTGCGGGGATTCTTAGAGTTGTACGATTTTGAGCTTAAGTATTCTTCAATTCCCCTTTAGCTTCTTGTTTCGCACAATGGAATTTGCTAAAAAATCTTTTTTGCATTCACGTTCAAATCATGCAGACGACGACGCATTGAACGAGAGTACATACGAACGTATTTGGCTTTTGAGAGTCATATGATTTCTTTATCGCACATCATATGTTTCGACTTTTACTGATTTTGTTTTTTTTTCTTCTGTTCGTTTAATCATTTCGAGTTTTTCTACTTTATCAGTTCGTGTTTCCTTTCGGCGTTCACTTTGATTTTGATATTTATGCGTTTGCTATCATCATCGTGTTGCGTTCTTCTATTTATTTGTGGCAAAAGTATTTTCGTTTGTCCTTTTTTTTTTTGTGTAAATACGCCTGCAAATAGACTGGATCGCCTGGTTCACTGTCAAGAGCTGTTATACAATATCCGCTAAAAATTTGGTCACTTAAGCACGATATAGTTATTTGCTTCTTGGTGAAATCCGAGTCCAAGATTTACGCTTCAAGCTAACCGAATTTCGGTTCCTGGAAAGCACTTGTGCCAGCCACTTGTAATATCTGTATGGCTTAATATCGCCACAAGTATTGGTAGCTGCTCAGATGTCAAAGAAAAAAGGTGTTTTCCACAAAAATACAACTCGTTGCGTAACGAAAAAAAAAAACGTCCAAGTACCTCTTAAATATAATAAAGTGCCTTGGTCTGTTCCTAATACTTTAGGCTTGTATCATAATTGGATTATATTTGGCTACATGCGATAAGTACACTCGAATGAGAATAAGAAAAAATAATATGACCATTCCCAACACTTACTTTACTTATTATATGATTCACAGTCGAACATTCTTTCATGATTCCATACTTTACATTGACCAGAATTGTGGCGACTGTCAATGAAATGTTTGTGCTGTCAGAAGTAAGTAAATTTTTTTTTCTTAGCAATTTTACTTCCTCTTTGTTCGCACATGTACAATGTACATGTTTTATAGCGCCTCTTGGCAAATACACGCATGTACACCAAGTGCGAAATTGTGTTTGCGAGAATTTCGATATTGTTTGCTTTTCGTACGCAAATGTTATATGGCCGGGTGAGTAAATAATCGTAATGAACAGATGATAGTCTTCAGATAAGATATTTATTGAGTCCCAGTGGATAAGGAATTTCATTAGATGATGGTAACGCCTGAAAAAAAAACAGTGAAAGGTTTCTACTTCAGGCACTGATAGCTACAGTTTGCTTGAGTCAAGTATATGGATACATTTTGGGTATTGCCAAAAATAAAATGAAATAAAGTATTTTTTTGTTAATTTTTGATTTAACAGGCATCACAATGGCATATCTGGAATTTCCGCTCCAAATGAGATGACATAACCTAACCTTGGTGTGACTAATAAACGTAAGCGTACTTTGTGGTCTTACTTTGTGGTCCCTTATCGTACATATTGACTTCAGCCCTCTGACAATGGCAAAAATTATTTTTATGTAATGCTTAAGTAACTTTTCTTGATTTCCTTTACAATTATTAAGAAATTATAGTCCTTTGTTCACCGAAATGCAACACTGTGTTCGCTCAAGCAATTGATGAGCGATGTTAATTTTTTGATGTAAATGGTGATTTGACCATTTCACACAGATTTTAGAAAATATAACCAAATTTTTCTTGATTCCTTACTTGAGCACTTGAATCCTTACTTTGATTCAGGAATGTTCCATTGCGGATCAACTCAATCTATTTACTTGAAGACCAAAATTAGGAACAGATTTTAAATTAGTCAATCATTGCATCGTGACCGGAAGAAACACAATTCAATGCATTTCTTAATTTTTCCCAATCAGTTCGCAAGGCCCTAAATTGACCCCACAATGTATCTGAATAAATACGAGTAAAACAAACGACAAGAGAAAATCCGAGTTTGGCTGGTTGTTTTTGTAGTCGAATGCAGCCAATTGGTGTTCTCACGTACTTGTTGTTGTTTTTTTGCTGTTGCTGTCAAATTGACGTTTATGCAAATAAAACGGATAAAAACGCGCGAAAGGATCGTTTATGAAGTATGTGCAAAGTGGCGGCAAAAAAGTAAATCTCATGCAAAGAAAAAAAAACCAAAATCAAAAGAAAACACAATAAGTTGAAGGCAAGAAATAAATATTTGTATTAAGCAAAGGAGGCAACTCGGTATTAGCCGAAGTCTTCGAGAGATTCGTTACCTCTTTTATGCAGTTGTTTTGTTTAAACACCGATCAGTTAGACACAGAACCTTTGGCAGCATATCAATTTGAGTTTTCTTTGAAATCCAAAATTTTAATAAAAAGAACGCACTTTTGGGCCTGAAGAATTTCAACACATGGAGCGTTTGGACTCCTGTTGGAAGGCGAACAATCTCAATGAGTTTCTGCGAAGAATCGTAAATGGCCGAAAACCTGTTGGCCACATGTAGAGCATATTCCAGACAAGAGGATTTTGTTTTTGTACGACCAAACGCTTTTCGAGTGCTGTGTATGGGAAACTGAAGTTTTAAGCGCGGCCAATTATTGTTTTTCAAAATACCAACAAAAATGCTGGGATAAAGGTGCCGTAAAGTGCCGCTGTGATTTTCATATTTTTACAATTTCAAGTATGTACTGCAAATTTGTCCAGTTGCACTAGGATGTGCTTTAGGAACAGTGGGCCTGTGATTTTTTACACATTCTTTTTCATTTGTTCAATTGTAGAACTTGTCCTGTTATCTAACCTGACCTTTCTTCGTTTAATAAATTTACTTTGTGCAATTGTGTGAACCCATAACTACTAAAAAAAACACAATTCCAACACTTTAAATCCTTGAGCAAGGCCCTTCAAATGTTGGACGTTAACAATTGGAAGCAATCCATTGACTAACACTTTCGGTAGTTTTGTCACCAAAGGTGCGCAACCGGCGACAACGACGCAACATGATCTCGAGCTGCCTTGAAGAAGCTGCAGGACAACCTGCTGATTTCAAAATTATACAATTTTGTACCGGGTAAAGGCAAAGTGATCCACGCACAATTTGACCGCAGAACAAGGCTTTCTATGATTTCGTTTGTTATACATTTTCTTTCCATAATTTTCCACTATTGTCTCAACTTTATGCTCCGATGATAATCACGACCAATGCCCACGTCCAGAACAGTGCACTTGTCAATAAAATAATAACCAATTTTACAAAACTTGTGCACGTGCAGCAAATACATATCTAGAGTTTCCACCATTTTAAAATGGATGGCTAGCTAGCAAAATGTGGCAAACGCCTGGATTCGTGTACAAATTACCTGCTGCTTTAACAATAAACCACTGTGTCGGAATCAACTGTGGGAAGATGCCGAGTTTTCGAAACTCATCTAAATTCAAAAATACGCACGCCAGGACATCGAGTATGCTCATGCCTGCCACAGGCTTCCATGGCGAAGTGAAGAGCATGAATTATGGGCATGTGCCGCAAGTGTCCGATTTTCTACATTTCCTATAGATATGCATGACTCGAACAGGCAAGGACCCAGTGTCCGACTTGAAAGAAAAACGCCGTGGGAATTGTCTCTCTCTCTGAAGGGTTTTTCTCGTTGTCAACAATTCAAGTGTTCGATTTTTTACTTCGTGCGAAATGTACTGCTTGAAAAGAAAGCAATTCACAATTTCTTCACGACAGCATTTTTTTGCCTTTCCATCGTCTGTCAGAGACAATTGCAACAACAATTGGTCCACATTTAAAGCAAAACAACGACCACAATACGAATGCACTTGAGAATCTATTCGAGCAATGTCAGCTCCTCAGCGATGGCCCATTGATTAGAAACTACAACATTGTAATTGAAAAGGGAATATGTTCTTTGTGCCATTGTGTGGGTCGTTTCAAAATGTTCACATATGTACATATCTACTCGAATGTATATATGTTTTTCTTCGCAACAGTCAATTAATGTCAGTATTTTCAGTGTATTTTGGGTAAGTTTACAATTTGTTTTGAATTTGGTCTATAGACCAATGTGATTTATTGAAATCTTTGTACAGTAATTAGAGCTCAAATATTGCAGTTCTTTCGACTGGAATGAACAACTTCAGTTTTATATTCGTTCAATATAGAATTTTTTCGATCCATGCTCATTCGTATTGTTGTTTGCCAGACAAACTCATTCAGCTACACTGCAAATGATCACGGGTCAAACTTACTCCACTACAACAACAACGCAGGTTATTAAAAAAAATAGTTTTGAGTTAGAAAACTCAAAAGTTGAAGATTTGGGCTTGTGAGAAGCCTTCGGTATCGAAAGCCACAGCGCATACATATTTCACTGTCCAAAAAATACGTTAGATTCATTTGTTGCGCCACCATGAACGCTACAAAGCCACACAAACCCAAACACACACAAGCACTGGCTCAAGCACACAATGAGCTGAACGACGCGACGTCGCTTGCTCAACGGAGGGCAACATGCAACGTTGGCAAATAAATTCCCTCCCTCTTTGTGCCCACATATCCATATTGCATGTACACTACACACACTCAACGCGAGCGCTCAACATTGCATTTGGTTGAGTAAAGTTTCGTAACGGACAAAATTCTTGTAGCGTATTCTTGCGCTCAATGCAACCGACTTCTTTGAGACTGCGTGGAATGGGGGAAATTGGGTATGGTTCTTATTTTTGTTTGTGTATTTTTTTCTTATTTTTGTTAAATTTGGTTTGGAAATGGGCTTGAGAGGGAGTGCGAGCACGTATCTGTGATTGCTATATATATATATATATGTCTGTATGTGTAGTGAACTAAAACGTTTGTGTTAGTTGAAGAAGAAGAGAAACACTTTTAACGGACACTTTTTAGCTCACTTTGTCGTGCGACAAGTTGTAGATAGTTCTCCCCTGCCGACCGAACGAAGTCCAATGTTTCTATAATAAAATCAAAAAAAAACCAGTCTGGGAGCTCAACAACGAAACTTTATTGAGCTGAGCGGCTCAACGGCCACAACGGACAAAAACATTTTAATAGACTTATGTAGGGGCGTGTGTGTGAGTGTGTTTACGATTCGTGGTCGTTTTCAATAATCGCAAGCAGAATTCTCAGATGCTGATTGTAGACTCAACACATATTGCTCCAAAATATGTTTTTGTTTGTGGTTTTGATGGGATATGACATGGTCGCTTTTGTTCCTTTTTTGCTCTGTGACTATACTGTTATGTGGGTCAACGTTTAAGATCATTTAATTGATATTTTAGTGGATTTTTTTTTATTATTTTGTTCGATTAATTAATTTTATGGCAAGGGGAGTAGTCTTGATTTCTATCTAACGGCTTATCCTCCACTAATGTCTCTTCGAGTTTAAAATTTGCTAAACTGACTTCATACATAGAAGGCATCGGAGAACACAACATTGGGCGGAAATAATCAATTGTCCCTGTTAACACCTCATTGCGAAAGATGACATAGACCAATGCGGTCTCCAGTTGGAGAATGTAGTGTCCAATAATGACTTAAAGAAGGTCTGCCCCTAGCCAGAGCTGCAGTCCAGTTCAATTGATATTGCAACATTTTCTTGTGGTTCTCATGCACTGTATTGACATGCGATTCGATTTATTCCTGGTGGTCCTTGGAATGTATGTACGCTCATAACAACATCTGAAGGTGGATCTCTTCCCACGAAAATTTGCCATCCCAAAGGTGTAGTCGTCAATTTATTAACGACTTGTTTTTGTCCGAAAACAGTCTGTTGCTCGGGGTACATGATACAATTTTTATTGTGCTGCATTTTTTTGAGCGTGAGATCAGCACACGCAGGTATTCTCTGTTTGTGCGATGGTGCAATACGCACACATACCTTATACTCTCATTAACACGTGATGAACCTCTACATTGTCCCACTTGGATGGCTCAACGACAAAAGATCTTGAGCGGAGAGAGTAGTGGTAGTGCACTTGCTTTTAAAAAGTCTTTTATTGAATTTTCCCATGGTTGCTTCGACTGGAACCCGATTTTGAGCAACAGCTGATTGGCAAAAAATTTTCCCAGGCCAAGTTGCTGGACTCCAAATGCCAGTGCACAAGTGCGATAGTCTTTTGTTTGGCTTGAGCAGGACACCGAGCAATACAAAAAATCCGATTTGTAACCAACTACTCAAGATACTGTGTTGTTGCAGGGAAGAACAACCTAACTGCGCAAGCAGAGAAATGTCAACCTGACAACGGGACGAAATCCCATAATAAACCGTATAAGTGGCTTGAGCAAATATTAAATGACTCTGCCGAAGTTGTTGTTGTTGCTGCTCGTTCTGCCGGTGTCAACTGTAAAGTGCTCAACAGGATATTGTCATAAGGATTTCACCGGTGGAAATATCTTGTGACCCTCGTTCGATATTAATTGACCAAGCACTCTTCCCACGATGGGAATATTTTTCTAATAACGCATCCTTGTCCGAGTGTCATTTCAGATACAGATACATATATACACTATTTATTGAGGACAAAGGGAGTAGTAAAATCAAATGTACGAAGTATCCTTAAGGATGCGACCAAAGTATCGAATGTCAGTGCAACGGGACTTGTTCCTTTCACCAAAAGTAAAAGTACTTAAAGTGTTGCGGAGAGTTTCTTATCGGAAATTGTGACTAACCGCCTAAAGTTAATGTTTGTCGTCGTAATTGCTTTGCTTTGACAATGTCCAAAAGATCACAAAATTCCACAGAATTTCTAATGTTACAAAATATTTATTAAAAATATTCCACATCCATGAATGACACTCATAATCTTCACGAGAATTAAACTAGATTCGGCAGTTATAAGCCCCACGAGCAATCTCATTCATAAATCTAATGCTTAAACGGGTCTCTGTATAAAAGAATGAAGCGATACAGGTCGACAGGTACAAATGCGATATCCTTGCTTGAATCTTTTTATCTTAGCGCTTTGATTAAAATTTCATCATCTCGCCCCAACTGAAGATTGTGTTCCTCTGTTGTCCTTTTTAGTGTTCAAATCGACGTGAGCCATGAGAACTTTGTTTTTTCCAACGTCACATCTAAAAAAATTTCCAAGAAACTCAACAATAAATGAGCGAAAAAGAGATTTTTCAATTTTGAAGATAATTTTTTGTCCGCACTCATTACGTTGCCGCCATACATAAGCGTTTCCCTGAAGTGATTTCGGTTAAAAGCGCGCCAAAAGCAGTTGAGCTCCTCAGAGAAACTAGAGTGGTCTTTTAAATGATCAGGATCTTCCTGTAGTAAGATTTTAAATTAATTGCAAGAAAACGAAGAGGAGAAGTGATTTAATTGTGATTCGCTTGGTAGAGGTAGGGTTAGCTACATTGTAACACCTATTAAGGGCCAAAAATGAGCTGAAACTAGAATGATTTAATTAGGCAATTTACGGCTGATGATCAAAAGTCCTTGATCGTACGTTAAAGCGGTTTTTAAACTAATTTTTTTAACTTGACCAATGACACATTTGTTTTCAATAACTAAAATCCAAATTTTTACAAAATCGGTACACATTTTGTAAGTTATTATTGTTCTCAACTTTTCAGGAAGTATTTTTTTTTGTTTTTATTTACATGGGATCAGCCGGACAGTGTCACACAAGAAAATGTTGACTGGTGAATATCGCTCGGAAGCAAACAGTTTTATATTCCTGTTAGGTTACTTCCTTCCGTCCTTTCTTTAGTTCTTCCTTGAAAACATCAAACGATGGCACTAATAAACAAATATTAAACGCAAAACGATTTCATAAACCAACACTAATAGATTTTACTTTCTAACCGTTCTCCACACCGCCAAAAAAAGCATTTTGTCTGTTGTATTCTCCTCCTTCCTTCTTTTTATTGCACGTCAACTTGATGTGCGTAAACCGAAAAAAAACGTTGGCTGTTTTTTAAGTCCATTTAAAATGTATTTGATTGGTATTGTCTCGGTTTGTTTTTACACATCTTATTTGTTGGTGTTTCCGTTAAAATGTCTTTATATTTCCTTAAATGCTAGGTGCACGCAATATGCCGAAAAGAAAGTGTCGTCGACTTTGTGGTTACTTTGAATATTCGTATACCCTACATCGATGAGGTGCTGGTATATTTCTTTTTGGTAGGTAGTTTGGAACGCCAATTAGGAGGCGTGATAGGTATGGAAAAGATTCTTGATCAGTATCTCATTCTGAGTTGGTTTAGCTATATCCACCTGTCTGTCTGTATGGCCTTCGGATTGGTATGTACGATTCAAGGGATAAGAAGTAAGTTAGACGGTTCAGACTTGGAATTTATCTTTTTTACGTCCTAAAAAGAGTTAATATTGCAAATAGCCTTCATCGGTCAACCAGATTTTACAGCCTGAAACTTGGTATAGGAGAGTTTTTGCCCCAGTAGGTGTAGAGTATTTGTAAGAGGCCTTGTCTGACTGAAACCTAATCCCTTGTTGTTCCTCTCTTCTTAGTAAATCTTAAATCTCCACACTGTATGTGAAATTATCAGTTCAATTTCAATTTGTCCATAGCGGACGTATCAGAATGCATTGCAATTACAAAAGTGTCAACCTCTCTCATAATGCAATTCACAATTCGTTAATGGATGCCTTGAGAAACCGCACATTCATGCGATTCGGTAATGATTTCAGGTGTACGTACTACATACATTGTTCCGTACATAACTGCTGATCCGACCAACATGCAACAGCCACAAAAGGCTAAAACAGAATTGGAAAAAAAACCACCGAGAAGCCATTAAAATGCCACATATGAGGTTCGAAGATCTTCCTTGCGCCTACTTCGAAAGAAATATTCCCACAGGACAAGTTACTTTGTCGCACGTTCTCTCCGCACTTCGGACGATTGCTGGATCGGTTCAAGTGACGAAGTGTCGGTTGCGGCCCATTCAACTCGATTAACATGCTTCTTAACAACCGCAAGCAGTAAATGAAAAGTATGTGCCACAATAATATCCGCTTTACATAATGTATTGCAAGAGTATGCCTTTGCTAAATTCTCCAGTATATTACAATTCTAAATTTTAAGTATAACGTCTGGCTCTATCTCAGGCGAAAGACAAACTTCTCGGGGATTTCTACTTCATTCACAAAAAACGCGTGTACATTTAACCAAATTTCAGTTTTGGCCCGGCTCGCTGGCACTGTCTTTCCGCTGACTTTGTTAGCCAAATTGTATATCTGAACGTTGTTTGCATGCTAATCGCCAAAATGATTAAAACTAAATATTGTGAATTTTCTTGCAGCGATACACACTCTCGAACGTTATTCATTTCGTCTGCTCTTGGAACTTGCGCAGGTTGCTTTCAGTGTGCATAAGAATACATTTTATCGCAATCAGTTTTATTTTAGAATTTTTGTTTTCATTCAGTAAATACTTTTCAGTTGTTAAATGGTGCGGCGGTAGGTCCCACAATAATTGGTAAATCCCAAACGACGAGAAATGTAAGCTTCCTGTGTGTGGTTAAATGATTTGAATGCGACTAAAACATTTTAACTATTTTTAATTCCCACATCATATTCTGAGAATGTCTTCGAGCGTATTTCGAGGGGACGGATGTTTTTATGACGCTTTCTTCAAATCGGAATCTCATTGCGGAGTGCCAAATTTTTGTATGTGATGGGTCTGTAAACGGTTAATTGTTATATTTTATAATATTTTACTTCTATAAATTACTAGTCAGGTCAGCTCTTCATTAGATTCTGTTCGTTTCGCTTGGTTCATTGTTCAGTGATTTCACATTCTCCTCCCATCTCATGGCTTGCAGATCTTTCGATAACATGTTTTGTGGTCGCATTCTCTTGCCAAATCTCCATTTAATAACCGTATTAAATATCCTGTCTTATCAAGCAATCAAATCATTCAGATTTAAGGTCCTTCCATACCATGTATTTCCTCACAAATATAATCCTCATAATAACTTATTTCGAATGTGGCGTTTTTGATGAATTCATTCAGACTCCTCCTATACAGATCATTTTTCTATACTCAACAGCCGCAGCTCGTTCTGTAATGTCTCAATATTCCCATGGAAGCGGTAATTTGCCGTAGAGAACCATTGAACATTCCAATCAATTGTCAGCACCATTTCCCAAATCTCTCTCAATTAGGCTATGATGGACAGCTCACCAGTTGTCCTGGCCCATCAGGAAGGAGATACGCTTCACACACCGCTCGCCATTGTTGTCGATTTGCGTTAAGTCGGTGTGCATCCCTCACAAGAAGTTGTTGCTAAATTAATAATTGCACACACACACACAGTGAATACAACTTGTAAGATTGCGGATACACACATTTATGGAATTTCGTGTCCGATTTCGGCCATTGGCAAATTGTTCTTTGTTGTGGCTTCTTTATTTTCCGATCTGATCGGTTCGATTTTATTTGGTGTTTCTTCGCCCTGTTCTTTTGAATTCGCCTAACACCTGTACTTTAGTTCACCGGGTAAGTACCTAGTTTTTATTACTTCCGATCTTTTCTTCTTTCTGTTTTAATTGAATGATGAAATTCTTATTTCATATGTGCTACAAAACTTCTACACAAACACTCAACGCATCATCTTGGCTGAGGCTCGATTCTTTTTCCAATCTCGCCAACTCCAATCAGTTGGTTGCCTCAATAAAAATCAATTAATTTCGCATTCGCGGTTTGACTCTTTGAATCATTGCGATCACTTTGAGTTCGTTCACTTTTTTTTTGTATTTTTCTTTTTGTGTTATTTATGAATGCAATTCACTTGTTGCTGTCTAAACTTCTCGGGTGCGGAGTAGCTGATTTATTTAAAAATAAATATATGATTTGCATAAATCGAACATGGCTGTGTAGGGGAGAGGTTCGTAGGCTGTGGCCATATTATTTGAATTGATTTTACATATTATACTTACTGCTTCTTGCTAAAGTTATGGCCCACAATATGATGGTGCCCCCTTCACTGTATTTGTTTCTTATTTCATCCCAAGTAATCCTACTTAGTTAATGTAAAGACGTGACACCCTGCATATTTTGACCATTTTGACATTCAATTCCCACATACGAATCATCTAGTCTTCCCACTTCACACACATAATTAATTCTTAATTCGCCTCATGGTTCCCTTTCAGTTCGCTGCTCACCCGCTCAAAGTGTCTACCACTTAATGCCATAATCGCTTATTTGCTCATCTTCGTCAGCGTCGTTGGCGACGACGTTGTTGTTACCCCATAAAATTGGTCTTATGTAACCAAACCGAACTCTTAGAATTAAAAAGCCGCACAAAGGTCGCCGATACAAATTAATTCTGCTTTTGCTGCACTCGTGCATTCTCGCCTTTCGTTATCGCTCACACTTAATTTCGCCAAAAAAAAAAAAAGGAATGGAATGGAATGAAAAATAAATCACGACTTAAAAGGGTCCAGGGAGTGTGAGGCGGAAACTGCAAAAAACCTGCAGAAATTTTGGCGCCAAAATGCAGTACTGGATAAACCAGTTGCTTGCAGTATTTTTTTTGTGAATCGTCGTTCATTGCGTTGCTTTTGCTGCTCTTATCTTTGACGTTCGATGCTCGGAGACTTTTACTTTTTTTAGTCTTAATTTTTGTTTTTGAGTTGGTGCCTTTATCAAATTTTTTTAGATTTTATGGTTTTTTTGTATGTGTATCGAATGCAGACATGGTCTGCCTGAAAGACCTCTGTATAGAGCTACACAAAAAGTGTTTGCTCAAATGATGGCAAAAGTACTTTCGGCATGGCAAAAAAAAGCCACCCAAGTATGAAATTACGATCATACTTCAATATTTTGTAAAAGTGTATTGAAAATCTCACTCATTCAGCCAAGATCCTTTCATTTCGCATTCAACTTAACTGGCATAACGTAGGCTTTCAATGAAACCTGAGAAGCTCCATGAAAAAAAGAAACAAATCCAACACAAACAAAAAATTGTATGGGTGGCTTAATTTTCTCTCTCTCTCGCATTCTCTGTATTGTAAAGGACCTTAACTTAAATTCGCTTTACTGCTCTTTGCTTTAAACTTCAAGATTTAATAATTCTTTCCTGGGAATTGCCAAAAGTTGTGTGGCAACATTCCATGGGACATCCACGTAAACAAGACTGATCGATGGTATTTCGGATTCGCAAATTGCGGTTGGCCAAAATCGACATTGGCACCAGACAAGCACCGGCAAATAAATAAAATGAGAAAAAAAGCAGCAACAGGGCCACTACCGACAGGTAAAAAAAACTGGCATAAAATTCGCTCGTGATTAGAGAACCAGATTATGCCGGGTCGGCTACACATTTTATTTAGATGTTGTCGGCATGTTTGGTGCATTCAGTTTTCTAACAATCTGACGTTTTTAGGAGATGGATTCATAAATATAGCGGTTTGGGCTAAATTAATAAAATACTACTTTGCTTTAATTTATCTCGTGAGAGAGCGTCCTCATAATAATTTTCGTATGTAATCTTGCAAAACTAACGAACTGTCAAGAAAAGAGTACCTTGGTTTGATTAATTCAAGAACTGATTTTCGTATTTTAGATTTGATATTCTAAAAATTAAAATTTGAATTCTCAAATAAAAATTTTCAAATCAGCTGTTTTGTGCGAATTCTTGTTTTACAGGGTTGCATCTGCTAAATGTTGTGGAAAATGCAAATTTGCATTTTTGCAGGTTTGTAAGCCTTGATTGAATCAATATGCGCTGTACAAAAACAAACAACTTTGCTCTAGTTGGTCCGATTTGTGCGACCAGCTATCAAACACTTTTAATTTATATTTTTATGGCAACTTTTCCATTGGTTGACTCTTAGAGGAACCACCGATAAAGTTTCTATAAAGGACCAGTTTTTTTCTCAGCATCTTTAAATCCAATCGAAATCAGCCAATACAAGTTTTGTGTAGGCCATAAAATATATCGCCTAGGCCGAACATCGGTTATAAGTACCATGTATGTTTGTCGACAAATTCACATGTTTGATTTTTATTCATGTTGTACACATTTTTATACATTTTGTTGCGTGCTGTTGTCGTTTTATTTTCGGTAATTATTGACGGCTCCTTCGGAGCTAAAACGCTGTTGGTTGGTCTGCTTGTCTTGATGATGGCATTTTTACCTCATTGAAATGTCGGTGTAGTTTGTACGGATTCACGCAATATTATCATGTGTTGCAACATTTGGGAATCTGAGTCTGCCATCTCCTTCGATTTGATTACTTCTTTAGAAGCGCCGCAAAATTATTACTTTGGGCCATGTTCATTGATGAATAATCATTTGTTAATTTAACAGCATTTACATGTGGAAATTGAAGAAAACTACAAAACTGCAGCACACAACATGCTGAGATATTTCAAGCAATGCCGATATTTTCGGGCATGTCCTTTTTTTTGCTGCTTGGCATCATTAAGTTATCATATTTGAGCCGTGAAATTGACACTTCAGCCGCATGGCGTCACACTTAAGAGATCTCGGTGTGAAACGAAAATTTCACTAGATTCCACAATTCTTATAACGGAGCTTTCAAAAACCATGTTTTCGCCTCCTACACACACAAGCCAGACTCAGGCACATCAAATTGTTGAAGTAATTTTTGTTATACATTTTTTATATATATGGACAAAGTTTAATTTTATTACCATGCTAGGAACTTGTTTGGATTTATATACAGTGGTGGCCACATAAAAGTAAAGCCTGAAATAATTTTAGTATCTGAAGTAGTTGTTGTCATTTTTCTTCGTTGAAATAATTACAAACATGGAAGGAAGATCCCATTGCACCACGAAAACTGACACTCGGTCTAAGGTGCACTCACCCTCCCCATACCAAGTGTCAAATGAAAGAAGAACATGTTTTTGCATTGATTCAATTTTCCAGGTTTTTATGCCAGTTTCGTGAACACAAACTAATTTAGAAAAAAAACAAAGACAAACTAAGACAGTAAAAATGCTTCAGTATATGCTGGCCACGTATGTATGTATCTCCATTGTGCTGCTTGTTTAACTGTTGCCCCCAAGGAACACATCCTACTGCGCATATGTACTTATTACCCAAGAGCATCCGACATCTAGAAATAAACCTGAATTGCACGTACACTGCACTTGAAAAAAAAACATGCATTTTAATGTGCATAGAGCATAGATAGACTCTCTCCACACAGCATCATATTTGCAAGATCACTATCACGGGTTCAATCAACTCTCTCCGCCCTTTGTGTGGAGTTTGAAACTATATTTGCTGGAGCTAGAGTTGGCTTGTGGTTGGAGCGGCCGCACCATCACAAATTCGTAACGGACAAAACGAACAAAATAAAGTGCGATCAAGAAAAGCGAGGAACAATTTTAAATAAACAAACAGCCTGGGCCTGTGCCAGAGCCAGAGCCGGAGCCGATGTCGCACAGTGATTTGTCTCCATATGAGCTTGGGACAAAAATCGAAGGAGTATTCTGAATTAATTGAAACTAAGTTTCTAAATGTATTTTGGCCCGCTGATTTCAAAAATGTAATCGGTTTTTCTGTAACCCTTATAGTTTTTGAATAAATCCAGAATTGTATGCTTGATTTTCTTATTTAATTATTATGCATATAATACAACTCTACAATTATATTTCGCAAAAGGTTTCTTAGCTTTAATAACGGATTCTAGTGGTTCTTGATTAGCTGATTTCAAATTTGGTAACCGTTTTTGGCTAGCAGTTGTAGTTTAGCAGGTACATTAATGCAAAAACATTAAAAAATCTTTTTAAAAAATTTAATATTATAACTATTGAAAAGAGCAATACATTTTTATAATCTTGAATACTTTGTAAAGAAAAATGTATATTCTACTATATTATATTATGTATATTCTACTATTAGGGGTATTCACGGTCTGGTGTACTTGATAGTGTACTTTTATCGAAGTGACGGATTCACTTTTACCATAAATTTTACCTGTATTCTCAATTTTAATAATTCTGGCACATTGTACCCTGTTCCACAGTTTATCAATTTCGTTTGCTCTCGAATTGAGTTTGATGTTTATCCCTAAGAAATCAATTAAAAATTTATATTCTTAAATTTCACAATAATTTATTCAGAATCGTTAGAACTATCACAATCTTCGCTCACTAAGAAATTTATACTATCCTCAATTCCTTCACTGATATTATCGTTTTCAAATACTATATATTTTTTTATATCTTTTATATTTTTTTATTTGTTTAACATGTGCATTGCTTGGTAAAGTAACAAACCCCAAGAAATCCTGAAAAATCTGGAGAACCCGCGATTGCCAAAACCATTCGGTATTGACCGCTTTAGTCAATACGAAGAAGAGGGAAGAGTAAAATAGAGAAAAATTAAATGACATTGGATAAACAATATTTCAATTGAGCTTTTAGTTACTATACATACATTAATATCAATATATTAATAAAAATACATACATTCATCACATTTTACCATTTTATTTACATTATGAACTTTTCAAAATTTTTTTTTGATATAAAATTGTCATTTTAGGCATTTACAAAAAAACATTTTTTTCAAAAAGTTGGTAAAAAATGGTGAATTTCTTTTTTTTTTCTGAAAGAAAACACATTAAACTTTAAAACAAAAAAAAAAATTTTTAGTAACTTTTACGCACTTTTTTTTTACAATCCATAATTTGTTGGGTTTTTTTTTGTTTTTTACTTGAAAAACTTTTTTTTTCATGGTACTCACAAATTTTTATATCGAAGTTTAAAGACAACTATTTTATTTTTCATTTTTTAATACAACAATAACATTTATAAAAAAGTAAAGTTTGTATCATTCTTGCCAAAAATACCTTTTTGGCAATTTTTTTCGCCAAGCTATCAAAAATAAATTTTTTTCTTCCAGCATTTGTTATCAAATTTCCCTAATTTGACAATACTCCACGGACGTCAAAAAAATTTTAATCAAATAAAGAAGTTCATATTCTTTTTAGTCAATGTATTACCTTTCCAAAAATACCATATTTTATATAATTGATGACATCAAACTTTCTGAATTTTGTCTATGGGACAAATCACTGTGTGTCGGTGTCGGTGCCTGTGCTGGAGATACAAACGAAAAGAGAACCCCCAACGATTCTGGCGGTGCCACGACAAAACATAAACATTAAGCTGCGGCAAAATGTTGCAAACGACGAACAGAGATGCGGGACGACGGGCACATCATCGACAGGATGGTGGGCTACACGAATGATGCTGTATTCTCAATGCAACAACAATACCCACATCTACGCTGTGAAGCCGCAAGCTTAATTCTTGTATATTAAAATTACTTCATGTTTTTTTTCCGAAGTTATATTTTGTTTCAGATTAGTGGGAGTGTTCGGGCTTCTCCAAATTTTTTGGGATCTTTATTCGGCGTTTCTAATCTAATTCGGCAAAGTGTAGCAGCGTACCCGCTCACAAATTCCCACGGCAATACGGCCATACGCTATAAAACATTCTAAATGCTGATCCACAAATATTTAATATTCTGCGTAAATGATAAATAACAAACTTCACACTCATATGTGAATTTCTTCCAGCCGATGTGTTGCCGTTGCTCGCTTAACGACAATAGTTTGGTTTTTCTTGTTTTATGATACAGCATTGGGCAAATATTATTTAACAAATTCCAAATAATTTCAGAGATCTGTCTTTAAGAATGTGCAAAGCTAGGCTGCTTTCAGTGCGGCCTGAGTGACTGCTGGCGGATATATATTTTAGCATAAAATAAATTGTGATGCTTTCGTTGAAATTGTATCTGGGCGGGGCTCAAAGGGGATTCATCCACTGAACACTTGCTGATCGTAGGCATTAAGTGAGAGCAAGCTAAGTTCAATATCCTCCGTAGTCTATTACCCCGACAATTTCGAAGCCATAATAAGTCTTCTCACGACATGTGATGCCAGCGAAGCCTACATAGTACAAGTTATCTAGCCGGAATACTCCATTTAAATCATCCAATCAATGCAATGCTTGCAAAATAATATGTGTATTCTTGAAATGCTATTCCTGCTTCTTGGTCGGACGAGTGTGTACTTGTGTGTGGAGAAACCAGTCGCAACCAGTTATTGTCTTTCAACTAAACATGCCTACGTACCACCGAACGAAAATAGTTTCAAGTGCAAGGACCTTTCAGTGTAAACAAGAATTGTAATGCGGTGGGGCATGGGTTCTCAACGGATGGGTAGCACCTCCCTGGGAGGTGATGGCGTGCGGGAAGACGTTGCAGTACATAATGAAAAAAAATATATAAAACGCATTTGTGAGTGGGCGATGAAGTTGTCATTATGTGGAAAATTTTACTGAAAACTGTTAAGAACCACTTCTGGATAACATCACCTCTACGTACACTTAACGACTTCCGTTGAGATTGGCTTAGTTGCGCTTCTCTTGCCTTCAACTTTGGCATTTTCTGTACATACACGAATGCTTTCATATGCCCTTTGTTTAACGTCCTTGGTTTAGTTTACTCATAACATAAATAACGAAATTGAAAACGAACTCTGAAAATGGTCATTTGTATGAACTAAATCGATGAAAAATCGAAGAATTTATAGAATTTGATATAAAAATTGCCTAAAACACCTCTGTGAGGCTCTACTTGCCTTTAAACTTAGGACCATAGTGGGATATTTTTGTCAATAACTTGTAAATTGTAGGAGAGGTCTGAATTTCTGTCGGACTTAAAGGGTTAATTATATAAAGGCATGTTTTTTTCTTTAGGGATTTTCAGATACGCAATTTTTTTGATTAAATTTTTCATTACATTCTCATCAAAAACTTGATATTCGTCGAACAATGTAGTCTCAGTAAATTGTCAATTATTTCCAATCAATGTCGCTACCAATGATTACTGAATTTAACTAATTCCAATCATGTCTTAAACCCGCGCAAACCAATTGAACGTCAAAACGATTTTTTTACGATATCGTTGCTTCTTCGTTTCTACGCACGTGGTTTCGGGTAACTCAAGCATCAAATCTAGTCGGACGTATTGGACTCCGTCGAATCTACCTGAGTATGCTAAGAATTCTGTACACGGCCAGGCGTGTCAATGCCTTGGCAAATCGGTTTTAATTTCTTTCTAAAACCAGCCAGATCAAAGCCGGCCAGCGACAAAAGCTCTGCTCTGCAAACATACAATGTTGTCATTAGCTCATTAGAGCATCCATATTGTGTGTCAATGTTCAGAAGATGCCGGTAGTTTTGACTTGATGTGGGAAACTACAAAGTTCGGACAGACTCAGTGTAAAGCTGTGTGTTAGTCACTTTAATGCGAGGCTATGATGCGCAATCTACAGTTAAATTTGACGAAATGTTAGGGATTTTTTTACTTCCAAATTTGCCTTTTCTGCTCTAGTTCTCATAGATTTAATTTAAGAATGTTCCTTTCCAATGACATCCACTACATTTCAGTTGATGCAACATCTTTGTCAAAGTCAGTTTTTAATTGCGCTGTAAGCAATTGTCCCAGCTGAGAATCCAAATGGGCCATTCATTCATATTTGTTTCCTACTTCCCATGTTGTCTTTGAATAAATGGGCTGCTTTGATTGTGCACCCTTCCGCGAGAAGATCGCTCTATTTTGATTTCAACTGAAGGGTTTGTAAAGGCCTCTCCTTAAGCATCCTTTTTGGCATTCATATACCCTTTCGCTTTGAATGGTTGTCGTAAATCTTGCCGAATTATATGCACCATCTTACAATGAGGTCAAATGATAACATGATCAACCCTTTCGGATCGCGCGAGATCAGCCCCAGACCATAACCGAGAAGAAGTTCCCAAAACTTTTCTAATACCACTCTAAACTAAAACCATTCTAATATCGCTAATTTTCCCGGTTTGCAGATCCCTCGTTGTAAGCTGCTGAGAAAACAACAAAATACGGACATAATCAGCATTGCAGCATCTTGTCTGTCCGCTATCTGGATGGCGGATCACGGGTCAGATGTGCACTGATGTCGTTTTCTATGCATTGTCGCGGCTAATGAGCGATTATTTTCTTTCTTCCAACAAACAAATGGGAACTTTCACTCATTGTTTAACCGGACAAAAGGGGATGGCCGAATTTTTCGGCAAGGATGCTGTGTGTGTGAGTCTTGTCCTGTCTTCAAAGCGTTTTTATATCGAAGTAAGGCGCGGATTTGCATTTTAAATCGTCTTACAATGCCTTGATTTGGCTCGTAAATTCTATGCGGCCTTGGCCAGGCTTTGTTGTAGCCTTTGTGTGGACATTTGCGGGCATTTATGTATATATTCCTTTGCGATTTAGTTGATTTAGGGCTTGAGGGTCTGTTGCCAAATGGTTGAGGATAATGCTGAGGCTTCGTAATTTGCTCACTTGACCCATTTTGCTAACTAAACTGAAAGGGTTAATGCTGCTAATGCTGTTTTGTAAACATTTATGTTCTTAGGGGGCAATTTACGTTGTTAAGCTTTTGACAATTTTACAATTTATAGCCGTTATAACTGTCAATGGTGGGTCTAATTAAATCCAGGAATTTATGTAACAACTGCAGCCATCATCTGCTACTTCCTTGATATCAGTTGGAATTAAAATAGATGTGCTTTGTCATTTGTTTTTGTGCAATCGGAAAATTAGTTGATTTTGAAGGGAGCACGCGCCAAAAACCGGAAGTGGTGTGTTATCTTCAAGTGTGTACGAGGAGGTATGTATCCCTGTCTTTGGAGTTTGTTATTTTTAGCTCAAATGGAATTATTTACTGCGAAGCAACTGCTGATAGTACTCGGATTAAAAGGGGCTCAGCCTTTCATTGTATGTTCGTTGAACATCCCCTCAATCGTTTTTGGTTGAACGTTCAAGGTGCTGGAAGTGCAGACAGTTTGGATACACTCACTCATTTTATGTAGATCGACAGAATTCCCATTTCGTTCACTTGAATCTTATGATTGCATTTTTCCAAGTGCCTGATGATAAGCAATTTTCTACATTCGTTGTAGTAATCGTAATTGTGTGGGTGTGTTCCCCCTTATGTGATGGTTCTGCACCGATGTCTTGATTTGACAGCCACCTTTAAACCATTATGTCTCAGTAATTTCTTCTCAGATCGAAGAATGATTTTTTTATTATATTAAAATAATAAAAATTTTTTTTTTTAATCAGAAATTTTTTGTTTAAGAAACAAAATTTAAAATGGATTATTTTCCATATTATTTTTCTTTGTGGTTATTTTTTTAATTTTATTTTTTAAATTAAATTGTAGCTCAGTAATACCGACCATACCCTTAAATAGCCCACATGTTTATCCCAATTCATTTAATTTTCAAAAATGTCAAATTCGGGAGCAATTGTAGAATTTTTCGGTGAAAACACAATTTACCAAACATTTGGGACGATAATACAACAGAAATTAACTCGCCAGTCAGTCGCTTTGTGTGAATTGTACAAATGTACATATGACATTAGTGTAATGACTGAAACATTTCTATGTCGATGTCAATTAACACTCATTACCGAATAACTTCGTATCATCCGCATTGGTGTGCTGAAAGGCGGTGGACAATTATCGTCGTAGAGGCCAATATAAAACGCGGCAAACGGAAATGGAGCACTGCAAATTGGCAAATATTTTTTCAGCGCGTACATACTGCATCATATGCGGAGTGTTCTTGAAGAGCCGTTGAATGCGGCAACACTCACAAATTGTGATGGCACATGTGGAGAACGTAATTCATAAAAACTCTTGTAATCGTTCGCAGCATCCTAGCTGGGGTACATGCCCACAGAACAGTGTGTGTGTGTGTGTGTGCTTCCTCTGTGGATCGCCTTCCTCGTTTGTCTCATTACGCCGTGATGGTCGTGGCGTTTTTTCTCTCAACTCTAGCGAAAGACTTCAGTCCTACACGATTCGCTGGAATTCTGCTACTCCTCTCGGCGCAAACTAACTTCGCTGCACCGTGTCTTTTTTTCTTTCCTGTTTGTTGACGCAACCATGGCGGCGACCATGATCGCTCAAAAATGATTACAGTGTTGCAAACTCCAGACAACGTAATCCGAGCGGAGGACGGACGTCGTTGTTCAATGTTTTGGCTGTTATTAGTGTCGGAACCACCACACCACACCACGTTCGGGCGAATTTACAGAACAGCAAAACAATGAATTCCAACTTCAACTTTAATTTCAATTACAAATACAAATAAAAACAATCTGCAATAAATTGTGTTTGTCTTCTTAGTGCTGCGTGGTGCTGTGCTGTGTTGTGTTTTGTTTTGTTTCGTTGTCGCCGCTGATTGTTCTGGATAAATATTAAATTTGCAGTCGGAATGCAAAATGCACTGCTGCTGCTGGCTGCCTCTTTCATTATTTTGACTGCAGTTATTTTTTAATTTTGTCCAACTCATTGTCGTTTAGGGAGGCTTCAAATGAGTTGAGAAAGTTTATTTGGTTTGGTGTTTTGTAAGCGGTTTCGTTGGGGGTAATGGCAATAATTGAGTGATGGGACAGTTTCGGAAATTAGTACTTTTTACTTGTCTTAATTGAATAAGGCGTAGCCAATTTGTTGATAATACGCTTTCAACCTGGCATTCACTTTACAGCGATATCTATGGACTAGTCATGGTGGGCATAATTGGTAGATCTACGAGTACATAAGTACATATTTAAATTGAAATATGTACAATAAATAAATAAATACTTGACAATCTGTTAAGGGTAAACATACAAACAGAACACCAGCATCTTTTCTCAACTCTACAATTAATGGCGTCTTCATCATCAACTACAATGAACAGTTTCGATTTTCTTTACTAAAATTGTACACTCAAAGAAGAAAAGTGTTTAGTACATAGACGTAAATATATTCAGCCTAATCAATAAACAAATTAGAGTTGGTTGGACTGCTTACTTAAAAATTACAACGAAATAAAGACAATTGCCCTAACTGAAATCGTTTACCACAAACAATAGTCAGTTGATGGAAAGTATATATTTTTTCTTTCAAAGCTGTTATGGGTGGGAAAAGAATTTCGTTGGTCGCAAACGAAGTACATAGATTCTTTGAGTGTACAAATGAAGCCATTAAGAAAACAAGTGTTGTTATGAGCTTCAGCATTGCTTTCATGATAATCTTCAAAATTCACATACACATGCTCAGCTGTGGTGTGGTTTTATTCTACGCAAGTCTACATATATCGTGGTAGCCACTTAAGATTGTGAGCTTGATCGAAAGGATTCCACTCTATACACACTCGACAAATTTTTTTTTGGGGAACAAATTGTACGCAGAACATATTAATTTATGAGCTGTTGCTAATGGTTTTGGAAATATGATCTTAACGAATGATTACTCATCTCGCCCCCACTCGCTAGTCAGCTTTGTGTTCTTCTCTAAGCGCATAAGCAACTGGCTTATGGAACCCTTAAGATGTGCTGTGTAATACTTTCCCAACGATTATTTCGTGGTTGAATTGCTCCGAAACGTATAACGAATTCTAATTTTTAAATTAAATGCATTCAATGTTCAAGAGTTCAACGGTTTCTCCATATGTACTCAGTGGAAAATGAAATCTAATGCTTTCAAATATGCGCCCACGCCTGCGTGCGTACACTTTCGAATTCGCTACCCCCACACGGCGAAAGTATAAATAAATAAATAAATGTTGCCCTTAAATAGAAACTGCTTTCTGGGTTCTAAGGGGTTGTCTGTTTTGCGAGTTCAACCGAGCCACCCTCATGAAACGATAACTATGGTGTGACGGGAGAGAGCAACCCTTAAGTCATGTGCGTCGTCGCGCTTAACGGACTTTTGACCTCTGTAAAGGGCGAACCTGAACTGCGCCATAATATCGATCGGTTGAACAACAAATGGCATACAGCACGCGCTACAATAAATTCCATATTGAAATGGTAGCACATAGCACGCCAACCGCGCACTCAACTTTGAGACTGAAGCGTCTGTTGGTGCACATATGAACGGCATAATTTGATAACCGAAATTAGCGTAATACGGAGCCCAGCCTAGAACTACCCTATTTCAGCGATTCATTACTATGCATATGCATCAACCATGGGGAAAGGTGCACAAATGAACCCACCATATGTCATTCTGATCGAATGTGAAATGTGACTTACCACAATGCCTGAAGCTAGTTTAAGTTGCAAATAAATAATCTTAAAATACACGTAAAAACATTTGACGTTTGCACCTACAGATTCACCATCAATCCTATGCTAAAGGCGCCGATGACATACCGCATACCACTCCTCAGCAAATCCGAACAAATGTAATAAAAATGCTTGAAGAAATAATTATTTTCCTACGTTGCCAGTCGATCTTAGCACGAGTGGTTGGATGATGGAGAGCTTAACGGAATTGCTATGCAAATTCACTAAAACAACTTTTCCTTTTATGCATTTCTGTGACAGTGAGATCGTGTAATGCGCCACCGCTGCGATTTTCACTGATCTCTTTCTGCGTGCGAAGATCGACGGTGATGAGGGTAATATTCAAATTTATTTTTTTTATGATGGTACACCCAAGCTAGTTCAGAGAAAAGGGGTGTTGATTAAGAAAAAAAAAATAACACTCACAAGAAAGGCAACAAAACAAAGAAAGTGTCTGAAACAACACGCAAATTCCATGAATTTTTATTTGATTTTATTGAGGTGCGCACAGTGGACTGCAACCCAAAATGTTATCTGCTAAAAACAGAAAATGCTAAATTGATCACACAAGAAACTTTAAAGTGCATAAAATAAACTTTAAAAAATATTAAAAGATGACTAATTAATATTATTGTGATTTCCTTAGTCCATTCCTAGTTCATGTTTAATTGTTGATTTAATTATTTAGGAAAAAGTCCTTCATAAACATTTTGGCTAGTTAATCCCACTGTGCGCTTGTGCTATGGGATAGTGTTCCGCCATGATACTGAGGGGTTAAGACTATTTTGTAAAAAACAGTTTTTTCTGAGCTTTTTACTTATCAGCATTACCCTCAGCTGTCTGTAGACAAAATCCTTTTTGCCAGTAACTTCACCCTTTGTGCAGTAAGAAGTCTCCGCAGCAGTAACACTTCAATTGCACAATTTGGTGGCTCAACAAATCGAGCACAATTTCATTGGAAAATCTTGGATCATTTTTTTTTGTTCGGTTCACACCAGTTTTTTATGTGTTAAAATTAACCCGTTACCATATAATTTTCTTTTCTTTTTTAAATTCTTTTTTTTTGGGAAATTCATGAGGGTTTTTCTGAATATTCTTAAGGCTTTATTGTGTTTTTCTTACAATTTTTTTCTCCAAATCATTGTTCGGTAAATTGACATTTTTTTTCTTTTCTGAGTATAATTTATAACATAATTTTCTTTTGATAAAAAAAAATGCACCCAACGTTTTTTTTTTAATTGTTTTGTAACTGATATAACGACACCCGTATTGTTAAGCTTTACATAACGAAATCGGATATACATAATTAACTGAACAAAACGGCTTGGTGTTAAGCGAAAACATGCCTAGGTGTTTTGTCGAACAATTGGTTTATCTTTTCTTTTTTCTTATAGAAAATACAGTTATTTTTTTTATGTTTTCACTGCAAAAGACACTCTTAATCACATTGTCCGATTTAACGAACAAAATTACAAGGGTAACTAATACAACTGCGTAATTTGAATAAGAAATTTATGAAAACAAAAATAATTAGCTCTTCATGCACATTTGGCTTAGTATTCTTATATTCTGTTCTTAAATTATACAACTTTGTAAGCGATATTAAATTGCAACTCGGGAAAAATGGTTTTTAAAAGAAAATGTTATCAATCTCACAATGGTATTTCAATACTTCAATATCTAGTTGATTTGTATCCCCCCTTCGCTGTCGCTATGAACAGTTTTATCGATTTGGTTTCTCATTGGTAATGTGTTGACGATAACTTCAATCTGGCATACCAGACAGGACGATATATTCTAAACCTTAGAAATTTTAGGGAGTTTCCAGTTAAAAACGAATTTGGCAAATCAATTTTTGTATAAAATCTCAGTTCAATTGGGTGCGGAGTCTGTGCGTTTCACTCCATATTCTTTTTGAAATATCCTAACCCAAAACTGAAAATTTTCCCATCAAATTCAATACAGCAACGTCACGGATTACTCAAGTTGACAATTTCCCATCATCTTTAAGCAAGAAAAATCAAATTTTGACCTGAAAACAAATCCCTTAAAAATTTGGTAATTTTTATCGAAAAAAAACGTTATGGGAAAGGTGAAACTTGCATAAAATCTAATCCAACGAAGGGTGAATTGATGGCCACGGTCCCATTCTCTGATATTGATGCTCGTCTAAGAAACTGCTGCCGCTTCCCATTCGCCCAAATGTGTGTGCGATTGTTGTGTCACTGTCTTCAAGGTAAACGACAGAAGTCTCTAAATTGCATCCCCTTCCTTAATGCACACATAAATTACGCACATAAAAATGCCCGAGGACGCCGCATAACTTTAATTTTCAATTATCGATCAGGAGATTGCAAATATGAAATTGACAAAAGTTCGCATTTGTCGTTTTGCCACCGAGATTTGAGCGCGCAACTGGCAAATACGGCAGTCGATTGTACGAATTTGAAATGAATGAATTCAGCCACATTCTCTCTCAAGTCGAATTTGTTGGTTCTTCCTCCTTTCGCGAAACCGTTCAGGAAAGGCTTAGAATTTGTTACTTTCCCTAATTTTTGCACAATTACGATACAATCGATGCTTTCTCCGCAAATCAATTGCAAAAAACACAAACAAAACACCAGGCATCCTTTTTTTGTGACCTTTTTTCAGCAAGTAAAACACTGAAAGGGTAAGAAGGTACCCTTTCTTGAAGAAGGTACAGAAATGGGTATCAATGGATTGTTTAATTGTAATTTTCTTACATGCACGAATTCGCAAAATTGGCGAATTTCATTCAGACACACCAAATGTCTCATATATCGGTGGGTAAAATAGGCAAGTTTGGTGGAAGGTTGAAAATGCTGCACCATTGAATTTAATGCATCGCCATCGAGACCTGAGCAAGGATTTTACATTTTCTGCCATTGAAATATGCGAAATGTGAGTTTTATTGCCCTCAGCCGTCGCTGCTAATAATAATCATAATGAGCTTTAACGCGGGGCTCGAGGGTTTTCGCAGCGCATGCGTGGCTCTGGCATTTGCCTATCGCAGTGTTATCCAGAGGTATGGAAAGGCGCGTCTGCCCGCTTTGTTTACGCAAATTCAAGCGGATTAAATCGAATTTTCTGCTGATTTCCCTCGTTGAATTAGCATTTTCCTTGTGGAAATATGTTCTCTGATTGAGACTACACATTTCATTGAAGTTGAAGTTGCTGCCGGGAAAACTTTTGGGTATTCCATGCTGTGCTGCTTACTGAATGCAAGTTTTTCTTTTCACTACCATGGCCGTTTCGATGTCATCAACATGCGCCTGAAGAGGGTATTTTCGATGCACTTGAAAGCCACTTTGTTTGCCCGCTTTTGTGTCCCTCAGTTGTATTGTAATATTTCTGCTACTAAAATTCAAATGTGCCAAAATGCCTCAAAGCAGATTAAAAGAACATTGGAGCATGCGGCGTGCTTGAAGCTAGTAATTGGGAATATACAGACTTGTGAAATGACTTCGAAAGATGCCACCGTTTGGAAAAACTCCATACAAAAAGCTAATCTGACGAGGTGTCGAGCGAACAGTGGGAGATTTTTTTGAAAAGTGAAAAATTAACTGAAATACATAGTAAAAGTGTATGGTAATTTGGGTGTCACAGATCACCAAGCCACGGGCAATTCGGGGGGCCAATTGGAGTTGGCGACTTTTCAATCAAATATTATATTGGTACTCAATTTTGGACTGTTCATCGCTTCATTGTCATATTCCAGGAACTTTTTGTGAAAAAGGTTTTTTTTATTCTAAAAGTGCTGACAAATTGAATTTGGAATATCAATTTCAGACACTGAATTTCACTCTGTGCATTCTACTTTACCTCCATGTACCACGAGGCAGTCATAACGTCACATTTGAAGGATCTTCCACAACCTCACCTCCCAAATCTTAACTTGCTGGCGGCATTCCTTCCCTTAAATTTCGATTTCTTATATAGCCTAAGCCTATAGTCTAAGTCTGTGCACAATCGACTGTGACTGACAAAATGGATATGCAATCGCACACAGGATTTCATTTGGAGGGGGAATAAAAATAAAGCCTGCAGCCAAGGTGCCAGCTGCGCATTTTTATTTTACTTACATACATTTTTTTATATAACAGGCGAACATTTTGATTCTAAGGCGCTTCTAGTATCGATTATTGTGATTGCTAAGGAAACTCTATAGGGACACCATCATACCATTTTGCATTCATGTTTTTTATATTTTATTTTTCTCTCCAACATATTTGTTTATTTGCCGAGAACACTTGCCGGCTTGTCTACATCTAGAATGCAGAAAAATCAGCTGTTGGATTAAAGGACCTCCAATCGGTTTGTCCTTGACCAATGGGACCTCTTTGCAAGTTATAACGGTTAAATATGCAAAATCAATAAGCATACGAAGCAATAAGAACTAATTAACCGACTAATATAAATTACTACTTAAAGCCCGAGTGCGCGAGTACGAACCTTGGACAATTATAAGCAGCAATCGTATTTTATTGCTTTGGCGCAAACGCACGGTCTTCAGTTAGCTAAGAGAAGTGCGTTCGTTCTGTTAATACGAATCGATTAATGTCGGTCAATGTCCGTAACACTCCAAAGCGATATCATAATAACACTTCACAACGGCACAAAATATATGGGACAGCTGTTGTGTTGCGGACGACGACGCCAAGTTGTTACAGTTCCACGTTTAAACAAATGCCCAATTATGAGTGTGCTTTCTTGAACGAAAAAAAAACAACAACAACAACAACCGACCAGAGAATCAAGACGACACGAGCTACGAATCGCCCATAAGAAAGGGGATGAACAGAGCCCAAACAATGCACTCTGTGCTGGCAAGATCCCAATCGAGTTACCAGGTGACAGAAACAAAATATTGGCGAATATTGCATTTGGCGGCTGTGTTACTGTTGCAGTTGCAGTCGCCGTCGCAATCTCAATTGCACATCGATATTGGAGGGAAAAACTGATTGCCACCACCAATCAGTCCATCCCTTAAGCCATGCGCACAACAACAAAATGTGTGCAAAATCTTTGTATCCTATTTGAAAACGGAAGAAACCGTAGAATACCGAACAATGGCATGCAAGACAGTGAGCTTGTTTTCCGGAACAATGAGGAAAGAAGAGAAGTTAATATGGACAGACATCGAATCAATGAAGTATTAAGTCACAGCAGTAATGTGGCAAGATGTTCAGCAGAGGTTTGGTCCTTCTGGCGGGGTTTTGAAGATTTTTATTCGAGCAGATTGCATAATGATGACTTTTTTCGGTGTGCAGTTGCGATAATGCTCTGCTAATGTGTTGCTTCGGCCCATTTTCTGTTGGTGTAATTTATGTGATTTGCTTTTTGTCTGGGTGGCGTTTGTATAAGCCATTCTCCACGTGTGCTGGCCCGGTGTGTCCCGTTGTCAGATGCCTAGAGCTATATTGATTTTTTGTGGTCACATTGGATTCACTTTGAAGAGTTGAGCAATCCAAGTGGTCCGCTGGCAGCTGTGATGTTGACAAATTCTAACAACAGGACAAGCAACTGTTAATTCAATGTATTCATAAAGTGAGGCTGTGCAGTCCCATAAACAGCTTTCTCCACTGAAGCTTAGACAAACCAAAACCACCACTGATAAATCCTTCTGCATGGCGTACTTCGGAAGCACCAGCTGAAATGCTACAATAGTAGTTGGTACCCAAAAGGAACCAACACTTTTTTGAGATAACAATAGAGCATATCAGTGCGATTAGATCGTTTTTTCAAGTATCCGCTGTGTTATTAGTGACAACCTTAACAGAGAAACCCCAGTCAACTGGCAACGCACATTGCACAATTAGCGAAAACCCGATGCGAACAACCTCATTATGGAACAACCCCCTCGAATCAGACCAGCCCAACGAAGTGTTTGGTGAATCACCGAATGCGGGCTGCATTACGAAAAACTCGTCCACACTGTACCACCATACTCTCAACGGCATTCACAACTTACACCTGCCTTTTTGACTAGCAGAAAAAGCACAGCACACAACACGCTGCATTTGGTGGTTGGTAAAAATACCCCCTAGCTGGAAAAACACTGATCCACCACCACCACCACCACCCTCGGGTTTTCATCGTGCATCGCAGAGATTTTGTGTATTTATGCTGGTGCGCTTCGCCGAGTACTTGCTGTACTTTATGCAAAGTGCTGTTTTGATTTGTTTGCGAGAGACAAGCCAGCAGAGTGCTGCTGGTCTGTACTCATACAGGGTGTCGTGGTTCCAAGCTGATCACATATTATGCATAACCAATTAAAGGTTCAGCGACGCACTTCAATTCTGCTTCGGAAGACACTTGATGGAATATAATGTTTGATGGAGAAACACTTTCATCAAAAATCGTTTCTTTTTGTTACTAAGTTTACTGGCCGTTTGTAGTTAGCCTCTTGGTCATAGTTGAAACTCACAAACATCGCATTTCTCTTGCATTAAATCCACAACTAACATATGCACCAGCAGCATCCCGGTTCCCGGTACATAGTATGCCACACCCGTGCCGTTTTCACCACCAACTTTTGTCTGTACATGAGGACGCACGCCTGGGAATTATAGCACTCGCGCAAAACTCTTCTGCTGGTATCGCTGATGTCGCCTTTGTTGTCGTCGTCGATCGTCGGCAACGTTGAAAATTTCGGTTATTGTTTTTGCCATAGACGAGTTTTCAATTGTTTGGCATGGTGTTTGCGCAGATGTTTGCCGCTATAAATGAGGGTGAATCAGTTGCGAATTGAAAGCAAACAAGTTGAAAGTTTCGTTGTCTTAACTAAAGTATCAGGAGTTGATTTCACTCTTAACTGCGTGTTTTGACTTTGATTGCCTGAGTTAACCTTGTCCGTCAATAAATAGTCTAACCGATTGCGTTAATCCAGACGCTCTCCTCCTCCTAGAATCCACAATTTGATTTCGATCTTAGGACTTTGCTTTTTTAATCTACTTCAAATGCATACACAGCAATATAATCGTATTATTGCAAATTCAACTCCAAACAATGCATGTGTGTCTATGGAACCTCTCATAAATGTGTATTTAAAAAAACCTCACGTTTACAAGCGAATCTGTGTTCTGTTGTTTGAAAATTATTTGGCTGCCATTGCTTCTGAGCACTTATGTATCAAAGAATTCCAAAGAATGCTAAAGACATTCGAAGAAAACAAATCGCACAGCAATTGTTTACGATGATAATCATAAAATAAGGTGTTTTGTGCAGAGCCGCTATCAAGCCGAGCACACCCACTTTTCGTCCTTTTGTTTACCAGCTCATCTCTTGTCAACCGGCCAACAAAAAAAAAAGTGAGGTTTTTGTGTATACAAACAGGTAAATCGTAGCAGGTACGAGCCATTGCGGCCACATCGTCAGCTCAATTCTAACAGGTATTCCGCAATTATATAGCAAAGTTACCGCCTTGCGTTTGACGTGTAGCCACACTGAGTCAAATGTGGCTCCTTTTGTTATTGATATGATTTTGTACTTTAATTAGTTTTGGGCATCCATTATTGCAGGAAAAAATAGGAATGTAATGCAATGCGTTTTTCACTGTCACAAAATGGTCCTGGGAATTTTGGCAACCAAGTGATGGGCATTCGTTGATATCCTTAAAGATGTTGCCGGCCTACGGCATATCAGAGAGTATACCTACGGGGATTACTGCGCACCCATGTCACATAAATTGGAAATTCAATCACACATCAACACATAACCTCGAATCTGAACTCGGCTTGATGGACACAGTCTTGTCATAACTTTGATCCAGATGAGGGAAACAAAGATGTGTCCCCTTGCGTTTGCAGCTCTTCGGAAAGTTTCCCATCATAGGCTGAGAAAGTCATGCTAATTTATGATTTAATTTCAACACTAGGGTGCGTGCGTTGAAGTCCAGATCAGCTGCCTGCGGTGTGAATGTGTAAGATTGCACCAGGTTCGGCGGATGCCTCAGCTGGGTACTGACAGTACAGCAATGAACCTTCCCAAGCGCATACATTTACACTTACGAAATTGTCATTTTGTCTGACACCAAATACTTCTCCAAACACTTACCTCAACATATTAACGTTTTAGCATATAAATTGTAACTACCACCTCTCAGTTGGATGCAATGAAGCCGAACCATCGTGGGATAAATCCACGCCACAACCTAAATATCTTGACACGCAAAGGCACAAGGCCGCGTGCAGCGTGCAGCGCGCAGTAAGTCTTAAGATTTGAGACATTCCCACACACAAATATGAGTTCAAATCGAAAATATCGATGTTCCTTGAAGGGGTTGTAAGATTGGCATGGGTGCGCGAGGTTTTCTCTTCTTTGATAGACTCACTCGGCTGCATACGGAAAAAAGTGCATTAGTACTGTTAATCAATTAATTGCATGCTGTGCGCTAGCAAGGGCTCTATGCTATGAATCTATGAATTTCATTCGGGTTATATAACGTCGGGGTTATTTTGATTAATTTGGCTCGGTAACCGTTGCGTTGTAGAACATAATTCAATTAGATAGGAAGACATAAGAATTTACTAAATGTAGGTACTGATTTATATGCGGACAGGCGAGGCGCGAGCCTGGACAGTGGTCAGACACGCGCAAGTCTCGGGAAGAGAACGAAATTGATGCATTACTAATAAATCAAATTACCTGAAATTATATATTTTCGGACGATTTTTCATACGACGCGTCGGTTGTAAAATGAAATAAACCAAATTTAAAGCACAAAACCCTTTTTTTTGTAGCCTTTTTTTATATAATCTGCATGGCAAAGATTTGATGAAATCTGAACCCACAAGGAGTAGTAGTACTTAGCTTGACATTGTACGCTATCGTAATTGAATTTCTGTAGCCAAATCGCTCTGAAGTTAATTCCCACATCTATAAAAAATACTTCACTGATAACCTACGAGAAATAATAAGAGCCCGCGCAAGTCATAATCACAAAGCGAACCTATTCTTTACAGCTTTATAGAAATATAAATGCAGCAACAAAAAAAAAGGAAATATTCAAGGCATATGAATATTTTGGAACAAAGTAGCTATTGTTCAGGGTAATAAAAAAAAACTGTTGATTCGAACTTCCTCCATTTGAAAACAGCTCCAAAACACACACACACACACAGCCCCACGCTGCTGCTGATATTCAAAACCAAGTACGAGAATTTAATGTTATCAGCTGTAAGCATACACTGCAGACATAACACAGCGAATAACAGCGCTAACGGAGCAGAGCAATTGGAACTCGGTGGTGCGCTCCCCCTACATTACACTCCGCACTCATCAGAGGCAGTTACGTGTGGTGGAATCATATTTAAATTAGATGATATAATGATGAAAGCATTTTCATTTCAAGTCCATATTGCTGCGAGCAGACACACACAAAGTGGAGTTTGAATGGGAGCAGCTCGGAAATAAATGCAACCCGTGTGTTGCAGCTTGTGTTTGCTATTCGTTACATGTGAAAATGTTACACAGGAAGTCGTCGTATTCGTCGTCGTCGTTGCATTGAAGGTGACCTACACCTAGACCATTAATCGATGGAAGGTATTCACAGTCTTGGTGCTGTTTAGCTAAACCGAAAGTTTGCAGCGCAGCGCCGCTTTTGTATTTGAATTTGCTTTTATTGTGTGAACCAACCTCACTTTCGCCAATGTCAATGCCGCATTTGGTATGATTCGCAGAACGTCGCTTGCGTCGGTCGCTATTGACCTGTGACTTTTTCAATTTGTTGTGAAAGCGAAAAGTTCTTTTGTCGTAAATGTGTCCCATAAGTCTTCATTTCAGTTAAGGGGTCCAATTGTCAAAATGAATTTCTTATTTTGACATTTATACGATCTATCAATTAAAAGCTTAGAAACAAAATGAATTCATTCGGATTTAGGAATTTCGTCTGATGCACTGAAGCTGCATCCATCTGCGCAGACAACTCTTAACTAATTGGCCTCCGTCGCGGTAGGCGCGTAAAAGACCAAGCAATGGTCAGCACAAACATTAATTTGGGATTATGGCCGTTGGATTTCTGGTTTCCTTTTTTTTTTTTGCAGCAAATATTTATCTCCTCGCTACTACACTCTTCTCCGCATATTGTCAGATTTTGTGTAACCCTCGGTTTTAGGCAAGAACATCTTGTGTCGAGGCAGCAGCAGCCCCCTTGTGTAGATTTCTTACTTCTTTTGCATCGATTTGCGCGCGCAAATCCTATTTTTCCTCGTGTCACATGCACACAGCACACTTTTTCCTCAACTGCAGGCACACACTCCTAAGAGCGTAGCAACCGCTGATTTTCTGCAGGGTCATTCTCACCAAAAATTTACATATTAAACGCGACGGCAGGGCAATGTGTCGAAGTACAGCTTTTCTGATTAGTTTTCGGTTGACTGATATTAGTCGGATGGTTCACACAAGAATTTCCTCACTCAGGATCTAAGGAAAGGAGAAAATACCACCTTTTCCGACTGTCTGTGAATCACCTTAATATACCCATGAATTCTAAGTGTTCCCTGTTTGTTTAACTCTATTCGCAAATAATTCGAACTTCGCAGCATCCACACGTAGTTCATTCACCAATCAACAGAATTTTAAAAAGTGTGGCACATTTTTTTTTTATTTTCAAATACAGTGTGTGACAGATCAACAACCCCAGAACCATGAGCGCTGCCTCCACTGTCGCCCCCGATAAATTAGCAATTAAAATTAATTGCGTCGTCTCAGCACAGTTTTATTGGGGGCGCCTAATCCACATAGAAACGACCAGCGACCATTTAAACTGTTACACATGTGCGTAAATTGAACAATTTTACATAAACAAAATATTTATGTGTGTACAATAGGCAAATGACGACCGCTGAAAGTTCTCGTGTGAATAGCTGATGCCAACCCATTGTTTGGTATTTACTGAATCCAATTAAGATTGCTATGTTCATTCCAATTCATCTAAATGTGTAGCTAAAAATAGGTTTACTTTGGGCAATTCACCACTATATCCCTTCTTGGCATCACATGCCACGAATTGGCAACTCTAAATTGTACAAATCACAAATTGCTTGCTCGTAGAATCAAAATATATCGATTATGTCCACTTTTGGGAATTTTTTGTTGCAAATCACCTGAAACCCCTAGGTACCCCATAAGTATCTGTAATAATAAGAATAAAGACCACTAACGTGGCTATTCCAGCGCGGTTCAAGCTTGTAACCGTGGACAAAGTGCCCTTAATCGATTTGACTTCTGAATGGTTCATATTTCCATTGATTTGGTTCTTAATTTCTTTGGTATATTAATTTCTGTCGCAATCTTTTCATTTTGTTTCCTTTTAAATTTTGCATACATTTAATGGCGATTTCATTAGGCATACGAATATGAATTCATTTCAGCAATTCGCTTAGAGTTCTTTTGTTGGCAATATTCTAAAGTTATCCTTTCCTTAAGCGTTTTGTGTCTTGAATTGGGTTTCGAATTGGGTTTCTCAGTCCAAATGTCTTGCATTCTTTCGCCTCTTTATGCAAGTCCTCTGCATCCGTCGTTGTTTCCTTTGTGTTAAGTATGCCGCTTTTAAAGACAACTTCACGCGCGCTGAATCGATTCTTTTTTGACTCCTTTGTGTTGTTGCTGTGAGGTAAAAAGATTTTTTTTTGTTTGAGCTTCGAACGATGATTCCCTTGCGAATTCAGGTTTCTCGCATTTACCTGAGCTCCACTCTGCGCAGCCAAACTAAATTTTCATATTCTGACACGCTCTTCTCCGCACCCGTCGGTCTCCCCAAAATTCTGCCTCTCTGCGAGCTCCAACGAAAATCACATTCGCTTCATTTGCGGCGATTCCCGCGTTTTTTTGCATTGGCGCTTCTCGGTATAAAAGGGCTCGCGCCAAAAATGTTTTGTCAGTTAATCGCAGCCATTGGCTTGAGAACGTGAAGATTTGCACACAGGCGCATGTATTTTTCAGATTCGACATTCGAGACTTCCTTTTGTGTGGACGAGGAAACTTTTTAAGTCTAATTTGGATAGTGACAACTATGGCAGAATGGAATCCATAAGGCGCTGGCACAAGGAAATGATTTGAGCTTATTTATAAGAGGGACTTAAACTGTAAAGGGAAAGTGATCCAACACACATCATCGTCAATGCCTCGAACAGGCGTAACTTAGAATCAATGGGAGTTACGTCAGTTTATGATATTTAAGACGATGTGGGTTGGATCACTTTTCCTTTACATGTAAATAATCCCAAAATCAATTGGCCAGATTTCCTCGAATGATGTAAAATTAGCTAATACTTAGTTCGCATAGTTCTTTTAAAATCTAAAAAAAAATAAAAAGATACAATTTTATTTTTATTAACGAAGTCCCAAGTCATCAATTGTTGCCCCTTTATAATCCCTACTGATGTAGGCACCTATGTACCTGTTGCGCTGCGACTTCGTTGTGCCCCACCTAGTCCGTCTTAGAGGAAAAGTTACGTTCCCCGATCGCATTCCTTTCGGAATACAGCAACAATAAATCGAAGAGCAACCTCTTTTGTAACGTACTTTTTATCGAAGACAACGAATTCGGGTTCTCCTACAGAGTTTAGTAAATAATGTACCTACCACAGCCACATACATATGTACCGCTTTGGAAGCGGACAAAACTATATTGGCTCCGCAGAGGCAGACACATGATTTCTTCCAAAATAAAAACAACAACTCGAGAAGAGCAGAAAAATCTCAGCTGATGAATTCAAAGAAGAGACGACAAGGAATAATAAAATACAAAAAAAAAACAACAATTAATAACAACAAAAACCATAAATAAATTAAGCAATTGTTGTTGTTTTTAACCACTACTGCCGACGAAGAAGAAGTAGCGAATACACAGTCGAAAGAGAAGCACCAATAACTCTATACCCGCTCGTCTTTGGTCCTACTTCTTTCGAGAAGTGATTTTTTTGTATTTCACTTTTGCATCCTTTTTCAATGCACTAAAAGTTTCTTATTGAGCCTTTGCCTTGTTCACTTGTTTTGTACTACTACTACTACTACGGGACTACTAACTAAATATAAAGGACGTCGTGATTTCGTTGTTGTTGGAGTATGTTCGGTGGAGAATAGAAATTAGGAGAAGACTCACTGAAAATGGTATCCCTACTTCGGTAATGCTAAATCAACATGCGAAGGGCGTAAAGAACAACAAGAATTTGTCGAGATTTTGCCGTTTCATCATTTCCACAACTTTCCCATCTACAACGTTGGCAGTTTCCTTTCCACTGCATCCTTGAAGTTCCTCCGCTCCTTAGCGCAATATTGTTTTTGGATTTTTACCTACCCGTTTTTATGTGCGCTCTTTGCGACCGTGTTGTTGTTGTTCACAGAGTTGCCGAATAGCACAAAATGTAGCAGAATATCAAAAAAAGTCAAGGAGTTGGTTTATAAATCAAGTATTTCAAGGATATCGAGGATTCAATTTGATCGTAAGCGGCAACTAATTTAAAGAATACATAAAGAAAAAATAAAGAAAAAAAGATTTACTTTTTGCTTCTTTTTTCGGTGTTGAGCTAAAAAATGTTTTGTGGCTGTCAGGTTTTCCAACACCTGATACTACTGCCATAGTAGACATCCTTTTTATTTTTTTGAATAAGTATAAATCTGTATATTTCTACAATCATCCCTTCCTCCACACATTGTAACGGCAACCCTTGTTGCGTTCGCTCTTTTTCAACCAAATGCATTTGCTCTCTCCTTCTCCACTCTCCGTATTGGCGGTTTTTGGGTTTCTTCTTTTTAGCGTATTTGTTGAGAGCCGGCCGAGAATTTTCTATAAAAGCCGGTTGCGCCGCTCGAAAGGCAGTCATTTGAGTTTCTTGTTCTTAAGTGCCGGTAAATGTCGATACTGCGACAATCGTTCGTTCGCTTTGGATAAATTTCAACAAATCAGCAAAAAAATTTTAAAAAAGAACAGAAAGTGAACGAAGTACTTAAGCAAAAATGCTACAAAGGACATAATAAACTAAATACATATAAGCAATTTAAAAATTAAACACATGCAATATTATATATTAAAAATTAAGCATACAAAGTCACACTTTACTTAATTACACAAACGAATCAAACATGAACTGCTAGCGAAAAGCCAAATAAATTGGATTTAAAATATTAAAATTTTCGAAATCTTTGCGTTGAGAAAAAAAATTGTGTTTTAGCAATTTTTTATATTTTTATTTACACGAAAAGTTCAACTAAAAAAACGCAAAAATGTTGTGGGAACCAATTGCCGAGGAAAACAACCATGCCATGGATTGCTCAAGGTAAATATTGTTCGGAAAAAATTAATCCCTAAAATTCGATCAGAATCGTGCTAGAATTTCTTTCAACTGCAAAACTGTGGACTACATGCAAAAAAAGAAATTTTAGCATTTTTCGTCCTTGCAAAACATAGAAAAACCCTCAATATTGAAAGTTTTTTTTTTCATTAGAAAAATAAGTCTTTGTTTAAGTGCGAAAAAAGTTCATTTTACAAAACTCGATTATTATTCATGTAATTAATAATAATCGAGTTGTGATTTCATTTAAATTTACAAAAACTTAAGTTATTAATGGTTTTTACCAAACAACAAAGAACGAAACGCCACTGCAATGAACTTGAACTCCAAATTAGCTTTTATCTCTTTGCGTCGCTCATCTTTTCGCTTTCGACTGAAATCGAGAGTTGAAAATACACTTTTTTATACTTTTTACACATGCGCGCATCGCAGAGGTTTTTTTCGCTAAGAGCTTTACGAGTGGCTGCCCCACCTCTACACTTTCATTCATAAAACCGGCTTGTGGCCAACAAACTTGATTGCGAGTCATTTTTAGCTTTATTTATTACTTAATTCTTCGCTTCCTCAGACTTCCCTATAACTTTGTAAACGAAATTGTTGTGGTTCTTTTTTTTTTTGTTGAGTTAATGATGGTAATGACCTGACCTAATAATATTTCCACATAAAAATAAGTAATTTCACGAGACAACCGAACTGAGGCAGCTGTTGGCAGCAAAAGGCGATTTTCTTATTTTGAGCCCTCCTCCTCTCCTTAGAAATTCAGTAAATGTTCAAGTTGAATGGTTCACCACGGTATGCAGAGTAAACATCACAATAGCGTGACTTGTAGGGAAAATGCTTTTTTAATGCGGTATTCGCGTACTTTCATTACGGTTTCATGCACAGCAACGACTGCATGCGTTTTCTCATTTCTAAATGCCAAACTACTACAGTCCTGTCAACGTGTTCACGGAAGGCTCGTTCTTTGGCTGCATTACCCTACAATACTATTCCGCTGTGTTGTCGCACATGGTGTTTTTACAAATTTTATATTTATCTGCTCGTACAACGACGCCAACAATCACCAGCACCACCACCACCACCATCATAAACACCAACAACTGAACGAGGACAATTTCTTGTTATCCCAGCAAACCATTAACACCGCTCTCGAAGCTACAAATATTTACATAGTTGACAATTGCATTGATATTTAGTAGGTTTTTAATACAGAATCGGATAGCAGAAATTTATTAGATTCAATAAAATAAATGTGTTTACGTCAAGTAGCGACACAATGCGTAAATTTACATTCGGGTCCTGCACCAATAAACTAGGCCAAAGCCCTAATATGAGCTGTATGTGTCAAATGTAAAAATTAAATAATGGACCAAAATGTATAAAAAACTTAAATTTTATTTGTGTCATACCTCGTATTTAGCTATTGATGTTAACTATCGAAAAAGTATCGATAATTCGAAAAAATTTTGAAATGTTCACTGGTGTTCATGTACATTTCCTTTGTTGCCTTCGTTTGCGTACAGTAACACAACAAACTGCTCCTGCTGTTAGCGGCAAGCAACCCTCGGTGCTGAAACAATCTTCTTACAAGCTGCACATGCGCTGGGGTTCGCTTTTGTGCTATCACCAGCAGCACACTAGCCAGCACCACCACCACCACAATCGCTTCAAATTTGTGAACAGTTCTAGTATGTGAGTTTAATGAACTCTCCCCTTCTTCGCTCGGTGCCCAAGTATGATGCGCCTGCGCATTCAGTTCCGTTTCAAATGTCTCCTAGAGTAGGCCACACAATTCAACGCCCGCCGCTATGGTTGTCGGTGTTGTGCGGCAGTCGTTGTTATTTAATTTGCTTGTAACTACATTATATTAACTAAATAAAAGTTTCAATTGAGTCTTAACTAATTTTTGCAATTTCCCTTACTCTCGTTTTAGCTTTCAAATGCCACGACGTCACAATCCTGGGTCTCGACGCCTGAATATGGATATTTCGCTCAACGAAATGGCCGTTGACGAGTTGTCCTTTTACGACGATGATTCGTCTTCGCAGCAGCAGCGTTCGTTCACCGCAAGTCCCCCACTGGCAGGTCTGCTATCGCCCGAAGGTTCACCGCAGCGCTTTCAGATTGTTGAGAAGCAACTGAAATCCCAGCAGCCTTTGGCGCGCCAGCAAAAGCAGCATCCCAATGCCCTCATGAATGGCATCACAAGCACCACAAGTTCAAATTCCGCCACCCCTGCCAAAAGTTTCCGCATGTTCCACAGTCTGTCTTCGGGTTCGATGGAATCCTCGATAGACGACGAGTACATGGAACTCTTTGAGATGGAAGCTCTCGAGCAACACAGCGGGCCAACAAGTTTGAATTTCCCCAGCGATCTGAATACGCTGATCAGCGGACACATAAAAAGCTCCTCGCCTGCGAACTTGCAAACTCCCGAGATTCGTCGGCCCTCGGTGCGCCGCTGCTTGAGCATGACTGAAAATCAACAACAACAACAATTTCTACCAAAGACACCAGAGCTACTGAAAGAAGTACAAGAGACTGCCAACATTACACCCTATTCCTCGAGGCTCATGCCCTCATCCAACTGCTGCTTTAAGCGGCCTGAACCGCCATCAACCAGCTGCTCGCCCATTCAACCGAAACGCTATCGCGGCGACGAGAAGGAGAACTTGGACTCTTCATATACAGCTTGCTCAGCAGCAGCAACCGCCATATGTAGCTCCTCGAACGCCGCCTCCCCACAAATCACCCGCCCCACAGTCCTGCGCAAGTGCATGTCGATGAACGATGCCGAGATCATGTCCGCTCTGGCGAAATCCGATTGCAGTGGTGGTCCCGTTCTCATCGGTGATTTCAGCAAGCCCTATGCTCTGCCGCTAATCGAAGGTCGTCACCGCGACCTGAAGTCCATTTCCAGCGACACCGTGGCGCGTCTCATTAATGGTGAATTCCAGCATTCGGTAGCTGGCTATAAGATAATCGACTGCCGCTACCCATACGAATTCGAGGGAGGGCACATCCGCGGCGCCATGAATCTATACACGCAAACGCAGATCATCGAGGAGTTCCTCAACACCGCCACCAAGACTGAAGCCACCACCGACGACAACAAGCGCAACATTATCATTTTCCATTGCGAATTCTCGTCGGAGCGAGGACCCAAACTGTCACGCTTCCTACGCACTAACGATCGCGCACGCAACACGAACGCCTATCCGGCGCTGGACTATCCCGAAGTATATCTGCTGCACGACGGCTATAAGAAATTCTACGAAACCCACAGCGATCTGTGCGATCCACACTCGTACCGTCCAATGCTCGAGCCCGCGTACAACGAGGCGTATCGTCATTTCCGTGCCAAGTCGAAGTCGTGGAATGGCGACGGGAACGGTTGTGCGACGACGCGCATGAAGAAGTCCAGATCCAGACTGATGCTGTAAATAGGGAAGGGCGGCGGGGGAGGTCGAAGTGGCAATAACAGAGAAGTCGGGAACGCCAAACCCAATTGAACAATTTTAAGAGACAAAATAATATGTAAAAAGTATTTCATTATTTCATTTTTAGTTTTTTTTTTTGTATCTTTTTGTTGATTTCTTCTGTTTTCGCACATATTAATTTTAATTCTGTTTATTTTCGAGCAACATTTATGATCGTATGTGTCTCGTGCGTGCGTGTAAACATTGTCCACTTATGTATTTATGTATTTAGATTTAAATTATATCGTTGGCGCAACACCAAAAGGACAGGAGCAAAATTTGTCGCCTGTAATATTTGTCAAATTCCAGGATTTAACGAAGCTCTTAATTTATTTTACTACTGTTTACCGTTTTAGTTAATTAATTTATATTTTTTACATTATTTTTTTTTTAGTTAAATTTGTGTATAGTTTAATTATTTGTAAACGAAAGAATGGAAAATTTGTGCATTATTATGTAATACTTTAGGTAAACAAAACAAAAGATCAGCACAAAAATAACACCCACCAACAACAAAACTTCAAAAACATTTTGGCGAAAATTATAAATTTTAACGTATTGTATTGTCTTTAATTAAAATGCCTACACAAACTCAAAGAACAAACCTTAAATGGTTTATGGCAAAAAAAAAATAAAAAAAATTATGTCAGGAATACACAAAAAGGTAAATTCAAAACGCACAGCAACAAGTATGAAATTCTCTCGTAAAGTTAAAACTTTGAACGCGCAATTACGCTTATTTTATCTTAAAAACTTTTTTTTAAATTTATTTTAAAGCCAAGCTTTTTTGTATCGAAAAATGCAATATAAATGGAAAAAGAAAATTAATTCAATAAAATACAAAAATTATTACAATTGAAACGGCTTTGTTTTTCTGACAATCTTATTTTTGCTAATGATAGGATGCTACTGCAAATGGGCAACATTGGATAAGAACCACGCCTACCTTTCAAACAGCAGAAGAAAACTTGGCAGAGCTCAAAAAATTTGTAAAAAGAAGGTATATCTGTAAATATGGTAACACTGCAGCTGTTTACAAATAATTCTAAATTTCCCTCAATAGGGGGAATTAGCCTCAATTTGGCAACACTGAACTGTGCCGTTATTCGAGAGTCGTTTTCAAAGCATTTTTTCTGTTGACTTCTATATTGTTTGCGCATTCAATAAAGTTAACTTTCGGATCTGTTTTAGAATTTAAAAGAAAAATGTCGCAAATGCCCGATGGAATTTGCAACAAGTGCTCCAAGCCAGCCACGCTGATGTGCCAACGTTGTCTGGAGAATTACTGCAGTGTTGATTGCCAAATGCTAGACTGGCGCGAGCACAAATCCACATGCTACCAAATACCGTAAGTTAAAAGTGGATACGTAGTGCTTGCTCCCCCCAACCGTGGGTTCTGATTTCTGTCCAATTTCTAGAAGGTTGATTCCCATCAAAGGCACGAATAGCCCAAGTACGTCCTTCCAACCGTCGGGCAGGACACCATCGCAAATGCACCGTCCGAGCAGGCAGAATGATTCGCGCCGCAATCCACTTGACACCACCCCAAGATCCTTGGCACGGAACCCGCTGCCTCCGACAAACAGCCACAGCAGCAGCCTTATGACACGCACGGACGAAGATTTTTTACTGAAGCCCCGTGTGGTGGCTAAAATACCGGCATGGAAAAACCCCTTCATGCCGCCGACGGAGGGATTCTTTGACGTCATCGTACAGTTCGTAGATGAAATCGAACGAAATTTGCTGTGGGTCACCGAGGTCAAGAACAACAATTCGCTGAACAAACTCTTAACGGATTTGAACCGCAATATTTGCAAAGACACGCCGTGTATTTCGAGCGAAATAAGGTTGGGCGTGTTGGTGGCGGCTCCTCTCGCCAACGTGCTCTACCGCGCAGAGGTGATCGATATCAACCATGAACTGCAACAAGCGGTCGTGCGTCTAATAGACTACGGCAATGAGCTACAAGTGCCGTTTTCGAAGCTCTATCCATCCACTCCGCTCATGGGCAACTTGAGCGCTTACGCCTTCCGCGTATCCGTCGCCAAGGAGTGTGGCCCACTTGAGCTGGAGTCTGTCATCACCATACGACTGCTGGGTGACAGCACAGCAGAGGGATATTACATGGCGGAGATAAAGCCAAAATCAGTGCCGCTGCATCTGCCAGTGGAACTACTCAAAGTGAGCCCCGAGATTGTATTGAAGAAAATCCTACCTGGAGGACGAAATGCTCTCTTTCGACTAGGCGTTGGTCCACAGAAGTTGTCCGATATCGATGATTACCTCAATACAGAGCATGGTCTCAAATTCGACTTCGACTCGTCGCCTGCTGAGGGCGACTTCGTAGCTACGCGCACTAGCCGCGGCTGGCGCAGAGCTTGCCTGCTGGGCGATCTGGCAGATGGCCGATGGCATAAGTTCCTCGTCTATCTGCTCGATGAAGGCTGCATTGAGTTCTGCCAACAAGTCAAAAGGATTCCGGATGTGTTTACCACGCAGCCAATGCACATTTTATGCATTTCCAAGGACGTTCCTGACGAAGCCTTTATTGAATCGCAGCTGGAAGCCACATCAACCAAGCTTTCGCTGCAGCTTTTGCCCATTGTATCTCAGTCGAAAACGGCGAAAGCCTCATTATACGCGGGCGAACACAAACTACACGATGTGCTGGTCTCCACTTTTACCGGCAATTTCGGTGAATTGCCGGGCATCAAGTACTGGACGGAGAGCTTGGCCGATTGCAGCCAAGTCGTGGTTACGCATATCGAAAGCCATTTTCAGGTTTGCATTTCGTCCATCACTGCCACCAAGGAGTATTCGAATATATTCCGCGCGTTGGCCACCAAATGCGGAAGCTTCAAGGCAGACCAGGGCCCTTCGAAAGGCGACATTGTCATGGCCATGACCAACGTGGATGCAGCAGATGTATTTTTCAGGGGCGAGGTAAGTTCGAGGCGGAACATGTTCTTCCGATGAGCACTTATTTGTTTGTTGTTACAGATTGTGGCTGTTCCCACCGACTCCAGTGGCTCATTCCAAGTTCTTAACATTGATACGGGCTCTTCGTGTGACATTTCGCGTAACTCGCTTCGTATCCCGAACCACTTTCTGCGTTCAATGCCGGTGTATATGCATCGCGTTAAGCTCGTATACTTGGAGAACATTCCCAGTCCATTGCCGGACAGCAAGGCGCTCGCCACACTCGAAGAAATCCAGGCGGCCGCAGCAGAGTTCAATCTGAAATTTGAGCCGAATAAATCGGATACGGTGGACCTTCTGTATGGCACCACCGACGGCCGTTCGCTGAGCAAGAGTCTTCTGCCGCTGTTGTTTGAAAAACGCGCAGATACCGTGCCATTCACATCCAGGCCGAATATGACGGATGAGCAGCCGAAAGCCGAGGACTGTCCTTTGCCGCCAACTCCGCCCAACACACCGATTGTGACTCAGGCACCAGTCGCATTGCCAGAGGCCGCCAGCTCTTCGGCCACCAATCGGCATTCGGTCATACCCAATCTGAATGTGGATGAGCTAATGGCCGCTGCGTCCGGCGTAACCTACATGTTGGATCATTTGGAGGTGGTTCCAATACCCACCGACGCGGATGTGCAGGTATTCGTACTCGATACCTCGCAGATTGGCGAGGGCTACATTACCGCGGCCGACTTCGGCAATATGCGCACAATGAGCGAATGCCTGGCCAAGCTCAATAAGTACTGCAAATGTCCGCACATCAAGAAGGGCTACGCGCCGAAGTAAGTTTCTCCTTCTCTCCTAACTGCATTGTGCACAAAATTCACTTTGGTTTTCCCACAGAGTCAACGAGATCTGCTTGGCCATTTACGCCGAGGATGGCGAATGGTATCGTGCCGTGTGCTTGCAACGCGCGCCGGACGGAACTTACCTGGTCATGTTCCTTGATTACGGCAACATTTGCCAAGTCTCCGAGCAGGAAATCATGTCCATAACGAAGGATCTGATGTTCCCCGCGAATGCCAACCTGTGCTTCGTTGAAGGTGATTACATGGGTTTGCCTTTAGTTCTAGGCTCGTTTTCAATGGCGATTCCTTCCGTTTTTCAGCCTTGACTGCGGCCCAGCATGGTGCCTTTGTAAAGGCAACGAACGCCAATCCTGTCATCAAATGCCGAGCAGTGAAGCAAGGCGAAGACACGTACTTGCTCAAAGTACACGACTTGGAGAAGATGCTCTCCTAAAGCTATTTCAACATGACTTGCTCGATATACACACATTTACACTTTCACCATGCCCTGGAGGCTTTTTTTTTGTATACATGCTACTGGATGCCAGAATCTTTTATTTTTTTAACTTATATCAATGAAATGTTTGTACTTCTTTAAATATACCGTTATATGTTCCCTCAACCATTTCGTACCGGATTTCTGATCATTATAAAATATCCGGGAGATTTAGCCCTTGGCCGCAAAAAGATATAAAATAACCACAAATTGGAATATTCAAATGTCTGTCCGAACTTATATGGCATGAGTGTCCCAACTGTGTACACAACTGATCATTTCGTGAACACCCGCAAATTACTTTTACACTATACTAGGAAATCTCGATTTGCATGTCAATTCGCTGGGGACATATCATGATTGTGCTTAAATAATACCTGCTTTCCTTTATTTTGTTTTCAATTCGGCTTCGAAGTATTATCACTCCCCTTAATATGTCGATTCAAAATTATAGTTCACTAAGTACTTAGATAACAATAAAATTTTAAATCCACATTAGTATGCAGTGTTGAAAGTGCAAAGGACCATAGTGGCAAACAAATTAAACGGAGACGTAGCACCATTTTGAACAAGGGCCATAGTTCCGAAACCTCCCAAGTATAATTGGGACCTGAGACGCGTGCTTATCGTGCATATTTGCTAGGTTGTTTTGGAAATTGCTGTGCTCTCGTCGTAATCACAACATGTGTAGGTGTCGCCCAACTTAAAGGACCATCCCTTACTGGATTAATTTCCATGCAGCAAATCTTAATTTTTATCATCTCAAATAATGTTCTTTTCTGACGCTCTGGCGTAATTTATGCATTTCACCATCAATTAAATTGTATATGGACAAAGCCGCTACATTACAATTACATACATGTTTTTATGTTTACAATCACATTAATTTGTAATTGGTTCCGAGAATGGACTTTTCTATAAAAAAGTCGAAGGAGTTAAAATTCAAGAAGTCTGTGGCCCCTAGACTGGAGCTCTACCATCGAAATCATTGCATCTGGAAGTGTCTTTCATAAAGTATTCTTTTTATTCAAATCAAATTTATCATTCATTCTTCAATGATTGTTTATGTAACATATAAAACCGTATATTGGATCTAATCTATCACATTTCGTAACATTTCAGTTTGGGATAGAATACTCATGCTCATGCAGTCAAAAAATCTTCTTGCCATTGCGGCGAAGGCTCGTGCCAAATATACATCGAAAATTAAATCTTATTGGGAGTTGTCTGTCGTATGCGGTGTAGCGTTTCTCTATATGAGGCCTTGATCGCACATCTTGGCAACTAAACTTCGGCATTCAATTATGATGCATTGATCCTCGATGGCCTTCACCTGGTCGATGGTAATTTTGCTTTGGAATTTAATCTCGCCTTTGACGAATTTCTCCTGTTTCTCATTGAGCGGGAAATGTGAGTCCAAGCCTGAAAACAAACCACAACAAACCGGCCGACAGCCGACACATACAAACAGATATTGCATACAAATTTCGGAATGCAAATGCAAAACCCACCATCGATGAGGCACAGTTGTGTGCGGCAATCCACTGTCAATTCGATGGGGTAGCGGCGTATGTCACTGCTCGTTACAGTGCTCTCGTTTGTGAAGTCCACATACATGACCGTATAGTCGGCGCCTTCCAAAACATCAGTTACTTTGGCGCGATACCATTCATTCTCGAACTTGGCAATGCAATATTCGTTCATTCTGTTGGAATGGAATGGAATTGGGTTTAGTAAGAAGCGATACTTTGATTACGAGAGCTTGGCGCTTACTCCGGCTTGTACGGTGTTTCGTTGTCTTCCAGTTCGGTAAGAAATTTTTGTACTGTCGCCAGATGGGACAAATCAGACTCAGCTATGCAACCAAAGAAGCCGTACGTCAGGCCAGAGTTATCAAGAACGACCGCTTTGATGTTCTTTGCATTCGCGGCTAAAGTGTGTGTCTTGAAAGGCTTTAAGGAAGAAAAAAAACTTTTTTTTAGAAAGTAAAAAAAATACAATTGGAATTTCAACGCCAAAAAAGCTCAACAATAAGATATTTATGGAAGTAATAAGGTTATTCATCTATAGTGGGAAACCCCTCGAAAACGCGCAGTTGCTTAAAAGAACTGTCAAATTTCATATGTTTTGACTGCTCATCTGCACAACTGAATCGTTTCCCAGGGGCTTCCCAATTTAAATGAATCGCCCTAATGTATACTTTCTTACCGGAATCAGAACAGGCTTTTGGGTTTGATTAGGCGCTGGAGCGACGACCGTTATAGATTCGGTGCTGCTTTTGATTCCATTGGTTGGGCTAATTCCATTAGCAAATGAGGAATTGTTTGCTGAACTGTCGCCGGCGTTGCTCTCAGTCTTGCGTATTCCGGCGTCACTGTAAACCTCCATATTGCTGCAGAACCGTACAATTTCCTTATTGAGCATCTCTTCCGAGTTCCAATCGAACAGCTCCACCGACCCACCACGTTCGTCATCCTCGGCGAATGTTATTTTGAACTCGCTGTCCTGGAACTTCGATAGGAAACTCGTCAACCGGTTGTTTATAGCGTAGTTCTCCACGTTACGCAGTTGCAGCATCACTGGGTACTGCTGCAGAAGAATGATGTCGTCCGAAATTTGTCGCAGCTCATGGAGCTGTCGTTTGCCAGTGATGCCGTGATCACAAAACAGTATTCGGATGCCGTTCTGACGAACAGACAATATCTGAACGCGACACATGACATCGCCCTGCTCAGTAATGGCGTAGCTATTCGGTTTGGGCATCTTGCTCAATGGTGGCGCGGTTTTGCCGTATTCGTCGACTTTTCTGGCGACCCGATTATATCCCTCATCGGCTTCCTTTGTAAGTGAGCGCACATAGCAGCGGTTAGGCGTGCGGAACCCTGTGAGCAAAACACGACTGCTGGCTTTTGGAAGTGGAGATAACGGCATCGCTGGGGACATTGTGGGTTTTTCTATGCGTTGTTTGTTGTTATTGTACTGGCTGTCAGTGTCACCATTGACAGAGCCAGACATATTCCTACTTGGCCGCTGTTGCTGCTGCACAGGCGATGCAGGCATACTTGGCTTCGTCTGAACTCCATTTTTCGGGGTCACCGATGATGCTAACAATGGCCGTGCTTCGGCCAATGCATTTGCAGTAAACAAATTAGCTGGAACCAGTGCTCTGTAAAGTCGAGATAAATGAGTAAGCAAATGCACTCTATGTACATATAAATATTTAAGGCAGCTACGCACGGCATAGGAAAGCAGATGTATCGGTGGCGATGCCAATCGTTGCGCTGGCAGTCCGGTGAACAGTAGTAGTCGTTACACCGCGCGCACACACAAACAGAGAGCTTTGCACACAATACGCAGAGTCCGGTAACGCCGACTGCTGGTTCATGTTGCTTTCTTCCCAAATTGTTTATTGCTTGCTTGGAATTGCGAAATTCGTCGTGTTGTTGTTCTGAACGTCTGGAATAAGTTCGAGTAAATTAAATAATAATCTCAACATTTCGTTCATTTATGTACGTACTTCGTATACATTTTAAGGTTCTTTGAAGCGTCTTTTTTTAGAGACGAATGCAGTTCTTTGAAGGATGCACGAAGCCGTCTTAACGAATTCCACAACTAAGCAAATAGCTACGTTTACCGAATTTCAATCTGCTATATTTCCCTTTGCGTTTTAAGTTACTCCATTCCCTTTTCGCTTTGGAAAAGTTAGGAGATCTGGAGCGAGAGTTGTTGGCCAATTGTTAAACAAAATCTACAATTTGTTCGAACGAGGAAAGTCGAAGCGCACTTAGAGAGTCCCAAGCCGAACTAAATTAATCGCCGGCGTTTAGAGTGTACTTTTGACAACGGCACGGCGGTCGTGGCAGCGTGACCAGAGTGGAATTTAATATTCCACTTCTGGAAAATATTCGAATATAAAAGTGGAATACTTTTTTTCAGAAAGGAATGTTTTCTGAAAAAAAAATATCTCTTTGTTTTGAGTTTGTTCAATCACAAACGAAATAAAATCAACTTTAATTTTTATTTGACAAGAAAAAAAGTGTGATAAATCACTATATATTTTAATCAGACAAATAAACAAATGTTCAACTGCAAAACGAAACACAACCGCACTTGGTGGAATTATAAAGACAATTAAATTACAGAAAATATAAAACTTAAGAAATAATTTTGAGCCATATTGAACCATTGGACTAATGAGTGCATTCAACTCGTGAGAACTTTGTCGCAACAAAGTTTCCATGAAATCGTCGAAATGGGAACAAGTGAAGCGCTTAAGCCACGCCCCGATTTTTTTTTTTTTTTTCTAAAGTAGGCTTTTACACCCTAAAACCGAATCTGCAAAAATTTTGGTGAAGAAACGTCTAGTTTCCGAGATATTTAATTTTAAAGTTTCGAATTTTCCCATACGAAATGCGCACGGTTTTGGTTTTTTCTTCAAGAAAATCGGGGCGTGGCTTAAACGCTTCACTTAAGCCGCCGGAACATTTTGATCGAGCCAATGATCGCGAACCCAAGATTGGAAAACGGGCGCTTACACTGACCGAATGAATGGCATTTTGTTCACGAATTCGTGCGATCTAAATGCACCTTAAGATTCGAGCCGATTTTGTTGTTACTGATTTGGCCGTGCCGTACACTATAAACGCCGGCGATTAATTT